>OZ022506.1:51940195-52262066 GCA_963989385.1 Ctena decussata
TCAGCTAAATAGCGGAACAAACTGCTTAAATAATCATGTACGTAAACCATAGTACTCGTGATAAAATCCATGCTGAAAATAAGTGGATTTGTTGATTATAATTATGTCTCTCCCGACCTAAGAGGGTAGAAGATATATTGTTTCTGACACAGTCGTCTGTCTGTCTGTCTAATCGAACGTCTTCCTGGCCGTGAGGACCTGTTTCCACTCCATTCAAATTTCAAGGTGTTTTGTTTCACGAGGCAAAGAACCAACATGGAACATCATCAGAAAATGTTCAAATAAAAGGAGCGTAACTTCATTATTATACTGACGGGAGTTTACCCTTCGTTTAATTTTTGATATGGAATGCATTTCATCTCCACACTTTCAAACAGCTAAGGAGGGTATGAGCAAAAACACAAACTGTAACTACATTTTCATTCTGCCGAACGTATGCCGCTTGTTAACTTTAGATATGGAAATCGTTCCTCTCCATTACATTTAGATAATTAAATGTAATTTTTCTTATTTTTTTCATGTTAAAATCCCTTTTAAAAACTCTCCTGCCAACGAACGTCTAATTATGTTACTTCACCCAAACGATCTAAAATCATCACATCCGATATTTTCAGTTTGTTTATAGATAAATAAAGACTAACACATCTTTTAAATTTCTTTCTGAGGACGGTCGAGTTTTATTTGATGTGTGAATTAGCCGCTCCGCGGAAACAGTTGGTTTATTATACACACATGCTAATCTGAAATTGTCACTACAAGACACCGCGGCGTTCTTTGAAATGTTACAATTAAAGACACCCCTTATCAAAAGACCCGCAGCATACCGGGTACATTCATTTATCAAACAATAAACAACTGGTCCAAAAGAAAATGTATTCCAGATACAGACACAAACAATTTGTATCAGAGTATCCATGATAAAACGTACACTTCATGAGGAACCAATTTAAATAAATTATGAGAGAAAATAAAACAATATTTCATACCTAGATAATTACACAGCATCATCATCTAAATGGAAAATATGCATCATAATGCACAAAATACAAGGCATAATTAATTACATATCTTTTACATCACTTCGTAAAAGTACAATATAGCGTGACTATCGATTTCTTGCCAACCAGCTCGGGGAATCCCCTTGCAATCCTTATCGATGACGTCATCGCGTTATCTCTTTTCAGTTCGAAAATACCAGTGGAGAAAGAAAATCATTTTTACCCACAGTAAGAAATGGGAAAATCTAAAAAATGTCTTGTTTAATAGACAGCAAATAGCCATTTATATGGATCTATTTTTCTTTGTTTATACTATTATCGGGGCATTATGTCAACGCCATACCTTTTTACTGCAGAAGAGATTTTCTCCGAACAAGGTATAAAAATAAAGTATCTTGTGACAACTGGCAGAAATTATACCTCTTTCTAAAAGGGCTTCGGTATCTAGGTAAACTTTAATACAAATCCAGAAAGAAAATGAAGCTAATTACCAAATTTGAATATACATAGCTACAGATAGTGGTTGGGTTCCATGTCAAGGAAGTGGGTTAAAGGGGCAGCGTGTGTTATATCAATAACAGACATCTAGCTCTAAAATATGCATTTCTTATTTCTTCATATTTGAATTCCTTATTAGAATTATCCTGCCAAGAGACGTCAAATAATGTTACTACACTTTTAAAGGCGACTTACAAACGATCAAAAATCATCTTAACCGAGATTTTCAGTTTGTGTATAGATAAATAAAGACTTACACATCGGTTGAATTTCTTTCTAAGGACGATCTGGACGACACATACCAGCGCAGACAGAATGAGACCTCCACAGAGAACGATAAACATGCCAGATGCTACTTCTATCTCAATCTCTTTACTCCTTGCATTTGACCTGTGGTCTGGACAGTTAGGACGGCGCCACCACCTGAAAAGACATACTCAGTAATGTCAACTTTCACACAAAGTCAGTTAATTATAAATTAACTACTTGTTAGCTCACTTGAAATTTACATATGACGATAAGAGGAAAAGTGCATTTCAATAACAAAAATAATAGTAATAGTAATAATAGTAAGAAGAAGAATAAAAAACTCTAAGCCTCAGGCAATGTTAGTCTATTAATCTAACAAAAAGAATTTGCAAACAGAAAATTGGCACTGATATAATCAATGGTACTACTACAGATAGGAGTTTAAGCCGGACTTTCGTATATTCAACCTCGGTCTTCATCCAGCTGCAGCTCTAATTAACAGGGAGAGCCGCACAATGGTTTTCTATTCCATTAGCGATGCGTCGCAGTTAGACTCATTTTATAATTATAAGGAAAATTATTAAAATATAAACACACTTATATCAAATTAGTGCGATGTAGGTCGATGCACATTTCTGTGCTTAATTTTGTTTAGAGTGGATAAACTCCAAATATTTGAAACAAAAATGAAACAGATATGAGCCGCGACGCGACAAAACCAACAATGTGGTTGTGCGCCCAGCGCAGACTCAGATCAGCCTGGGCATCCGCCCAGACTGATCAGAGTCTTCGCTGTCCGCATTGAGGTAGCTTAGACCCTAAGCTACCCTTTAAGTGCTTAGGGAAGACTCTGATCAGGCTGAGCGGATACCCAGACTGATCTGAGTCTGCGCTGGGCGCACAACCACATTGTTGGTTTTCTCGCGTCGCGGCTCATATGTCACGGCAGGCAACGGTTTTCTCTACTTATGCCATCCGAGAGACATTAATGCTTATGTAATTGAGCCGCAGCATGACAAAACCAACAAAGTGGCATATGCTAAGTCTGATCAGTCTTTGCTGTGCACTTAAAGGTTACCTAAGGGCCAAAGCTAGCTCAACGCCGACAACGACGATTTTGACCAGACTGGGCGGATGCCCAGGCTGATCTGAATCTTCGCTGGGCGTATATTCACTTTGTTGGTTTTGTCGTGTTGAGGCTCATTTATGCTTCCGAATAAAGTTTTGTATGAATGGTCAGTATGGCCATAGAGATACTAAAATGGATAAGCTACGATAATGATTGTGATCGAGAGACTACACTCTTTCTGTGCAGTATCATACGCACAAGTAGACGACCTACTATTAGAAAGAACTGCAGTCTTCTGTGAATCAGGGAATACGATTTTAAGTTATTTGGTCGATTGTAAAGAGAACTCTACCTTTTCTCAATTTTGTTTCCATGTTCGCTTGGGGCAAATTCCCTCTTTGAAAGACACTCCATTTTAGAATGGTTAGTCGTTTAAGGAAGCAAATAGATCACGAAATAGTAAAAATGAAAAATATGCTGATCAATGGAAACATTACCAAAAGTTTTATGTCGCTTAAATCAATTTCCCCAATAAGTTATGTGACTCAACAAATTTGTCTCTCTCTAGAAGACGGGTAGATATGACTGAAACGCTGTTTCAAAGGGCCATTTACCCAGTTTAACACTCATTTAATGACAAATTAATTGTGGTCTTGTAAAATGACACAATACGTGAGATTAAACTGAGCGTAAACCTTGTGATTAATACGGGCGATACACAATGGGGCTAATTGGCAAGACAATGGGGCTTAAAAAGATACGATGGGGCTAGGAAAAAAGTATGAATGGGGCTACTTTACATGTATTTTTATTAGAAGTCAGTGGGGCTAATCCAGTTTTATTTACCTGTATTTTCGTACAGAAAAAGGCAAGATTGCTAGGATTTTCTACTCTGTAATATACAACTAAGATCAGACAAAGAAACCACAGTTTGAGTTTGAATTCACTAAAACATTAAAATGCTATAATTACAGTCAGCCCTAGCTATGCATGTATATGTCCTGGAACTTTAAAATGCTGTAGACAGTTTTAACGTTCAATCAGCACTACATATATGCATGTACATGCCCTGAAACTTTAAAATGCTTTATACAGTTTGTCAGTTCACATTAGTTGTACATTACACTAGGTCCGTTCTTGCCCTGAATTTATACCCAATACTTTTCACAAAGTCGAAACGATTTATTTCATCAGCCTGAAATTTGTGATACTGCTGCAACACAAACTGCTGTTTCTCGCGTTCAGTTTTGGAGATAAGTGCGTGTTCACTACTTAAAGTGTTCTCATTCTAATGTACGTTGTGCTCTGTATATTGTTCACAACTTCTGTGACAGGATAGATACAGGGTTGATGTGCATAAAACTTCATTGTATTTTTCTTCATTATAATAGGTGTGAACAACTTATTAATGTACAGGTAAGCGTAGCCCCATTCATACCTTTTCATTTAGACCCATTCTATACTTTCAGAATTTAAAAATTAGCCCCATTATAATGCGGCCCATAATACATTGTACTAGTATTTGCAAACATTTAGAAGCTTCGCCGAACATCACAGAAAATATAGTGATTGAGTCAAAGTAATCCCACAAAACGGACAATTGTTAGACGACTAGTTCTCTATCTTTTTGCAGCTACGCATTAGGGCGGATAATGCCAAAGAATTTAAAATTATTTGTTTCGAACATTACCCATGTGAAAACTAAGAATGGGAAGCAAAGCCCTGTTGCAAGAGTTCCCAATAAAGAAGGAAGTAACTACTTTGTAAAGGGACCAGTAATGATAACAAGATTAAAATATTTTTCCCTTTGATTAAGAGAGTGTTCAAGTCATGTGGCTCATTAGAGATTATATGCAACCCTCTGATCCCAGCATACCACTTCGTGCAAACGTTCTTACCGAGGGCGTACCTGCCCATACACAACAACGCAGGTGATGTTTACATTTCGTCAAACTGACAGATTTTCAATATGCATCGGCGTATTTGCCTGCTTAAATTTTACGAATAAGATGATGGTCCAATGAAATCTACCAAGAGACAAAACCATTTGAAATTCTCTTAAGGGTCAAACGTCATCGTACGTATCTTAAAATAGCCCCTAGCTACACCCTTGCTAACTAAATATACTTACTTTCCCTCCAGTTTATACAGGACTCCATTATCATGTAAAGCCAAAACCGCCAGCGACAATGGCTCGGAATAAATGGAATTCTTCCTCGATGCTATTCCATACCCTTTAAGATCAAAAGGAGAACCAACTTCCATTAGATCACAGTTATTAGCGGTTTCATGTCTTACCGTCGGAGAATCCCAAATGAAAGCATATTTTTTGTCTGTAAGAACTCTTTCAAATCCGTTTTCTACTCTGCGAACTTGGGAGTCAGGAGATAACACAAGCATGTGCGCTTTCATTTTTTCATAGTGATTAATTCGACTATAGTTGAAAAACGATTCAATCTGGCTTCCCTGCACTGTTCCATAATCATACTCATCTTGATGAGCTAAGTCTGCAGCAGATGATATAGGTATATGTGCATTAGTAATCGTTAAAAATGCCGCTAAATTGGCGGTATATATAGATATAATTGTAAGACTAAAGAACCACCATGCGGCACTAACAAGTCTACCACTGGTAGTAGTCGGCGAGCCCTTCAGGTCTGCCCTTAGTAATGTGCCCCACGCATACCAAAAACTCTCCCTTAGGTCTTCAGTATAATGCAACTTTGGTTCATCACTAATAATCCTAGTCACACCAAAAAGGAAAAATCCCACGAATAAGAAAGTAATGAATATTGCTATCCATATAACTTGGGAGAATGGAGAAAGAAACTGGAAGGGCCATACGCTCCGCTCCGGCTTTCTAACAACAACACTGGTTCCTTTGGTCATGAAAGGTTCGGTGAAATCAGCGACCTCAGACCTCTCAGGGGTAATGCTGAACGGAGCTAGTGCAACATCGGCTCGCTGAAAAGAAAACATTAATGCTAAAACTGCACCGTTATCTATTCACTTGTAGCACGAGAGGGGAGGAGCGTCCCTTCCAAAATCCAAAAATCCGTCTTTTAAAGACGGATCTAGATATTTCTGGGATTCTTTGGAAGGGGAACTCATCTTATGGCAGAAATCGCGGCTCATGTATGAATAGGGCATATAGTAAAGCGGCGCAGCAGTATAGTGAGTACAATGGCAGTCATTGATGCATAAGGTCGCTAGTTTCTGATTCCTCGCTCAGTAGTAATGGGCACCTGACTCGAGATAGTGAAAGTCCTCGGGCAAAAAAAAAATATGTTGTGCCCAAGACACAGAGAGTCTCTTACAAACCTACTGCCTCTAAGATTACAATGTTTCGGTAAAAGTTTTGTAGTTTTAATGAAAGGACTGAAAGGTAAATTTAAAGAGTCAGAAAAAGACGTTTTTAGTTCTAATGGGCAGATGAAATGACTTCTTTTTCGCAGTCTGGAGGGAAGAAAATTGAAAAAAAAAATTCTTTGATAGGTAAGGAGCAATCGAATCAGAATGGCGTTTATAGTTATTGCACGAACCTCTGCACAGAGACTTTTCTATTCGCTCAAACGTATACTGGACGCCAAAAGATACCCTAAAAAGTATACATAATAAATTTGCAAAAGAAGGCAGCTGCCTCTAATTATTGTCTTGTTAGTTTTACGTGTCCACGAGTTTTTGAGAGAAAAAATGTCCGAAACCCTCAAGATCTCTAAAACCGTAACTATGAGACCCGACACTTTCAGCTTGTCGTAAAATTAAAGGTTACAAAGAACAAGCAATTTTGAAGAGGCTATATTCTCAAGGTGGATCTCGATTAACCTGATTTGCTGAAATTAATTTTGTTTTTGTGTTGTCTTTATCTCTTGAAAAACAAAGTAAGGACAGGTAGGTGTTTAAACAGCGAAAATAGGTATTTCACTTGAATATATTTTTTTTTTTCAACTGAACATTCTAATTCTGATATGGTCAATCACAAAAGGAAAATCTTTGTATTAGTAGTACAATGTAATACTAAAGTAAAATACAACACATTAAATCGTTTATAAAAGAAACTGCATCGTGTAACAATAAACTGTGGCGTTATCGATCTTCAAAAATTAATATAAATTAATACAAATTTAAAACAAAGGGCGGTTATTTGAAAATTGACCGGGTTCATAGCGCTGTCATTTAGAGATAATCACAGCATTTACTCAAATTGGGCCGTTTTCTAACATATACATATCAGAGGCCACTTAACTCTGATACGGTCACTCACAAAGTGAATATTTTTGCATCAGTAGTAATACTGTAGTGAAATGCAACACCTTAAATCATTCATAAAAGAAACTGCAGCGTGTAGCCATAAACTGTGGCGTCATCGATCTTCAAACTGCACTCTTTGTTCAATACAAAGGGCGGTAATTTGAAAATTGACCGATTTCATAGCGCTGTCATGTAATAAATAGTTACAGCATTTACGCAAATTGAGCCGTTTTCTAACAGGTGCATATCAGAGACCATTTCTGAGCACAATCTGCTTTATTGGAAAAAGAGAGATAACTCTTACAATGGGATTTAATATTTTTCGAGAAAGTGAGATAACTCTTTTGTGAAAGATTTAATTCATGATAGCTTCATCTTGTACTGTTGTCGGATAAAAAACCTTAGTCTATGCCATTATCGATTTGGACTTGCCTTGTTACAGTTTTGCGGAAAAAAGAACATACAGTTGTGGGCGTTAGTTTTGGCGTTTAGTATATAATGATGATTTAGACTGGGAACATGAAGCAAATTCATGTTGAAATATGAATTATGTAATACGTTTACAACCAAATATAATGTGATCAGTTGTATGTAACCAATTTGGTAATGCTCCTAAATTAATGCACCACTGAACGTATGGGGAATAGAATCAGGATTGGCAAGCCCATTTCTGTTTAATGAATTAGCTAGACGATACCAACAAAATGTCGTTGCAAACAATAACATTGAGAGAGCGAATCGATTTTAGGACGACCTAGAAACATAAATGTTAAGCCCATCTCTTTCCGTCTGGGATGAGTGGAATGTATCTTATATCCCTCCCCAACCACCCACCGTCGCAAATGGACATGTTTTCACCATGTCTCTGATTCTGTCTTTGTATCATCACTAGACACTTTTTTCTCAATAATTAAAATCCTTTATGTAAGATTCCAATGAAAGTTGCAGTTAACGCTGTATAATAGTACATCAGACAAAAGACAAAAGACGCCGTATTCCTGTCAATGCAATGTGTTGGCGTTGCTACGGCGTTTTACTGGTGCTGTGTGCATGGTGTGTGTGGTTGAAATGTAAGCAATTATAGATAAAAGAATAAATTATATAGATAAGATTAAAAGGGTTGAATGGGTGTAGAGAAGATTGAGAGAAGTGAGGGAATAGAGAAAATAGAGAGATACAGAAACCTAGAAACTCGAGTTTACATTGTGTATAAGTTCGTTCATCATTCCTGTCCAGCCCCACGACTTTTTACTTCCAAACTTGCCGTCTGGGACGAGGGTAATATTGTACTCGAAATTCAACAGTTTGCTGATCTCCTTTAATATGTCTATACACATCCCGTCAAACCTGTCGTTACCGTACAGAGGTTCGTCTGGAGTCTTGTTCTTCCACTGAATAAATGGTACTTCCTGCAAGGAAAGAGAGCTATCCTCTTCACAAATACTAAACCCCTATATTGCCTCCCTTTATAAAAGAAAACAAAAAATCCTTTTGCAAGTGTTTACTCTACTTGGCCTACATTCTGAAGGAGTCTATTAATCAAATAATGTCTAAAAATGCATACCCGCAACTCTTGTCGTATCAAATAAAGTCTCTAAATGGACACCGCAATCTTGGAGTATCAAATAAAGTCTCTTAATGCATACCCGCAACTCTAGTACATGTAGTATAAAATAAAGATTCTTAATGCATACCCGCAACTCTTGTAGTTTCAAATAATATCGCAACTCTTTTAGTATCAACTAAAGTCTCTAAATGCATACCCGCAACTCTTGTAGTATCAAATAAAGTCTCTTAATGCATACCAGCGACTCTTTTAGTATCAAATAAAGTCTCCAAATGCATACCCGCAACTCTTGTTGTATCAAATAAAGTCTCTAAATGGACACCGCAACTCTTGTAGTATCAAATAAAGTCTCTAAATGTATACCCGCAACTCTTGTAGTATCAAATAAAATCTCTAAATGCATACCCCCAACTCTTGTAGTATCAAATAAAGTCTTAAAATGCATACCAGCAACTCTTGTACATGTAGTATCAAATAAAGATTCTTAATGCATACCCACAACTCTTTTAGTATCAAATAAAGTCTCTTAATGCACACCCGCAACTCTTGTAGTATCAAATAAAGTCTCTTAATGCATACCAGCAACTCTTGTAGTATCAAACAAAGTCTCTAAATGCATACCCGCAAGTCTTCTGATATCAAATAAAGTCTCTTAATGCATACCCGCAACTTCTTTATTTGATACTACAAGAGTTGCGGGTATGCATTAAGAGACTTTATTTGATACTAAAAGGGTTGCGGGTATGCATTTAGAGACTTCATTTGATACTACAAGAGTTGCGGTGTCCATTTAGAGACTTTATTTGGTACTAAAAGAGTTGCGGGTATGAATTAAGAGACTTTATTTGATACTACAAGAGTTGCGGGTATGCATTTAGAGACTTTATTTGATACTACAAGAGTTGCGGGTATGCATTTAGAGACTTTATTTGATACTACAAGAGTTGCGGGTATGCATTTAGATTTAGAGACTTTATTTGATACTACATGTACAAGAGTTGCGGGTATGCATTTAAAGACTTTATTTGATACTACAAGAGTTGCGGGTATGCATTTAGAGACTTTATTTGATACTACATGTACAAGAGTTGCGGGTATGCATTTAAAGACTTTATTTGATACTACATGAGTTGCGGGTATGCATTTAGAGACTTTATTTGATACTACATGAGTTGCGGGTAATGCTTCGCCACTTGTGAAAATACTTGTTTTGGTGTTCATTCGTTGAAATAAAAATCGATCTACACTAAAAAAAGTCAAATATCCTCTATATATTTGATGAAATACGTTAAGCGATTTGTACCGACACCAGTGAGTGAACTCGGGGTTATCGTCCCACCAACGCATACATCCCTGGTTAACTATGTATATACAAGGATTGTTACCAATCGAAAAACAGTTCCCAAACGACCATGTCGTCATTGCTCAACTTTGTTTAGCCGCGATGACCAAGTAGTTTTGGAACTAGGACTCTTTTCGTATTGTAACAGCCTTTGGAAACATGGTTAACCAGGTGTGACATCGGTCATGTAGAGACGGGGACAAAAAGCATACAACCGTTTAAAATATCATACTGACAATCTAATGTACAGTCAGTGGCCAAAAGTATTTTATCAAATTCCGAATCCCCATTGACTTGCATACATTTTTCAGTGTGCAAGAAAATTAACTACGAGGCTTCTGTTCATGCAGTTTGAAAGGAAAAATATAGTGGTAGAACGTGAGATTACTGGAGCTATTTATACTAATTTTCCATCATTGTTCCTTGCCTGACATCAAAGTTGTCTCAAAACACTTTGAAACGTCGTGGTGTTGTTATTCGGTTAGTGACGTCAATGTAAAAAGTGTGTTTTGAAAATTTTGATCATCTTTAAATAGCTATATTTTTATAATTTTATATTGTATCGAGTTTGATAAATTATTTTTCAATGTAGAATTTATTTTGCTTTATTTTCATATAAGTTTCATAACGATGATTTTAGTTTTGAACCCACAATAAAATAAAACATAGACTTGGAAATACATGCAAGTCAATATTTATGGCCACAGACTGTACGTTTCTTTTGGTTGCCCAGAAAATAAAGATACGATACTACAAGAGTTGCGGGTGTGCATTTATGGACTTTATTTACAAGAGTAAAGTCTCTAAATGCATACCCGCAACTCTTGTAGTATCAAATAAAGTCTCTAAATGGACACTTTTGGTGTTCATGAGTGAAATAAAAATTCATTTTACCCTGAATTTTTTTTTAAATTTTCTATTTCTTTTCTGCTTGAAAATCGCAATAATTCTGTTTATTCATGAGCGTCAGCCATCATAAAAATGATCAGAAAAATGAATTTCATCCCTTAAATAAATACAATAAATATTACAGACCTACGAGTAGTAGAATTCTCCAAAGTTATGCAAGATTGCACACTGAGAAACTTTTCTGTTTTATTTTTATCTCTACTAAGTACATTTGCTTTCTCTTTGAAAATTATTCTTCACACGTTCTCTATTCTTAATATGATCGAAACCTCGGCCGTTCATAGGGTCAAACGCTAGCCTGCTAATCAAGAGGCGGAATATTTCCAACCGTAAACGGGACCCCACTGCAAAAGCCTTTCTTTTTATCACCCTCCCATCGTCCTGATATGACAAAATAACGTTTAAAATGGACGCAAAAATCACTCATCTACACATCTTAAAATGATCATGTTGTAATTTCCATTTATATCATGTGTATATATACATGTATCATATTATCATGTTATAATTTAAGGGCAAGACATTAGGAGGTATTCTGTAAAAATCTAGGATGATAAGTACTACATGTAAAATGTGCCGCGACACGAGAAAACCAACAAAATGGTTGTGTGCCCAGCGCAGACTCAGATCAGCTTGGGCATCCGCCCAGTCTGATCAGAGTCTTCGCTGTCCGCATGAAGGTAGCTTAGTCCCTTGGCTATCCTTTAAAGCACTAAGCGAGGAGTCTGATCAGACTGGGCGGATCCCCAGGCTGAACTGAGTCTGCGCTGGACGCACAGCCACTTTGTTGGTTTTCTCGTGTCGCGGCTCAAATCAACTTACAATTTTAGTCGTTACTCTAAGAATCCTGTCTCCAAATATATCGTCCTTCTCTTTAAGCATGTTACTGTATGTCTTAGATGGTTGGACACGCTTTCCAAGTTCACTCCTTCCGGACCTCCACGTACCCGACTGCAAACACGAGACAAACCCATGTCAGTTCCATTACAAAGGTACAGTTATGACTCTGAAATGACTGGCCTTCTAAGGAGCAGCCTGGTGAGGAACAACACTCTTTCCATAATACCGCCAGCAATGTATAACACTACCGTATACACTGTGAAAATTACCGTTGATTTTACAGTAGAATACTAGGCAACCAGCTGCCAGTCCATTTCCCATTATTTTTACGGGCGTCCGTAAAAAATTGCAGGAATCATCGAGCAGAGTAGGTTTAATAGAAAAGGTGTTGTATTGATTGTATAGCCCTTCAACACTGTAAAGGTACATACATATTTTTGAGTGCGGCCAGTGAACGTTACACAACCATAACGTGATTTCCAACAATGTTCTACAGGCAGACGCCCCTAAAAATAACGGAAACCAACTGGCGGCCAGATGTCAGGTACTTTTTTTCCGTAAAATCTACTAATTTTTTACAGTGTGGTGAAAATCTGCTGAAGCTATATCAGGGGAACAAAATTTTGACTTCCTGTCTGTCCGAAATATGTGAAACTATATGACTTCTCTTTCGTCAAGAAAAAAAAAGAGACTGTTTAGTTTAACAGAAATTACATTGTCACACATTAAATGAACTTTAATCAAAACGGCGGAAACGAATAAAGATCTTAAATTAGTGTGGGTCCTGGACACACTTCTATGCTAGCGTCAACAATCCATGGCGCCTGAGTAATCTTAGCAGGCACCTGAGGCTCTATTGATGTCGTATTGACATCGCATTGACATAAGCCTGGCGTTCTCACGTTGGAGACCCGTTGAAAAGGGAAATTTTTCCAACTGTACACGGGTTTCATTGCACACAGCAATTCGTTATCACCCTCCCATTGTCCTAATACGACTAACATACTGTTTAAAAGGACGAAAAATCGAAAGTCATGGGCCACCATCTGAGGGAATGCGCATATACACAGGCTGGATAATGGGATAAGGCTCAAATAATAATAGACTACATGATTTATCATATAAACAAAATTCCTCTCAACTACATTCCTTACAAAACAGATATTCCGAAACATTGACAAATACAGATTAAAGACAATATATAAAAGGGTCTCAGAAATAGTATTGTTTTGAGGCTTGGATTTAAGCAGAGTCTTTAGTTCTCAACTGTTTCAAATTATTTTTTATCAATCTTTGTATTGCTATTTGAATATCATTTCAGCATAAGATAAACTGTCTAATATCAACAGGACGCCACACTCATAAGTGAAGGAAAGACAATAAGACTAGAAATCGCAAAGCGATTTTAAAAACTCTACACACATCTATAGAAAAAGTGAAAAGCATATTATATACTTAAGGACAGAAATTCTGCACGGATGTTAAAGGAACATCCGTGCAGAACTTTTGTCCTTAAGTATAGGTTGGAACATCACATAACTGTACGTGTACATATACAATGACATTTACGGAGGCATGCATGTAAATTCCACCTGAAGGGCAAACACGAGACTTGAAGCTGTTGGTGAAAGCTTTGTTTTTTTTTGTATGTGTGTGTAAAATAAGGTCTTCTTTACATTGTTGTTAATATGCATTTGCGCTATTAATGCAGGCATTATACACATTATTGAAGTTTAAAGAGACAAAGCAACAATCATAAAAGAAAACCAGCACGACAGGCGAAGAACAACTTCAGCAGGGAAAATAGCAGGGAAAATATTGCAGACCAAGGCTATCATTATTAGGTAAGCTATTTTAAACTGGTTGGGAAAACGGAGAACTCTCACGTGGTGAAAAGTTGTTTATCAGTTATGAGACACATCTAATGTATAAAAAATACCTGTTTTAAAATATCCTTTGTCATTTTAGGAAATTCAAAGTCTTGCTGCAAATATCGCATACATAAACATGTAAAAACATATACATACAACAAAATGTAAATATATTGTTAAGACGTACACATAAGTGTATAACAATACAAAACAAGGCTACATTCACACGTCACAAGTTAACACAATGCCTTAGATTTAACATCGCTTTATTCCATTACCGAAGATAAAAATGTTTAATTCTCTCACTGAATATCTTACATTGTAATACGACTACATGATATGAAAACTCCTAGATGTAATACATGGCAACTCGTAACGTAGATCAACTGTGTGAGATTGTGATAGGTTGAGATATCTAAACATTTCTCTATCAAATTCTTTTTCATTTGATATTCTGCTTACAGTGTATAAGCCATTAAGCTGCTCAGTTTGTCGAAATTACTTGGTTCAGGTATGACACCACAGCATATTTTTCCATCGTCTCTTTAAGATATGTGACGTAATGCAGGGTCAAAGATCGCGCAAAATTATTTTAAATTGGTTTGGCAAGACAAATTTTTCTTCCAAAGTTGATGTATGAATTATTGGCTGCGGTATATGTGTGTATCAGGCTTGTTTGTACAGACTGCTGTTCGAATCGACACAGTCACATACTAGAATTGCTTATTCAGAATATGTTTTGTCGCTGTCATTAAATTCCAAATTCCAGTTTGCTTTATCCTACATGTATACTGTTAAACTTGACTGTCTTAAACTTGTCTTAAAATCAGTTTCCATATAGCAAAGACTCGAGGGTTGTATTCTCAAGTAACATTTTCTGTATCGGTTGGCTGTATTGAATCTGTCTTACAAAATGGACGTTTGTTTGATTAAGACAAATTTGACAGTAAGTTAGATCAATTACTCGAATAAACTAAATGACAGAGGAAATGTGTGTTGGTATAATGAGGAATCCACTCTCGACCTATATAACTGATACAGCAATAAACAAATTCATATGTGACAGTGTATTTTAGATGACAAAATCACTAACAAGCCACATGACAATACACACATTCGGGGCTACAATCGTGTATTTTTTTCTATGATTAATGTATTTGCTGCCAAAATACACGATATTACCAGTCGCACAAGCCATGGCCGAAAGTCGTCCACTTTAAACGCTCTTGTATCCCAGAATGTATTGAAACCCTTTAAAGTAACGAGGAAGAAACATAGAAGTATATATTTACTCGGTTATAAGACGGCGTTTCCTCTCTATATAAGGTAGCGTGCATATGGCAATATGTCTTGTGTAATTCGGCTTTTAGATGTTTCTCTTCCAAAGCAATCATAAAGATCTAGATCCATCTTGTAACACGGATCTAGACTTTTGGGATGGTTTTGTAGTGGAAACTCCGTTTTTTAACCGAATAAATAGAACAAATATAAGTAACAATTCCTTTTTGTTGTTCGACTTGAGCAGAATACACAGACAAAGACGGTATACAACAAATAAGGTTGAACACAGAAATAATTTGGCAGATACAGAGTTTGTTACATCAGATAAATATCACGCCACAGAATCGATGTACTGCTATTAATAAAAACAATTTGTAGTAGCTAGAATGGAAACCGCCGAAACAAACTGTCTGAATGCCAAAGAAAATACCTAAGGAAGCTTATCAACTTCGGTGCGCAGTCATATCACAGCGTTAAAATGACTTCCTATCTTCGATGTGCCGTCGTGACATTGCACCAACGTTAATATATACATCATTTTGACTGTGCGCCTGGTGGAACACTTTTCATTATTGCAACAAATAAAAATCCTTCCTTCAGCATTAAAACACTTGCTGATTATTAGTTATCCCTGATGTGCAGTTACTGTATTGGTTTTGATGATAATCCATGAACTTTTTTCTTATTGTTATAAAACACCAGGGGCCGTATTTATAAAATGACTTAAGTGGTTGCTATGCTGTTGCTAAGGCTGAATTTCTATAAAGGAGATTCCCTACAACTATCCAATATGCTCAGGAGGAACAGTCTGAAAAAGACTGTTCCTCTAGAGCAAATTTCATAGAAATTCAGCCTTAGCAACAGCATAGCAACCACTTAAGTCGTTTTATAAATATGGCCCAGATAGTGTTGCACTTCATTGGAATTGCTTTGTTATTAAGTGGTAATTACGAGTAACAACGTTTGTTAAACAGACAAAAAGACCTAAAAAAAGAGATTGTATCAGAACTATATACAAACTATATATATCAAGAGATCTGATTAGGTACATACAAAACATCAATGGCATCAAAGGTAAATACATACTAAATATGTAAAATGCTCTTTACTGCTTGCATTATTGCCTGAGGAATACATGTATCACTAGAAATACCATACTTGCTTATTAACGCTATAAAGCCGATATTCCGGTCGGAAATTTAGTTTAACTCTGTCGCAAGATAGATAAGCTGACAAAACGAGTGAAATATTGGACACACTTTTCAGAAAACATTGACACGCAATTAAGCGATCCGTATTTGAAAGGTCCAATACGTAAAACGACAGACATGTCCGCATTTATAGATGTAAATGTATTCTGAAAGTTTTATTACTGTTAAAAGAAACCATTGCAATAATAGACTAATTCATCTTGGAAAGTTGGCGAACGGTTCATGTACAAGGTTTAAGGAAAATATAATATCATTTCCTTGCCTTTTGTACATGAAAACTTCGTAAAGCGAAGTGGCTCTCGAAATAAAGACACCAACCATTATCTGTGACACGATGGATCTCTGACAGGAAATAAAATTTGAAAATTGGCCACATGGGGAAAAATTGAAAGTGAATTTAAGAAAATAGATAAGCCTGGGCATCCGCCTAGTCCGATCAGTCTTCGCTGTCCGCATGGAAGTATCTTAGACCATAAGCTAGCCTTTAAGCGCTTAACAAAGAGTCTGATCAGACTGGGCGGATGCCCAGGCTGATCTGAGGCTGCGCTTGGCGCATAACCACTTTGTTGGTTTTCTCGTGTCGCGGCTCAGATAAAGACTACACTGAATCTTTAACTTGAAGCCACGCCGTCTATTTACGAGTATAATCTTAGATATTTACGGGGGATGCGCCTAAGTTTCATTTTTATTATTGTATATTGTGTCACGCCGCCTATGTACCCTTTATGCCTATTCTTTAAGTATCTGTCCTCGCCATGTTTCGTTATGATTCGCCGGCTCCGTGTTAATGCAGTTTTACCTTCTTCTGAATGTATTCTCTGCTCTTGAAGGAACTATTTCAGATTTTAATTTTACCTCACTGCAGCTGGTGTTGTGCCGTGTGGCGGCCGTAAAACGTCTCCCCGTACATCATCCATAGTGCAGATTATATTCTATTTTCGCCCTTTTAGATCAGAGAATTCTAAAATTTGAGATGGATTAGGCTATTATTCTAGATCATCGTCTTTTATATTATTTGGATCCTTTTTGATACTAATCAGTCTTTGAATCGACTGCCCTATTAAAATTAAGAAATTACAGTATGCTTTCTCTGGTTACGTCACCAGATATTGTCAGGGTCACTGAAGAGGCTTTATTAGCCGAAACTACGTAGTCTGGCCCATGTACCTTCTTCTGAATGTATTCTCTGCTTATGAAGGAACTATTTCAGATTTTAATTTAATCTCCAAAAGGTGATGCTTTATGCTTGTATCAGATGTGGGTTAAAGCATCGTGGCATACTTTTTTCTTTTCTTTTTTATGTAATGCCAGCTGTTTACTCTAACCGCAATGCACGAAAAAAGAAACAACTGCAAAGTTCGAGTGGATCATACTTTTTTCTGCACTATGCACACTAATCTGCAACGTCGGCATTTTTCAGTGCCAAAAGCAAAGTTGATATACATAAATGACAGCCGAAAAAGCGAAGAAAAGACTACACAATACTAGTTTTATGTATTTATTGCCTTTGATGTGAATTCTCTTCGGCAGGCCCTTGGTTATTCTTTTGCATAACTATTATGGAAACTCCACGATAAAGTCAATAAAACGTGTTGGCAAAAGTAGAGTTTCAATCTTTCCGTACTCATTTTTTACACGGAGCTGTGAAACATTTCCTTTTAATCAAAAGTGAATCAATAAAATATAGAAAAAAAAACAAATAGTAACAGCAATTTTACTTTAGCTGGTGATATCGACTTATTTGTCGTGAATACAATAAAACTGCATAAAATGCTGAAAATACGACGGACCATTCAAAACTTAGCAGATACTAGCTGTATATTATTTGTCACAGTTTCAAATTCCAAAATGATTTTAACTTTAAAAAAGTTTTGTATATAAAAGATTAACGGAGTAATTGCGGCGCAAAACCTAAAATAAATGTATAATTGAAAATGCATTTAGATGTGAAAGTACTGCAAAGCATTGAAAATAATTTCCTTTTCAATCATATTTTCCATCTCTCTCACAAATTCAGAATATTACAAGGTTGAAGTGTTGAGAAACTTAAATTGCTCTGAAATGTTCAGCCATGTGTAAGGTCCAATGTAGCATTTGTTAATTTATTATTAATCGTCTTTCTTAATTTTCTCTTTCGGGAGCAACATATAATATAACACACACAATATACATATAAACATTAACTAGGTATACATGTTTAGATGTATGCATGTTGTGTTTCACAAACCTTCTCCACCTTTTGTGTTTGAAAGCCTTGTAGAAACGAAACACAAGAACAACAAACAAGAACTTAAAGACTGTTTTGGCAGAATGGCAAATATCTGATCATATCATCAACTAAACAATAGATGCTGAATTCAATTTCTGGTAAGTTTCATACAAAAAACTGATTAACAGATAAAAGGCCATAACTCAGGCAGAAAAGGTTCGATTATTACCCTGACAAAACACGATCCACGTCAAATGCTGATAACAATATCTTGATAGTTTTATGAAAATCGGTTGAAAACTGAAGGAGGAGTTTTGGACAAAAGATCTGGCACATATTTATAGATAAAAGGTTGTAACTGACGGAGGAGTTGCGCACATAAGATTTAATCACAAATACAAATAAAAGGTCGTAGTAAAATATTATCCTTGTCTGGTGGTGATAATAATATCCTGAAAGTTTTATGAAATTTGGTTTAAAATTGAAGGAGGAGTTGAAGACACAAGACTAATCTACTGATAGATTAACAGATAAAGGGCCTTTACTCTTGCAGAAATGGTCCGATCTTGACCTTAATAAAATATGATCCACATCAGTTTGTGATAATATTCTGGAAGTTTTATGAAAATTAGATGAAAACTGAAAGAGAAGATGAGGACACAAGATTTGTATACGGAAAGATTTACAGATAAAGGGCTGTAATTCTGTCAGAGAGGGTCTGATCATGATACAGATATTATATAATTCACGTCAGGCGGTGACAAAAATATCCTGAGAATTTTATGGAAATCAGAAGAAAACTGAAGGAGGAGTTGAGGACACAAGATTTGTTTACGGACGGACATACGTTACCCATTACTATAGCCCCCTTCGACTATATTGACCTTATTTCATTGTATTTGGTTTAACGCCAGACCGAAGGGAAAGCAAAAAGGATTTTTTATCTACAACTGTAATTGCAACGTTAAAGTGCATTGGCTAATCATACATGTATCTCTAATGCGCCAAGACGCATATTTAAACATTTATAAAGCATTGTAGTAAAAGCTGATTGCGCAACTTACGAACTTTGCATACTTATGATTTTGGTAATCGATGGTGCAAGCGGGAGCATGTTGAGTCTGATGCCTTAAAGGAATGGAAGGTGAACATTTTAAAGTAATGGATAAACATATTGAATTCTATTCCCAAAACAAATCTTTTGCCGCCTAAACCTAAATCAACATTCCGTCACCTGAAGTTGGGTATCCAGCAGTTTCATAATAAGTATGTTTTAGTTCCAGCAGACAAGGCTGCAAATAACGTTGTCGTTGTTTGACGGTTACACTATATTAACATATTAAAACAAGAACTTAGCGACACTAAGGCCTATGAAGAGACTTCAGAAGACGAAAAGTCTGTTGTCTTTAGGCACTGTAATGATATAGCTCTCAAGTTTACTGTAAATGTAGAGGAACAGCAGGACAAACTTCCTACGATGCTTTGGTTACCTAAACTTCATAAACGACCATATAAAGCCAGGTTTATTGCTAATTCTAGTGCTTGTACCACTAATGAACTTTCTAAATTATTAACTTCTTGCCTTACCGCTATCAAAATTCATGTAATTAGGTACTGTGAAAGAGATTACGAACGGTCAGGCAAAAATTTGCTTTGGTCAATTAAAAAGTCTACCGAGGTTCTTGATAAACTGAAGTCTAGAGGATATCGGCGTCTAGTTTGTCTACATACGATTTTTCTACACTCTATACAACTTTGCCCCATAATTTAATAAAAAAGAAACTCATAAGTTTAATTGAGACTACTTTTCAGAGAGAGGGTGCTCTTTATCTTGCTTGTAATGATAAACATGTATTTTTTACTTCTGATGACCTTAAAAGGTTTAAAATGTGGTCTTGCCAAAATGTTTGTGATACTTTAGTATATCTTCTAGATAACACATTTTCATCAGATTTGGTACTAAGTTACACTGACAAATTGTAGGAATTCCGATGGGTACTACCTGCGCTCCTCTTGCAGCAGATTTGTTTCTATTTTGCTATGAAAGAGACTTTATGATGTCTCTTTCTGATGATACTCAAGCTCATGTCATTGAAGCATTCAACTTAACGTCTAGATTCTTGGACGACCTTTTAAATATTAACAGTCCTTATTTTGAAGGAATGGTATTCAAATTTATCCTGCTGAACTGCAGCTAAATAAAGCAAATACTTCTGATACGGAGGCCCCTTTTTGGATTTACATTTATCAATTTTAGACGGATTTGTTTCATCTAAAATTTATGACAAACGCGATGATTTTGATTTCGACATTGTTAATTTTCCGTTTTTGGATGGTGAAGTTCACCGCACCACTTCTTATGGTGTTTACATTTCTCAGATTATTCGCTTCGCTAGGGTGTCTTGTCATTTGGCTGATTTCAATGCTCGTAATAAAAGTTTGACTGCCAAGCTTTTACAGCAGGGGTATCGGTATCATAAACTTCGGAAAGCTTTTTTTCTAAATTTTATCGTAGACACTTTGAATTGGTTTCTAAATATAATACAGGGTTAAGGTCACTTTTGCAACAAGGCCAATCGGAGCCTGAATTTTATGGTGACTTTGTATATAAATTACGCAAAATCGTAGGGAAAACAGATTAAGAAAATTATCATGCGATTTAAACGCATTGGCTATAACATAGATGTAATGCGGCAGTCTGCATACTTAGTGTGGTTAACCCAATCACGGTTGACAACTTTGCTGTCCTACGCCGGTGGGTCGGGGTTCAGACTCTATGATAGCCCCTACATAAAGCTATATATTAGTTGGTTGGGGCCGGATGTTTTACTGTTTCTTGGCCCACCGGGATTCAAATGGTGGTCTTCTTTTGTTCCAGTGTTCCAGTGGTGTTTCTGACGCCCCAGGGATCTCCAGGTGTCTCAACACGTTTTGGCCGTCGAGTCCTCATCCTTGCTTTATCACGGTCTTTTCTTTATTTCAATTGTTGAC
This sequence comes from Ctena decussata, assembly GCA_963989385.1. Classification (NCBI taxonomy): domain Eukaryota; kingdom Metazoa; phylum Mollusca; class Bivalvia; order Lucinida; family Lucinidae; genus Ctena; species Ctena decussata. The sequence continues at coordinate 51,961,482 of OZ022506.1, forward strand.
CGTGATGACTTTCTGATGAGCTAGGGGACCTCCATACGAACCGAACTACCAACTAATGGTGTGCTCCGCGGCGGAGGGTGAGGGTGAAGGTTTTGACTCATGGCATCGAAAATCTTTAGACCTAAATGCATTTTCTATAATGATGGTATTTTTTTCAGACTTTTTGCGACACCGATTACCCTTGCCTTTTCTTATGTATATTTTCAACATCGAAAAGTCAGTTATCTTCAAAATCTAGATTCTGAAAAACAACACAAAGCAGGAATCTGCTAAATTTTAGGGTTTTGTGAATAATGGTTAATATTATGTAAAACATAGCTTACCGCCCCACTGACCAAGCCCTGCAGTGCCAACATTTGCAAAAATGTCTCATTTCTTTTCCCGGCCTTCGTAAAGTTTAGATTCCCTGTGCATCCGTCTATATCACCCTGTAAGATAAAGTAAAATTGATACAGTCAGCGAAACCAATGGACGTTATATATTTCGTATAACACAAAGCAGCATGCACGTTACATAATTATGTTCAGAATAAAACCTTAAGAGAAAGAGTTCTTATCACAATAAAACAAATAAGAACTCAGTAGCAACCAAGAGGGTGTACCTGAATCCCATACTGGCGAAATGTACTGGACGCACGAGAGATGGGACAGTGATACCTGTACACAAGTATCATTGAGACAAATACACAAAAATTAGGGTTATAACACATAACGTTGAAACAGCATCATAGGAAAGAGTAAAAATATAAAGGTAGTGTTCTTGCACTGATGTTGGATACAAAGTTGTAATATCTCTGCTCGCCTCCTGGAGGGGGTATTGGCGAAGTGAGAATTTACTAAGTATTGAAACAGATAGGTCTGAGTCAACTGAGCAGACCTAGACTGAACATGCATTGAAGACCAAGAACAAACTGTTTCTAGAAGAACGGTAGTTGAAACGGCCTACTACAAGCATTACTACATTGTAATAATCCCAACTGGTACACCAGCGGTAATGTTTTCAGTGTCCCAATTTTCCGAACTTTTATGGTTGAAACCACGGTTCGAGGTTATAAAACTTGAGAATAATCTCAAACTCAAAATAAAGCACACTGATTGGCTGCTTCCGAGCATGTCTTCGGAAGCAGCCAATCAGTGTGCTGTATTTTGAGTTTAAGAATGTACTCAAGTTTTATAACCTCGAGGCTTTATTTCCTTACCGAAGTCTTTAATCTCTGTCTCAAATCTGACCTGGAGACTCTTTCATTTTCATTTCGCTTTGTTCCACTAATAATATAAAATACATCATAGTAAACAGCTTGTGTAAGGCTTATTTCACTGTCATTTAAGGCACATTCTGGTGACAGGGGATCAACCATAAGACGAATGAGGGTAAGGTTAGCACGGGAGTCGATGTATTCTTCTAAATTTATGTCTCCGGAACCCTGGAAATATAAAAAAGTATGCAAATCTCATAAAAATTAGCATTGTCAAAATAAAATGGCATACTCGTGCTAATTCAGTAATTACGCTAAAGTGCTTAAATACTAAGGCCAGTCTCCACTATAAAAGGGAAAATGTCCACAAATGCACACAAAAATGTTAGTTATCATGATTTTGATATTTTGCACTTCAAAGTATAATTTAAGGATCTTCTACATTCCACACCTAAGTATTTTCTTTCTTCTAAAAAAATCAGAAGTGCATAAATATGCCCTGAAAAAATCAAGATAAACAGGTTTAAAAAATTTGCCCCACAAATGCTGTATTAAATTTGTTTATTTTCAAATTTTTCAAAATTTTGCTGAGAAATGACAGTTAGTTTGAAATTTCACTTTGACCCCAGTCACCTGACCACAACAAACTCAAGATATGAATGCGCATGGCTGTAGGTTGCGTGGCTTGTTATAGAGACTATGTCTGATCAGATGACTTTAACATGTGCATGTTCTGTTTAGACTTTGAAATGAACTGACCCAGACCTAGCTGAACCCATCAAATTTCACATAACCACACCTCCAGCAATTGCTGTAGGTCTGACAGCAGACTGGCCTTTGAGTACATTAGGGTACAATGGCAAATTCATTTTAGTTTGGAACACAACTGAACTGACACCACATGAAATACTCTCAAGATATCACCAACAAATGGCAGACGGCAAGCAATATACTGGCTGTTTATGACTTATAATCAGAAGATTATTCGTAACAGGAATTAATTTGTATTATTTATTTATTCTATTTTTTTGTAATTGCTGTTTATTTAGTGTTTTTTTATATTTTTATTTTCTCTCCAGCTTCATTTTTTCCCGCCGCATTATATGTAAGGCTCGCCTTTTTCAGTGGCTGATTCGTATGTTAGTTCCTAATTCGTAAACAATAAGGATACATGGAGCACACCGGGTAGGCGGCAATCGAAAACACTCTTAACAATTGATTAACGCGGATCCGAAACCGTTAGAAACAGCGTTTTTGATTGCAAATTGGCGACAAGTTGCAATCGAAAACGCTGTTTCTAATGGCTTTTGATCCGCGTTCGTCGACTGCATCAGCGTTTCCGATTGCTGCCTACCCGGTGTGTAGAGGGTGGGTATCAAATAGATGTTTCAGACAGACAGTAAACAAAACACACTCACCATATTTACCACCAGCCAGCTGTTAGGACGGGACAGGAGACTTAAATAAAGTGCCTGCAAAAAAAAGTAGTTAGGTAAAGACGGGTAAATTCGGACAGCAGGTAAATTCGGACAATGACATTGTTTCCTTTATATGTCAGTTGTTTTCGAATTAAAACAAAATTAATTAGGCAAACAGTAAAAATCCTTATGAAACGGCTGTCTCATCTGGATTTTCACTGTTTGCAATGGTATGTCCGAATTTACCCACTGTCCCAATTTTACCCGACTTTACCCTAGAGAAGGCAGAATTAATCAACATCAGTAAGGCCTCTAGTAAATAAACACAGTTGTCTAGAATGCTGTATTACGGTATTTGAATATCAGTATACTTTGAAGGAGCGTACAGAGACTACTCTCTTGTTGAGGCACTCCAGCAAGTGGTTTTTAGTGGAACTTTTTTCTTAAAAGATACTTAAATATCAAAATGTTAGGTTTAACATACCCAAAACCATTTCTCGTAGCTAAATACTGACTTGCAGTATATTGCATGACCTCTTTTGTCTATTTTTATCATTTTTTGTTTGGAGGTGGGTTTTCCAATAGTAAAAATATTCCTTCTGGTTTCCAGCCTTTGATGAGGTTCATTTTAATTTTTATGAAGCTGGGAACCACCCATTATGACATCACAATAGAAATGATGCCATCACTAATCACCTGATCTGTTTTGGAATATGATCATTTAAGCAAAGGGTTGCTTGGAATGTCAGCTACACTTATGCATCTTTTTGTTTTCCAAAAAGATATTACTTAAGAAAATAACTGCTATAAGATATAAGAATAAATTTTTCTGAACTGATTTCATATTAATTTTATATGAAATGGTAATTTTCAAGAATGTGCTTGAAACATGCCACCCCTACAGCAATATGGGTTATCTTGAGGCCGCCATTTTGAAACTGAAAAAAATACATTGCAAGAGATTACTTTTCAAGCTTGAGAGCATGCCAATGAATTTCAAAAACTCTACTGGACAAATCTGACTACGAGAAATGGTAGTAAATTGAGCCATGTAAGTGGAATTTGCTGTTTCTTTATCCTTTAAGCATAAACTTCAAAAAACCACTTGCTGGAGTGCCTCAACAAGAGAGTAATGTTGGTCTCTATAGTCTTGATTCTCAGACCCAACAGTGGACAAAAGAAAAATATATTTAGAAGCCATGCTGAGACAGATAAGGTTTTGCGTAAATGAGGTATGGGGATAAACTCTCCATTGAACGCATGTTGTGATCCGTTTTTTGAAATTTTGCTGAGTCATGAAGATAAACACTTGGAAAAGCATAGGAAGTCCTCTTTATGCGGACCGCTGTTTATCAAATGGTGTTTGTTGCAACAAATGATAAAGCTACAATTACATTATTAGGCAGTCTCCCTCTGCCAATCGCTTTGATTATTTTCCACAGACCAATTCTTGGCACGGCTTGACCGGCTGAATTTAATCAACGAATGGCTTTCTGTCTAGCCAGGCCGCCAAGTGAGAAAGTATCGGAGGGTGGGTTAGAAAATAACATGAAAACTTCAGCTGATAAACTCAGACACACTAATTCTCCATTTTAGTGTCTTTGATTCATAATAACGGACATTGTATATAACTGCACAAACGTACCCAAAGTCAGTCAGACATTTAATGTAGATACTGTCTTTGTAGTAGGTTCAGAGCTCTAGATAAGAGGGAGTATTTGATGATAATTAGGGATAATTTTCTTATTTCTCATTGAAACCATATGTTGTGACCTGTCATCTGAACCGTCTCGTTGAGACGGTTCAGATGAGAGGTCACAACATATGTTTTTATGCAGAATTCACAAAAATTATCTCTAATTATCACTAAATACTCCCTCTTATCTAAGGCTCTGAGGTTGCGCATTTAAAATGCATTTATTATATAATACTCAAAATTTACAAGTTATAAATCTTCAAGCCAGAGTCCTTCTGTATACTGAAAATTGCCTTAGATATGCATTCCAAACTATTTGACAATGTTTAGATTAAATAATTGACTTGGATCTTGAAAATGCAGTCAGCGTGATGTTATGTTAAATGTATGGATGAATGGGAATATTCTGCTGTCACACCTAGCTAGCTATTTTGTAGCTAGGCAAAAAAAAGAAAGAAGGAAAAAAAAGAGAACTCTAAGTCTGACTGTAGATGCTCAATCCTTATTACACTGTACTTGGATAATCCAGAAATACAAATTACCAACAAATCAAAGGAGTCTCAATAGTGTTGTTTTCAATTTTTTGTTTTGTTTTGCATCAACAGCGAAAAACATCAAATCATCAAATAACTACGACCGAATTGATCTATTGTAAGTGATAAGCCTAACGTAATTTACTCTAAAGACTTGCTCTAACCCAGTCTTTTCTCATTGAAACCGGATAAATGAGCCGAGACACGTGTTAAGGGTGCTTTTGCAAACAGCGAAGTCTCAGGTTAGACTTCGCGTCTGCACAGCCTAAACAGAGCTTTTGCTGTTTGCACACTTCGTGTTTTGACTCTAAGGGATCGACTGGCATGGAACAAATGCTCTACCTAGATTGCATGAACACACAGATTGTTTTGAGTCTTCGAAGTTTGCAGATGTGTCAAGACTACGTTTTGCGTGAAGACGCTCAAATGATATTTTATGGCCCTGGGGAGACATTGTCATGATTAGATTTGCTTCAACCAGCGGATCATATTACGGATTTTCTACAAAATTTAACCGATCAGTTATCGCATGTTAACAGATTCAGTGATTCCCATTAACGAACACTGATGGGATACGGTATCTAAGGGCTAAGTTAGTTTATGACAAGGCTAGCAAGCGGATGTCCTCTTATCAAATTACGTCTGGTAGCAGAGTTAATCAAGAGACAGAATAGATTCTGGCCGAGGACATGATGGGCAATAAACATCAAATGCTTCAACTTAAATCTAGCCAAATCTGACATTTCTCAAACCTTCCAATACAGTGTTTTGTTTTGATGATAGTTGGGTGAGTACACAGTCATAACATAAAGTCGTATCAGTTTAAACTCCATGACTTTTTCAGACTTTAATGCGATATTGTTTCAATATTCAGTGTCTTCTCTAGTGTTTAATATAATGTTGTGACATCCTCATTTTATTTCGTGTTCCCTGATGGGTTATAATAATGAATGTTAGCTTTATATACATGTAATCCATAAATTTAGGACTCATATCCAAATTAAACATTTTCTTGCATAGCTGTTAATCGCATCGAGATTTATGATAAAATGCATGTAATATGTAGACGGATGAATGAATGGATGGATGAAGAATGGATGGATGAACGATAGTGAAATTTACTTTCCTCTCAACAGCAACAAGAAATATCTTTAAAAAAAGATAATCGGCTTTGATTAAACAGAAGATGTATGAGTCAGGTACATGTAAGATATCGAATGTGCTGAACAGATTGTACAAATGCGCATGTTTATATGCATATTTGTTGTTGGTGTTGAGGTTTCGATTTCGGAATTGCTGTTGAATTTTGAATGGGGTCTGTCTGTGTTGCACATAACAATGACGATTGGTTGGCTGACCGCCCCACATATTAGCTTAAAAGTGTCGCCGTTCCAACACAACATCAACAATTAAGCCAGCAACAATTACTTAATTTCGTCTTCAATTTCTGTATCAAGTTATTTTGTTGGTTTCATATTTTACATGAGCGTCATAACATGCGAAATGTTCTTTGGAAAAAGCGATTTGGACCGAAATATCTAGATTCATCACGACACGGTTTATAGGCCAGCAGTCAAATGAAACTGAAAGTAGAAAGAGAAAGCGAAACTAAACGCTTACATCAAAATTCCGGGTGTATTTATATTACCAATGAAATATTTAAAATGTAGGTCAATAGTAAGATTATACGGCTAAAGCCGAAAAAAGTCATACAGAGACGACGAGTGAAAAGACGGAAACATTTGAGCCGCGGCACGAGAAAACAAAGTGATTGTACGCCCAGCGCAGATTCAGATCAGCCTTGGCATCCGCCCATTCTGATCAGACTTTTCGCTAAGCGCTTCAAGGGTAGCTAAGGGTCTACGCTATCTCCATGCGGACCGCGAAGACTCTGATCAGACTGTGCGAATGTCTAGGCTGATCTAAGTCTGCGCTGGGCGCAAAGCCACTTTGTTGGCTTTGTAAAGAGCACATACTTTCGCCAGCAACTGACAACTGCCCTTCTTGAATCAGCGGAAGGAGAAACGAAAGTATGTGGCCAGAACGGGCTACGAGTCAGGTGCCCTACCGATTGCGCTACGCGACCCGGCGAGTCAAAACCGAGATTAACCATTAATGTTAATGTGTTTTTTTTTTTCAGGCACGATTATCATTGTTCTTCCTTGTCCGAGCCAGATCACTGATTTCCAGCAAATAATAAAAACAGATGTCACAAGTTTTCTTCAACAATAATCACGAAAATAATACTACTGATAATAAGTAAGTAAAAAATAGCTACCCTTTATCATATAATGAGGAGCTGCGTTTCAAAATAAAAGTCAAACACTTGAGTATGTTGTTGTACCACAGTCATCCATGGTTAACTATGTATATACAAGGACTGTTACCAAATGAAAAAAAAACTGTTTCGAAACAATAACAGTCATGGTTCCCAAACGACCTGTTCATCGTGGCTGAACAAAGTTTCGTTTAGTCACGATGACCAGGTCGTTTTGGGACTATGCCTCTTCTTTTGTTTCGTAACAGCTCTTTTTCGTTTCGTAACAGTCTTGAAAGCATAGTTAACCAGGCATAATAGTTGCTAATTTGTAACAAAACAAATGCAATATGGTAAAAGAGAGCACGCATTCGACAATGACTGTATGTTGTTTGTTTACACCATGTGCATATGAAAAACGGGTATTTCTCTTTGATACAGAATAGAGATGATACTAATAAACTAAAACTTACACCCTCCAAATGACAAATCAACTCATCCATCTGATAAAGATAGAAAGTATTCCACTGGGCATTAATGGGTTAAGGTTTCAGTGTTAGGCAGTTAACCTACCTGTGTTAGAATGGCATTAGTGGCTGAGGGTGAGCATATAACGAGAAAATTGGAAACTGATTTATTTCTAAGATCTTTCAGCGTCCACCGCACTACGTCAGCTGAGGTATTACGCTGTAGATTATACGATCTTATATCATAAAGATCCTTGTGTCCTTTGCGATTTTCCATCATGGAGGCAGCTATATGGGCACCTGAAATTATACAAGTATTAGGTTTTTCCAAAAGCTTGCTTTATGCCAGCACACGTTTGCCCAGAAGTATGTTCGCGAACAAAATCTGACATAGTCGCCGAGTCTGTCTTGTGAATGTAACGTATGGTTTTGGTTTCCATGTTTCCTTTGAATTTGTTTTCGACTGTTATTTTCGGCATTTCCTTTAGCAATTACAGTATTGTTTTACTGATACAAATTTTATGCCAGCTTTAGATCGTTAGCATTGAATAAATACAATATAATGCAATACAATACAATACAAATAACTTTACTGACAGCTAAACATCTCCATACTATGGTACGCTCATAGTTGATAGATTTTTCGCAACTATATGTTTACCAGATCGAATTTAAAGGAGAAGAACTATATAAGCATTTTGCTTCCGTTCGTATCCTTATATAGATATTGTTACAATATATGTTGTACATAGATTTTTCGAAATAAAATATGTTTAAACCAAACATCTCCATAATACCATGAAACGAATCGAAAAAGTTTATAGAGGAGCAAGGGTACGCTTTAAAATGCGTATACAATATAGTTTATTAGTGAAACGATAATAATCCAAGATATGTCATTTTTTTCATTTTGTTTTTTTTTTACTTTTCTGAAATTAAAAACAAAAACAAAAACATGTAACGAAATATTTAATAAAAAAGAACGTTTTATTAGCGTATTTGGCTGGATAATTTGAGCCTCGACACGAGAAAACCAACAATGTGGTTGTGCGCCCGGCGCAGACTCAGATCAGCCTGGGCATCCGCCCAGTCTGATCAGAGTCTTCGCTGTCCGCATGGAGGTAGCTTATATCCTTAGCTACCCTTTAAGTGCTTAGCAAAGAGTCTAATCAGAGTTGGTAGATGTCCAGGCTGATCTGAGTCTGCGTTGGGCGCACAACCACATTGTTGGTTTTCTCGTGTCGCGGCTCATTTGGTATATACTTTTCTATAGTTTCTGCCCTGATAATTGTAAACGTAAACTTGTGATGAGAAATGTATACTTAAATGAGCAAAATGGTCTCCGCTAGCTTGTAAAAATTGCGTTAACAAGACAATCAAACATACAGAATGAGTAAAAACTTCCCGTAAACAAAAAATGCGTGACTTAGTCAAGCAACTAGAGGGCACTTTCAATTAAACATGTCTGCTGGCATGTGTGAATATCAGCCTTGGCATCTGCTAAAATGTTAAGACTTATCATTCTTTAATTCACTGATTTCCTGGAAAAACTCCGACGAACTTATCTCAACCTTCTCTGTATACCCATGTTTGAAAAACAGTATGTATAATTTCTTGACACGACTCACAAAGCAGCCATACTAAAGAAGCACAACATAATTTTCTTCAACAATTTTATGTCTGCAACATTACTTTTAAATTACTTCATGGAACAAAAATAATTAGAGCCGCGACACGAGAAAACCAACAAAGTGGTTGTGCGACCAGCGCAGATTCAGATCAGTCTGGGCATCCGCCCAGTCTGATTAGAATCTTCGCTGTCCGCATGGAGGTAGCTTAGACCCTAAGCTACCCTTTAAGCGCTTAGCGAAGAGTCTGATTAGACTGGGCGGATGCCCAGGCTGATCTGAGTCTGCGCTGGGCGCACAACCACTTTGTTGGTTTTCTCGTGTCGCGGCTCATTAAAATTTGCTTTTATGCCTAGAGCGTCCCATAAAAGGGTCAGAGGTATATAATGCAGACCTAGATCAGACGCCGCAAAACACGGCCGGTGTAACGAAGTAAAGTGGCCGCCATAGAATAACGACCCCCGGTCATTATTCTTCAGAAAAAGTGACCCCCTTTCTATAAAATACTGACTCCCTTTAAAAAAATAATGACCCCCCTGATGATATTTATAAAATAATGACCCCTGGTCATTTTTCTTTAAAGAATAGTGACCCCCCATCCCCACCTCCGTCATAATATTATGACTCCCCATGAAGCAATGGTGTCTTCATATATGCTTATGGCATATAGGATGTTGTGTCCAGTCTGTTACAACTCTCTTGTTTGATGATGGATTTTAAAACAACTTGGCATAAATGTCAAGAAGATATGTCGCGCGCAAGTCTTAGGTACCTAACTCGAAGGTCAAGATCACAGAGATCATTCTCAAAGAATATAGTGTCCTGCTATACGACGCTGGCAAACAGAATGTCGTGTCTGACCTATAACTTTGTCATTTGTGGGTAGACTTTTTGATACTAATCAGTCTTTGAATTACGATGAATAGTCTGCCTTATTAAAATAAAGAAATTACAGAATGCTTTTCTCTGGCTTTCGTAACCACATATTCTCAGGGTCACTGATGAGGCTTGAATAGCCGAAACTTCGAAGTATAACCCATGGTCCGTCTATTGAATTTGATGTGTGCTCTGCTTTTGAAGGACCTCTTTAAGATTTTTATTTCAAATAACTGGAAACAAATGTTAGTCACATTAAGACAATATATCGCGTGCAAGATATAGATCCCCTCCTCAAACAAAAATTAAAGTAAGATTAATAACAATGTGCTTAGTTTGACATATGGTGTTAATGTAATATAAGATTTTAGCATTAACAGGTAGACTTATGCACTATGCACTGTTGATTTTGAAAACTTATCACGTCTGTACATTTACTCTAACTGCCTTTTTCAGGAGGGGTACATGCCATTTTCAGTCTCCCAATTATATTTTTTGATTTTTCTTATCAACTGAATTTATTTTGTTAAATATGCTTAAAATGAAGAAAATAATACAGATGCTCATAGTATGCAATTACCCCGCCCACTTTTCAGTTTTCCAGCTGTATACTATCTCCCCCTCCCCTTTGCCTAAGCATGCCACTCACATAAAATGTATATATTAAAAGTCCACGCATACATGCAAAGTGGCTTGCTGAGGCACGGGGGTTAGGGGAAAGAATCTCTATAATACTTTGTTTATTTTCAATACATTCAATTATAAAAACACCTAGTCTAAGTGTATCTGCTAGAAAATGAAAAAAAGTGCTGTTTATAGGGAATTTAGAACAACACCTTTTGAAAGGAAATTTTGAAGTATACCGAAAGTTCCTTTTTGACGCCTTTATAAGCAATTTCTTCGCGTATCGTCATTTAACTTCTCGCAGAGGAGTCATAATACTATGTCCAGGGTACTTTTCTTTCAAAAATAATTTTCTTAAAAAGAGTGATGGTGGCGTTTTTCTAGGCGGTCATAATCCTTTATGAGGAGTCATTATACTTCGCGTGGGAAAGGTGTGTTTGTGTGTGGAGGGAAAGGGGGGTCATAATATTATAATGTTATGACTGGGAAGTCATAATATTATGACCGAGGGGGGGGGGTGTCACTATTCTTTAAAGAATAATGACCGGGGTCGTTAGTCTATGGGGAACACATAGAATAACGACCCCCGGTCGTTATTCTATAGAAAAAGTGACTCCGTTTCTAAAACATACTGTCTCCCGTTTACCACCTTGTTGATGATGGCTACAAAATATTAATCCCCACCTAAACGATCACTACCTACATGTATTAACAACTGCAACTGCAAGTTTTATTATTGGTAATATACTTGTTGATGTTGTTGGGAAGGATATGTATGTGTGTGTGTGTGTGGGGGGGGGGGGTATAATATTACGACCGCGGAGTCATAATATTATGACGGGGTAGAGGGGTCACTATTCTTTATAGAATAATGACCGGGGGTCGTTATTCTATGGGTTCTATAGAAAAAATGGCCCCGTTTCTAAACGATACTGACACCCGTTAACCACCCGATGATAGCTATAAAAAGATCGAGGGGTTAACGGGTTCCCCTTAGAATAACGACCCCGGTCATTATTCGTTAAGGAATAGTGACCCCCTTCCCCGTCATAATATAATGACTCCGCGGTCATAACATTATAATGTTATAACGTACTCCCTCCAACACACACACACACACACACACACACACACACAATGTTAAAGCGCTCCTCACGAAGAATTTTGACCGCCTAGAATAACGACCCCTTTCACGTTATTTATTTTTAAACTGACCCCGGCCATTAGTTTCTAAAGAAAAGTACCTAGAGTAGAATGGTATTATTTACAAACTAATCGAAATGACATGTGTCGGGTCCTTTTCCGGGTTGAAGATTTTGTCAAATTTCCTTGAGTAACACGAAAACAAAGTTTCTTCATGAAATTTGTAAGCACTACTACTGCTACGCTAGCGGCAGCTGCTGCAGTAGCAACAACAACAGCAACAAGAATTACCAAAATTAAATCATCTTAATGAGTGCTCAAAGAATTTTAGTACCAGAGATCAAGGCCATTCTGTGATCGTATCTCAACAGCTTCAGACATCTCTGTTAAACGAAACGACTGAGCTGATTGAAGCAAAATGCCACATGCGGCCTCCATGAGTCGGGGAATCAACAGTTTGCTTGAATAGTTCTGGTCACATGACCAAGATGTCCATTATGCCAATGTGCCATTATAAACCTTTAAAATTCTTCACCTCCCAAACATCTAATGGTATTGAAAATATGATGTCAAGCATTTTGGGATTCATAGAGTATCAGGTTTGTTCACTCGTTTTCACTCTGGCGAGCGATTCAGGACTCGAGGCCCTCTTATTTTTCATTTTATAGAAATTGCTGTAAATTTTATGCAAACAAAGACGAAAGTGATCAGACGCGCATTTCAGCTGCGTCTGATCTTGGTCTGCACGTCTGCCTCTGTCCCTTTTTAGGGACGCTAAGCTTAAATGGGTTAATGAAATCGTATGAGCCATACAGTGTACTCGAATGACTTTTTTTATTAATTTGTTATTGTTGTTGTTTTTTGTACGGGGTGGTTGACGGGAAGGTGTGGGGAGGGGGTTGAGACAGGATGACGCTCTTTCTTTTTTGCTATATGTCATTTAACGTCGCGTACAGGGGAAATAATATTATTTCCGGCAGGGGAGGGGGGGGGGGCGCTTTTTTAAAGAATACGATCGGGGGTCGTTATTCTACGGGGGTCACAATTCTTCGCGAGGGGTCGATTTATTTCGTGTGTGGGGGTCATAATATTACGACCGGGGAGTCATAGAATTATGACCGGGGAGTCACTATTCTTTAAAGAATAATGACCGGGAGGTCGTTATTCTATGGGGGTCAGTTTACTTCGTTACACCGGCATCTGATCAGGGGTCGTATTTATATCACTTAATATAAAACCACTTAAATGGTTGCTATGCTGTTGCTAAGGTAAAAGTTCTATAAAGGAGATTCCCTACAACAATGAAATTTGCTCTGGAGGAACAGTCGTACAAAGACTGTTCCTCCAGAGCAAATTTCATTGTTGAAGACTGTTCCTCCAGAGCAAATTTCATTGTTGGAGGGAATCTCCTTCAAAGAAATTTAGCCTTAGCAACAGCATAGCAATCACTTAAGTCGTTCTATGAATACGGCCCCAGGGTCTACACTATTTGCATAAAGCGAATGGGTATTTCTCCTTAAACTAAGAAACGGCAAAAACTAAACCAGACACCCCTTAGATGACAAATGGACCATCAAAATATAAGGATGGAGAGTCCATTTGGCAAAAATATGTTAGGACTACAGTATAGGTTCACTGTGTATCTCAGTCAGTTTTATGAAACTCAATTGAAAGTGTATAGGTACACTATGTATCTCAGTCAGTTTTATGAAACTCGATTGAAAGTGTATAGGTATACTGTGTATCTCAGTCAGTTTTATGAAACTCAATTAAAAGTGTATAGGTACACTGTGTATCTCAGTCAGTTTTATGAAAAGGCACATTTTTCCGACTTACTGTTGCTTTCAAGGATGAAATATCCAGGATTAATAAAAGAAATATCAAAGAAGCCTACATCTTATCGAGAGAAAAAATCTCCCTAACTAAATTCTTTTCTTCAAGATTTGACCTCTTTTAAAAAAGAAGTAAAACAAAAAGGCAGCAGAGTGGCTTCCCCTCAAAGTGGTTTCGTTTAGGGTAAAGTCGGGTAAAGTCGGACAGCGGGTAAATTCGGACAGGGGCATTGTTTTCTTTACATGTCAGTTTTTTGGGATTAAAACAAAACTAACTAACAAAACTAACTGGGCAAACAGTGAAAATCCTGATGAGACGGCTCATAATGAGCCGTCTTATTTGGCTTTTCACTGTTTGCAATGGTATGTCCGAATTTACCCGCTGTCCGAAGTTACCCGACTTGACCCTACCTTATGCCGTTACCCGCAGAAAGGTGCCTTATGACATGGTCACAGTCTGATTTATCTTCTCTGATTGCAGTAGGAATCTATTGCACTGTATTTCATCGGTCATAAGACCTAACACAATCAAAAATATCTAGATCCTTTTATTAGATGGATCTAGAATTTTTCGACTGTTTTTTTTTTTTTTTTTTTTTGGAAGGGAAAACACCCATTTTATGGCAGAATTTTATAAGAATGATTTATTCTAGAAAAAGGAAAACTCTGATTTATAGCCGAATAAATATTTTATGTTATCAAAATACACATTGATGATACATGGTGAACTGACAGTCTTAAAGTGAGAAGGCTCTTATACGATATACCTGCACCCATAACAGATTTAGTGCGAAAGATTATACTGCTGAGTGTCACTTAACCCCAAACACTTGAAAGAAAATATTTTGCAGGTCTCGGCTGGCAACGAAGATCCTTCTTCGAGCCATATTTAGCACTTTTTCAACGTGTGCATATCTGAGGCCGATTTTGAACACAATATGTTTTATTGAAAAAAGGTAACTATTTTGGTGGAATTTAATGTTTTCGAGAAAATAATATAGTCTTTTTTAAAAGATTAAAGTCGTGATAGCTTCATCATGTACTGTGACGTGCTGAAATATGAAATACGATCATCCATGCAATGACTGATTCAGACTGGCTTGGCGACGGTGCCGTGAAAACAGAACATTAACTTGTGGACGTTTGTTTTGGCGTTCAGTATACAATGAATACCTGATACATTAAAACAGTGAAATAGTACTATTTTACCCACCGTGAGATTCGTCGTATAGAACTCCAACGACTTTCCAATTATAATGCTCAAACAAGTCTCGGATTGCCAAAGTGTAAGTTTCTATTTCCGGGATCATCCGAATGTGATATGACGACACTTCCTGTTCTACTGCAACGGGTGACGTAATAAAGTATGGCATGCGAAGATGGTCAGTGACAGCAGCAAAAACTTTGTTGTACTGCCCAACAATCACCACAACATTTGATCGTTTAATCATTTCGAAACCTGAAACAAATTACCCTCACTATCAGAAAACAAGCCAAGTCTAAATTTATTTTAATTTGATATGTTACAACATGGTTAAAACTAATTATATCAAAAATTGTTTTTATTTTAAGTCAGTTTACTGTTTTAAACATAGAAACATAGTTAACACAAGCTAGAACGGGCATTTTTCTACCGCCGTATATTGACAGTCTCTTTAAATAACGATGTATGTAAAAACATTGAATATTAAACTTACTATGTTTATGATAAAAGAAATGATTATAACTGCTCGATCTGTTCGTTGTCCGTCTCCACTTTAACAACAGGGTCTGAGGTTATAAAACTTGAAATAATCTCAAACTCAAAATAAAGCACACTGATTTGCTACTTCCGAGCATGTGCTCGGAAGCAGCCAATCAGTGTGCTTTATTTTGAGTTTGAGAATGTACTCGAGTTTTATAACCTCCGGGCCTGGCCTTAGATCGAAACATTGACGGTGGGAGAAAAGGGAAACCCCAGAGATCCTAGAAACAATATCAAAGAAAACAATTCTAAGACTAACAGTAGAAGCGGGAAAGTAGTACCAACGACAAGTCATAATTATGAGTAACACAGAAAAGAATAATATTAATGATTAAAAGAATAAATATCACTATCACAAGGGCTTTGATTTTATAGGTCAGATCCTTCCAAATCATAAAAAAATCATTAAAACATTTAAAACATATGTTTCCATCTGGAAACTGCAAACTGTGTATGCTCAGAATAGCCTTACAAGCCTGTGTTTATGCAGATTAGTCACGCACGGGTGGCACTCTGTCTACACGAGCTCTGTATGTCATGGTCGGATTTCATAGCTATTTAGCCATGCGTAGTTTCCAGAACCACTACGTTCATCCCACTCGATGACGATTCTCGTGATAATGACCATCCCTTATATATGCCATCTAAGCCAGAGACAACTACACTACATGTATCTCGTTAGCAGAGGACCTTTCAGAGGCAGTGCAAATTCAGAAATAATAGATGTCACAATATTGGCTTTGCTTTTCCTATCTCAAAAGAAAAAGCGGAATAAATATCAATTACATTGTATATAAATGAATTTGTCTATCCATCAGTGACTAACACCGAAATATTGTCCATATTCCTGTTAAGGTGGACGATCCCGGAAGAACTCTGTTCTTGCTTGTTTAAAAAACAAACAGAGTTATTGTTCATCATCAAATCGACTAACTGTGGAGTAAATACAGTTATAATATACACTTACAATATCTACCGTAAAGATCCTAAGTTTTCGGGCACATAGGTCTGTACAAACAGTGGAAACTGAGATCAGACTGTTCCTTAGGAACCAGAATGATCAAGATCTTCACAGTTTCCATTCCATCTGCGCATTTTTGTCGACATTACTCTATGGTAGAACCGAATAACAGGAAAATAAATAATAGGACAAGGACCGGCTGTGCTTGCAGCAGGTGCAGAGTTTGGGCAGTCTGTTTTGGGGATATTTTGAACTTAAACATTGTTTTTCTAGGAAACGAAACGGTGAAATGTTTGTTTTTTTGTTTTATTCTTTAACATACGACGTAAGTTTTACTAAAATAATACGCATAAGCATGCCCCATCGATTGTTAATATTTTTCATGACGTTTTTCATGAAATTCAATTTTCTTGCATTTTTTCAAAGAATGTAAAAATATACTTATTAACAAGAAAACTGCAATTTTTTGTTATCAGTTTGTTTCAAATATCATATATTACAGATTATATGATTTGCTGAAATGAAAGTGCATTCATGTGCTAGAGATATGAATTTTAATGGAAAATATTTAAAAATAATATGTAGAAATACAAAATTATTGTTTTTTAGGAAAACAAAACGGTGAAAATTGTTTTTTTCTTACCCAAATGTTTTATAGCTCTTTAGGTTATTTAGACGGTATAATGGTTTGAATGCCCCGCCAGTATTTCTATTCAGTATTCGTCTACCTTAAGTGCAGATACTGTAAAGCCGTAAATAAACCGTGAATAAAACCCAATGGCGCCCGCAAGTGCCGTTCATATCAACAATGCGTCATATAATATACTTCTGCCGTGAAACTATAAATACAAGGACAAAGAGGTCTCAGCAAACATATTTTGATCGGACTGCTCCTGAGTCCGGTCAGGATCTACGCTATTTGCCATTTTATGTCCATGTTATTCATGAATTCCTCCACTGTTGCTCGAAACTGTAGCATTTTTATGATAATCACGGCAGTCATTTTAGGTGTCCAAGCTACATGTATTAACGTATGGCTTATTTCACTGTCGCCCAGCTCGCACATGACGTCTAAATGACGTCTTACTGACGTCAATAGGACGTCATTACGTCGCATCGACGTCTATACGACGTCATTTCAACGTTATGTGCCTGCTGGACGTGAAGTAATTCCTCAACAGCAACATTGTTCTGGGAATAGAGGAGGCACTTTTTTCATTCTGTTGTGGCAGAACAATCATGACTATTTAACGATGGATGACTTGCTATTGTTCGTACTTTTCAGCAGTATTTCAGTATGTCAGGGCCATTGGAGGGTATAACGGAAGGCATTGTGCAATGGAACCCTGTTTTCGCTTAATAAATCTCCGCCATTACATGTAGCCGGAATCTAGCCCAGACCGCCACTGAGCTCAGCAAGCCAGTGCTTTACCAATAAACAAAGTCGAAGGCTTTCATAAGCGTGTAACGATTTCCAGACATGTGGCACACTTTCTAATTGATATAATTTCACATGCGACACACGTGCTTATCCAATTATAATACGCAGCATGTGATATTGATCCAGTTTTACCGTTTCGTACGTTCGGCTAGATGCAAAATGATGATATTTAGAAGAAGCTTCTATATTCGGCTATACATTCTTTTCTACCACCTGGTATACAGAAACCCATTCCATCTTTTGACTGAGCCAGTGTCAGGCAAGTAAAATATGAATTGATTTCGAACCTCAATATCCATCCAATGGCAGACAAAGAAACAATTACTACAATAAAAAGGCTGGAATTTCAACTGATGGCGGTCCGTTACCCGTTTTCGAGGAAGAATGACAGAAGTCAGACAGTCGTTATCAGCTAATATCGTTCACCTGCTAGTGCTCTATTCAAGTGCAAAGTTTTATTCTGCAGTTCAATATGTGCATTGATAATTGCACTTTGTTTTTTTAGAGAAACGTTTTCGGTCCTTAGTAGAGTCTGCAAAATGTTAATATGCGACTTTATACATGTAGCTCTTTGGAATTAAAATGTATTTAGGTATTTGCGCATCCCCATTAAAACATAAATCATTGTAACGGAATTTCACTTTCCACCACCGGTCATGGCACCGCCACTGTTATGATACACAAGCTGTGGTGTCAGGCTACTGAAATAAGTTTTGAATAGTAAGATCCTTTGGAAGCAAGGAATACATGAGCCCGACATCAGAAAACCAACAAAGTGGTTGTGCGCCCAGCACAAACTCAAATCAGCCTGGGCATCCGCTCAGTCTGATCAGTCTCTTCGCTAAGTGCTTAAAGGGTAACTGAGAGTTTAAGCTACCTCCATGTGGACAGCGAAGATTCTGAACAGACTGGGCGAATGCCTAGACTGTTCTGAATCTGCGCTGGGCGCACAACCACTTTGTTGGTTTTCTCGTGTCGCGGCTCAGTCATAAAAGAAGCCGCCTAAGTTTCGACCTAGGCCATCAAATCGGACAAACACTCCGTATGCTGGCTCAGAAGGAACATTGCTAATCAAAATGAAAAGTTCACTCAAAATGAAAAAATTGCAACAAGAAAGTTGAAGCTGTCCCTCTTGTCATAAAAGTTTGGTTAAAAGCTTTGTATTGTCAACACAGAGGTATCAAATTGAGACAGATAAACTGGGACGTTGTTGTGTTATTTTTCAATTTCATGCGGATAGATGGTAAATATTTATCTTCAGCTTGATAATAATAATTCCATAAAAAGGAATGTGAAAATGGTTATTCGGAAACACCACTCAAATGCATTCTCCTACACTCTAAATTCGGAAAACGCCTTGTTCTCCGATATCATGTGTTAATCAGAGATAATGCACTAGTAATGAAAATATTATTCCATAATTGCTGAACATATTGACATCCCCTTTGCTAAAAATAACATACAAACAACAAAATTTTCTGTCTTTAGAATGTGCTAATTTTATTTATTCTAGTTAGTTATCACTGTTCTGTTCTTCCTACCTTTCTGTAGACTGTCCACACCACACCAGTCGGTATCGTTCAGAGAAACTGATGTAATAGGCAGAGAACCGTTGATATAACCGTACTGCTGGACTACTTCTAGCCAAGATGAGTAGGCAGAGTGGAGAACTCCTGGAAAATAAAACGTAATGCCATGGGAAGCAGAGGAAACACGTTGATAAACTACTTCTGGTCGTTTAAAATCACGTTATCGAGACATTATATTGTCCATTGTGATCAAATAGATGGATGGATGACTTGCGATTTTACGTCCTTTTCAACAGTATTTCAGTCATATCAGGACGATGAGACGATGATAATGAAAGGCTGTGCGCAATGGAATCCCGTTTACGGTAGGAAAGATTCTCGCATCAAGCGGGGTTTGAACCCGGTCTGCTAGAGCAGTTGTGATCAAATGAATGTCTGTTTATTATTATAAGGTTTTTATTCCATGTATATCAAATAGCCCTTTTTACGTAATCACACAGATCAAACCGTTTATTTTGTATATAGAGGATCTTACACGAGTGGTCATTTCATTAAATTATATGGAATGACCACGAGTGTAAGATTCTGTTTGTCATATGACCCTTTAAACCGAGATTTTAACGTCTTCAAAATGAACATTTTTTCAGTAAGAAAACGCATTGCTGACACGGACGTTGTCAATGACGTTACGTGTACGCGCCAAAGTGTTATTATACGTGTGGTCGTACGATTTTTTATGACACGACGTTATCCACTGTATAACAGCGACGTCATGTGATAAATTCTTTTACCACATGTGACAATACGTCTACTGTTTTTTTTTACTTTGGGTATTTGTTTTCGACGGGACCGCTCAAGAAAAGACGTGACCAAAGACCGGGACCAAATTTTGATGACCCAGAAAAAGGCTTCAGAATAATTTTTGACATGTATATCACCTTTAGGGTCCTCTTAAGGTCCTCTTTAAAATGCATATTTAAATCGTCATTCAGTTGCTCATATCAACTAAAAAATGCCCATCAAATGGTCCCAGGTCGTTTTTCTATAATCCTGCTTGAAATATTTACTGAAAGATACTTGTTTGGCTGTATGTTAGCTGAAAACATTCCAAGGAAATTTCCAAATGCAAAATATTAAAATTATATGCAACAATATTTGAAATAATGCACCCGGACCAGGACGGGGCCAAAATTATTACACCGCAAATACGTAACCGTACAACTGTACAAATGTGTTCTGAACATGTTTTGTTAGTATGTTTTAGGTCTGATAAGCGTCCAAGCTGTTACATGTAAGCATTTCACTTAAATGAAATAGTTATCTACAGTCTTCTTTAAACAAAATCACTAACAAAGTGGAATTAATAAATGGGTCCATCCATTAACGTGCTGCTCCATCTGATACAAATACTTGGTTTATAACAACACTACAAGATTCAGCTTATGGTTTTGCCGCACTTACTTGAAAAACTGTGGTAAATCCAGCAACAGATTTTTTTCCAATTTAGTTACAAAACATATTCAGAATACATTTGTACAGTTATACAGCCAATTACATATTTGCGGTAAAATATTTTTGGTCCTGTCTTGGTCCCGAGTGCATTATTTCGAATATTGTTGGATATAATCGTAAATCCAAAATATATATTTTGGGCAGAATTATTAAAAAAAGAAAATAAATAGATAAACAGAACATGGTCAGTTGCGTGGCAATTTGGTCCTGTCTTTTCTCAGGCTGCCATGGGATCATTTGATTGGCATTATTTAGTAATTTGGGAGGAAACTTTTAATATTGATTTTAAATGGAAGTAAAAAGTATGCAAAGACCAGGAACTGAAACAATCAAAATCCAAATCCAGCCCTATAAGTGATATGCATGCCAAAAATATTTGATAATTTGATATCGCAAGCCTTGTTCTGGGCCCTCACAATTTGATCCCAGTTTTTGGTCTCGTCTATTCCGGCTCGGTCCAGTTGAATAGAACTACCTGTTTACTTTCTTCAGATAAAAGGAGTAATGAGTATATAAGGAGGACCCCAGGGAAGATTGGACTATGTCCAACTGGGCTTTCTCGTTAAATAAAGTCATTATTATTATTATTATTATTATTATAAAACATTTACTACATGGATCAATTCAGTTTCCTTTTTACATATGCCACTAGAGTATGTTCGTTTATTCTTACGCATACCACACGGGACTATTCATTTACCATTTTGTATATACATTTGTCAAAAGAAGTTGTGACCCATCTGACCTTTACTCATAGTCACTTTGCTTTGGTTTGCTGTCATTTTATTTTCAATGCGGTACCAGAATCGTACAGCTGTGTTTCATGTCTTTTAATTTACATTCTGCACATCGTGGATTTCGGCTGTGGTCAACATATATAGCCGGGAGAGGGATGGCCTCCGTCAGGCTGAACTCTGCCCTAGAAACATCATGGTTGACAACCTTAACAACACCATAATACCGGATCGGTCGCAGTCCGGGTTAACAATGACCGCGCCTCCTGTTGGACACCGGGACGTAGGTGACAAGTATGCAACTGGTGTAACACAGATTAGGAAGTGCAGAGGTAGGGAGAGCATCTCAATTGGAACCTGGAATGTGAGGACTCTGAGGCCAGCTGGGAAGCTTGAGGAGCTGACACATGCAATGAACAGGTATCACTGGAACATACTGGGGCTCTGTGAGATTCGCTGGAAAAACTTTGGTGAAATGTCAACAGATGACAGACACAAGGTTTATTTCAGTGGAGAAGAGGACAAACTTGAGTATGGGGTTGGATTTCTTGTGCATAAGGACATGGTGAGTACTGTCTTGGGATGCCGACCAGTCTCCAGCAGACTGATTTCAATTCGCCTGAGAGCAGCTCCTTTCAACATCACCATCATACAGGTTTATACACCAACATCTGGGCATGACGACAATGAGGTAGACCACGTCTACCAGCAACTCCAGGAAATCATAGACCAAACACCCAAGAAGGACATTCTGGTTGTACAAGGGGATTGGAATGCTAAAGTTGGAAAGGATGCACAGGCAGACTGGGAAAACGTTTGTGGACCCTACTGCAATGTCGAGACAAATGGGAGAGGTATCAGACTTCTAGAGTTTGCAACCTGTAACAGCGTAGTATTTACAAACACACTTGGCCCTCACAAACCATCAAGAAGATGGACATGGCACAGTCCAGATGGGAAACACCACAATCAGATTGATTACATCTTGGTGAGGAAGCGCTTCCGATCAGGAGTCAACATCCATAGGACAAGGAGTTTTCCTAGAGCAGACATAGGAAGTGACCATGACTTGGTGATGATGACCTTCCGAGTTCGTCTGAAAATGGCTAGAAAGCCAACCCAGCCGAGACTAAATTTGATCTTGAGAAGCTAAGGGACCCAGATGTGGCATGCACTTTTCAAGCAACAATAGGTGGGAAATTTGCACCACTCATTGGTCTGAGGGATAATGACATGGACATAAATACCATGATTACCACCTACAATACAGCAGTGACTGAGGCAGCCAGTGAGATACTTGGGAAGGAACGTCGCAGGAAAAAGCCCTGGGTCACCAGAGATGTTCTCGACCTCTGTGATGAGAGGAGAAATTTGAAGAAGAAGAGGTATGAAGCAGGAGGAGCAGAAGAATACAGGCAAGCAACCAAGAGGACTCAAAAGGCAGTGAAGAAAGCGAAGGCGGAGTGGATAGCTAGTCAGTGCAAGGAGATTGAAACTAGCCTGAACAAAAACAACAGCAAGAAAGCATACCAGCTGGTGAAAGATCTAACTTCAGAGAAACAGGGTAGATCCACAACTATCCAAGACAAGTCTTGATAATGCCTTACAGAGGAACAAGAGATTCTCAGCAGATGGACAGAATATTGCTCAGAACTATACAACCATGAGACCTACGGTGACAATGCGCTTCAGGACTGCAATCAGCCCCGAGAAGACGATCAACAATCGATCCTACGTGAGGAAGTTGAGATTGCAGTAGCTGCACTAAAGAAGGAGAAATCTGCCGGAGTTGATAATATACCAGCAGAACTTGTTCAAGCTGGCGGGGAGACCATGATTGATGTTTTAACAGATATCTGTAACAGGTTCTGGAGAACAGGTGAACAGGCCTACCCCATGGACTCAGTCGCTGATTATTACGCTCCCTAAAAAAAGGCAACCTACAGCTCTGCCAGAACTACAGAACCATCAGCATCATCAGTCATTCAAGCAAAGTCATGCTGAAAGTCATATTGAATAGGCTTAAACCACAAGCCGAAGCGATAATCGCCGAGGAACAGGCTGGGTTCCGAGCAGGAAGGAGCACCACAAAACAGATCTTTAACCTTAGAATCCTGTGTGAAAAGTATCTCCAACATCAGCAGATTCTGTACCATGTCTTCACTGATTTCAAAAAAGCCCTTTGACAGGGTATGGCATGCAGCCTTATGGGCCACCATGCGGAAGTACAATATCAGTGCAAATCTAGTTCGCACCATTGAGCAGCTATATGACAAGATCATGTCTGATGCTCTGGGAGACCATGGCGGAAAGGTTAGCATAGGCGGCAGAAACATTACCAATCTGCGATTTGCCGATGACATAGATGCTCTAGCTGAGGAAGAGCAGGGACTAGAATCTCTAGTTGAAAGTTCAGGCCAAACCTTACAAGATATAAGATGGAGGTCAGTGCTGAGAAGACCAAACTGATGACGAACAGCGCAGATGGCATCCAGAGGGAGATCAATGTAAAGGGGCAGAAGCTGGGTACTGTAAGCAGCTTCAAATACCTTGGAGCAGTTGTCTCAGATGAGGGCTCAAAACAGGAGGTTCTCTCAAGGATTGCACAAGCCACTTCAGCTCTTACCAAGCTGAAACCAATTTGGAGAGATAACAACATATCTCTAGGATCAAAGATGAAACTTATGCGCTCCCTTGTCATTTCCATATTTCTGTATGCCTGTGAATCGTGGACCTTGACAGCAGAGTTAGAGAAAAGAACGCAGGCCTTTGAGATGAGATGCTACCGAAGGTTACTGACCATTTCGTACAAGGACCATACAACCAATGAGGAGGTTCGCAGGAAGATCCAAGCAGCCATTGGAGAATATGATGAACTCCTGACGCTGGTCAAGAAACGGAAACTAAGGTGGTTTTGGCCACGTCTCAAGGTCTTCTGGTTTAGCAAAGACAATTCTTCAGGGCACAGTGACAGGAAAAAGAAGAAGAGGTAGACAGAAGAAGAGGTGGGAAGACAATATCAAGGAGTGGACAGGAATGGATTTTGCCAGCTCAACTAGGCAGCTGAAGACAGGACAAGGTGGAAAGGGATTGTTTGGAAGTCATCTGTGGTGCCCCAACGACCTAGTAAGGTTATGGGATAGAATAGAAATAGAATAGAATAGAGATTCAGAAATTTCAGTAGAGGTCGTTTTAGCGTATTATTGTCCTAGTTCTCTAGTAAAATTCACGAAAAATGGGTATGGCAGCGACATTTTGCACAAGCTAACAGATGCTGGGAAAGTGCAGCTGAACTATTATTATCAAATTGCTGTTTTAAAAACTAAGCCATGTTTAGGGTTTCAGTTCTCAATTCCCCTTTGGTAACAAATTATTTAATTTCACATTGATTTATTACATTGCTCCTATTATATGGACATTTTGAGATTGCAGTAAAATATGGAGGCGTAACAAGTTGTAACTTTAACCCAGTGGAAGGCTCTATCCTTGTCAAACAGATGAGTCCATTTGTCAACTAATAGCTGTCTGGTTTGGTCTATTTTTATCATTTTTAATAACTGCAAAGAGAAATACTTAGTTGCCTAGTGGAAAAAGTGTAGACCCTGATCAAACGCCGCGTTTTGCGGCGTCTGATCTGGGTCTGCACTAATTGCTTATGTCCCATTTATGGGACGCTAGGCATTAATGGTTTAAATGGAATGACAATTTAGCATGCCTAATTCTCCTACATGCTAGAGTTGCAGAGCTGTTAACATTTGCTATCAAAGCCAGGCTTTCCTCGCAGGCCGCAGTTGGCTGAGGAATGATGACATCATTTGTTTATCCAAAATGAAAGTTGTTAAATATATAAGCGTTTGTAAAATATTTTATTCAGTGTTGTATTTTTCTATATTCCTCATTCTCCAGAGCAAGGAGTAATCATTAAAGTTATTCCATTTCAAGATTTCAAGTGTTCCTTCATTGTTTTCAACAAATACTTTAAAGGGAAAGCCTTTAACCCTTTCCCTTTGGGATACCCCTTTAAGGGTATTTGGGAAAACAGTTTGGATCCAGATCAGGCCCAACAAACGTGGGGCCTGATCTGGATCCAAACTGTTTGCTGCCTAGACAACATTTCTACAAGAGTTAGTTAGACCAATATTGTCAAAATATTCTTGATTTTTTATGCAGACGACAATTTCAGCAGACGACAAAAATACCCAGAATGCAATGAGTTAATGACTTCCTCTTTGCTTGTCTGGACAATGAAGCCCTCCCAGAATCGAGTCTACTCTTGAGGGAAAGAATTCACTTATCTAGGAATTATTGTTTTCATTTCAGAGTCAGCTCCTCTGTAGAAGAGAAGCAAAAAGTGAGAGTGTAAGAGTTCCTCCGTCTGACAGTGTATCCATTTCTTTTAACCCTTAATGCGCCAAAAAGCAGACGACAAAATTTTCGTCTGCGGAATTTCAAAAATATCTCGTCCAAGCGATATCATACTGAGAATTCGAACACTAGAGGGCAAACAGTGTAGATTCAGATGAGGTGGCTCATTATGAGCCACCTCATCTGGATCTACACTGTTTGCCAATTCAACAATTTTAATTTTTGGCGCTTTAAGGGTTAAGCATTGCCCACACTGATATAAATAACCAGAATATTAAATTTTATTTCAATCAAACGGCTGTCTCATATTGCTGCCAAACCCATCAATTTCTATATTTCCCTGCCAACTTTATTCATTATTGCTGCAATCAGTCATGCTATGTTCTAGTTTACTTAACAGCCTTTTGTGCTTGAATTTTAAAATTGTCTTTTCGAGCTTTTGAAATAAGATGCTATCGAAGGTTATTAAACATTCTCATACAAGGAGCACATAACTTATGAAGATGTTCGCAGACGGATCCAAGAAACCATTGGAGAACATAACAAACTTCTGACCGTGGTCAAGAAACGGAAACAGTGTGGTTTGGCTACGTCTCGAGTTGAACCCATTTACAAAGACAGTACTAAAGAGTGGACAGGGATGAACTTGACCAGGATAATTAGAGCAGCTTATACAATACCAGGTTTAGGTGGAAAAAGGGCTATTGTACAGTCAGCTACCTTGCAAGAGCATGGGAGAGATTGAAAAGGTAGACGAGACTATTGCGAAAGTTCATCGTATTTGTAAACTCGATGAATACCTAACAAGAACCACTTTTTCTGTATGCCTATCTGTCTGTCTCTCTGCGTTTGAATGTCTGTCTGTCCGATATTCCAAGCTGACATACTATGCGAAATATATATAGCAGCTTTTTTTTATTTTAAATAATTTTTCAATGCCTTGATGATATATCAAATAAAAATTTTCATTGAAAAAATCAGTATTAAGGTATAATTTACTGCCTAATCAGCATTTACGAATAAAACAATCACCATGTTTTTTGTTTTATCATGCATCTGCTGCAAAATTCACCTGATAACAGGGGTATGATAATATGATGTGATATCATGTCGCTTTAGAACTGCGCTTGCGCGAATGTTATCAGACGATGCCTTAAAAGAAGCGATCTCTGAAGATGATTGGCTACATCTTGACGTTGGCCGTGATAACGACGTTCTATTGGTTACCGACTTATGTCTCAACGCATTCGCGACGTCAACAAGTCCGGACAAAACTGCGCAGGCTTTTCATTTGTTTGACTCTTTTTCACCGTAAAATCTTCCGACGATGCATGATAAATAGAAAACCATGATATAGTGTCCTTTGATATCAAGTTTATCAGGCTCGGCCAGAAACACGTCGGACTGGCTCGGCAAGCCCTCGCCATTCCTACGCTGTTTCTGGTCTCGTCTGATAAACTTGATATCAAAAGACACTAACATAGTAACATAGTATTTTCTATTTATTATTCTGTTACAGGGAAACAGTATTTCTGATCTCCTGCTTGCCTCCGTAGACGACAAAACGCTACCAAAATGGGAGCTATTCAAAGGAGCAACCCCTTACTTCTTTGATGTGGTTGACAAGGTCATGGTAATGATGGTCCTTCAGGAAGTGTACCGATCACCTTTAAACATTGTTAAAGTCTCCACGGCATGACACACTTACACCTAGGACTACCATATTTTGTGCAAACGTTGCAAACTGTTTTGCCAGAACTAGCCAGTATTCTCAGAGTAGTGCAAACTAATTTGTTTTCTATTAATTACATTCTTGTTATGGGCCGATGTTATTATGGCCATGATAATTATCTAAATGATGTGGTATATTGACATTGGAAATCATTGACGGAGGCACATTTCTAAATTAATCTGCTATGTTACTCATCACTGCCATCAACTTTACTCAATTATAACCCTACACCATATTGGATTAGATGACATTATCCACAAGTTAAATGACACTCAAATGAAGTGGTTGTAAGCCAAACCATGCATAATCATTGTAAAAAATATACTGAAAGGATTTAAAAACTTCCACTTTTTATTGCTGGCTGCTGATCTGTTTACTCAAGACAGTGTTGACTATTTAGCGACAAAATGCTTGAAACTTATCAAATTTAAAGATTATGCAGTTCATTTGTATCATTTACCTAAATGACGTCAGTAAAAGAGCGTTACGTCACTGAAATGCATAAGGCCATGCCGGCGTTATCTTATGCAACACTCTTTTGACCACTTCTTACTGTCTTAATATTGTGACGTCATCAACGTTGATTTGCAAGTATCACTGCGGATGATGCTGTCGCGCAAAGCCTATTACGGAGACGGCGTCGACGTTAGTTAACGTCATGTCCTCTGGTTTTCCATCTTGGTTAGGTGCTTTTCTGACGGTCTTTTTAGCTTCCTGTAAACAGTGCACGTCGTGTGAGATTGCAAATTGCGGTCATTAACGCATAAAATTGTACCGCGACGTCACTTTTTGAAATTTCAGCATTTATCTGGCCCAAAACTCTGTGCCTGTTTGCGATATTTAGGCGCGGTAGGCTAAATAAAGCCACAGACCGAGTTCAAATTTTTAAAAATCAATTTGATATTGTAAGAGAAATGTTTCGTCAGAAAACTGTATACATGAAGCTATTCATCATTACGTATACGGTACTAAGAACACGAGGAGCACGTGCTTGTTCCTGACCGATTCTGTTGAACGATTTCATATTCCATGTATTGACAGAATCAGTATAATAGAATATATATGCTGTACAATTTTGGTGGGCGTAGCTGCATTCATTTTTGAGATATTCAAAATTTACGGGTGGAAGTTTTTAAATCCTTTCAGTATATCTAAAGAAGCACAGATTGGTGTTTGTCCTACTTTACAGTTCACCGCAGTGCTTACATATCAAAGTTGATTAACTCTAAAATTCAGTCTTTCTCAGCAAAAGTGTTTAAAGGATATCACTTGCTGCTATGAATTGCCTAAGCTGTTCTTCTTCCGAAAGGCAAATTTTCAATAGGTGCAGATTCAGACTGTCATAAAGTTTCGAATAATATTCGAAATCATATTATTATCATATTATGATACGATGAAATAAGTTCTGATAAAAAAAAGAAGCAATACAAATTATTTCCCTTTGAAAAAAATAACAGAAGGAATGGAGTTGTATCCATATACATTAAATTTTTTGGTTATAAGGAAAGAGTTTCATCAGTTGCATTTCTGTCTCCTCGTGTTTTCAGTGTTAAGATTTATGTTTTTACTCGTATGTTTCATTTGCAGACAGAATTAAAACATTTTATATGGGTTTGCAAACCAACGATCAATTCTTACTTTGAGATCTGTTACTTAACTGAAATTTCCTTGAGATGTCAGCGACATTAGTGTTGATCTTCTGTAAATCATACACTTAAACAGTTAATCAATGTCGAATCGAGAGACGGTTTAATATAATAACGTTTGGACCGGCTTTAAGTGGCTGTTCGTCAGTGTTCGGGACTAGCGATAAATAGGTTCTTACATGTAACCTGCTCTCTAGAAAAAACAAAGGCTTCCCGTTGCTTTGTGGCAATGGCTGATTTTATGGTATCCAGGGTTATGGGTTATGAAACTTGAGAATGATCTCAAACTCAAAATAAAGCACACTGATTGGCTGCTTCCGAGCATGTGCTTGGAAGCAGACTATCAGTGTGCTTTATTTTGAGTTTGAGATTATTCTCAAGTTTCATAACCTCGAACCCAGGAAAGAGCACACGAATTCTCCTTTCACTGCCTTTAACCATCCCTGATCCAAAAAAGAAAAGAAAAAAAAAAGAGTCTTTTTTTCTTTGCCAAAGCCAAAGGCTCTATCTACTCACCACGGTGTCTCTGTACATTCATTTTCCATGGCGGAAAACTGTTTTGGGCAAGTAATTAATTAATGTGACTTGGACAGAAACTGTGAACTGAAAATTGAATGAGCTGTATCAATTGTTTAGAACAGTAGTCAAAACGATAATGAATTCCTTCTTAACAGATCTACCGTATGCCTGGTGGACTTTTCAGGTCTCATCTGATCTTAGGGTCATTAGTCATGTATAGTTTTTATTATTGTTATTTTTATTATCCTTATTAGAATATTCTTTTAGAAAGAAGTGACCGGCTCTTATTTGACCAGACGCTGCGTGTTTCGCGGCGTCTGATTTGACACAAGGCTCTTTACGTATATCCCTTTTATCACACTAGACATAAATGGGTAAATCTACATGTCACCTTAGAACAGCCTATAAAAGGTAAGGGTAAAGATTTCCCCATAGCCCAGTGACTGTAGGGGCAGTGAATGTTAAAGGCCCAATGTATCTTAAGCACAGCATATGAAAGGCGGAGCCCATTCCTCTCCTTTTGCTGCCTAATAACAGCTCCGGTAGCTTACGCGTCAACACAATGCCACCAGAGCATCACCCGTATCCGAGGAGAAAATTTCAAAAGTAAACAGGTTTCCGTTGCATGCAGCCTTTCATGAATCCACCCTCTCATTGTTGTGACATGACTGAAATACTGTTAGGGTAAAGTCGGGTAAAGTCGGACAGCAGGTAAATTCGGACAGTGACATTGTTTCCTATATATGTCAGTTGTTTGGAATTACAGCAAAAGCAACTGGGCAAACAGTGAAAATCCTAATGAGACGGTTCATGATGAGCCGTCTCATCTGGATTTTCACTGTTTGCAATGGTATCTCTGAATTTACCCGCTGCCCGAAGTTACCCGACTTTACCCTATTCTGTTACGTAAACTTGCACCACAAAACTCTCGGACTGATCGGTCTGTGAAGATTCAGTGTAATCCCTGTCTTTTGAGCGTTAGCATGCTCTAAATGTAATGATTAGAGCGACTGGCTTGGATCAACTCTCTCTCTCAACCCAGCAGTAAACAGGTTATTTTTTTTTTTAATCAGGGAAGGATACGGCAGCAAAAGGAGATGGATGGATTCCGCCTTTCATATGCTGTGCCGAAGATACAGTGCGCCTCCACAACCCCAAACTGCCTCTGCGGCCACTGGTCTATGAGAAACCTTTACCTTTTTATGCTCTAATACAAGTTTTCACGTGACACTGAATACCCAGTGGGTATGCAACATGGAAACAACATTAAATCAACGTTGATTTAATTTATTTCCACTGTGTTAACCTGCTAGGTATTTAAAGTAAATGGGTATACGTTTAGGGGAAGTCACTTTGCTTTTTTTAAATTTTGCCTCCCTTCCCATAGAAGCAGATGATGTCCTGTAAGAATAGAACCTGCGCAAGAATGCAAACAGGGTTCGAGGTTATAAAACTTGAGAATAATCTCAAACTCAAAATTAAGCACACTGATTGGCTGCTTCCGAGCATGTGCTCGGAAGCAGCCAATCAGTTTGCTTTATTTTGAGTTTGAGAATGTACTCAAGTTTTATGACCTCTAGGCCAGGGACGGATAAAAGATGTTTCCCTTTGAAACATGGCAGAAACATGAAGGAGTACATATACGCCTTCATAAGGGGAAAAGGAAAACAATGCCTAGATTTCTGTGTTATCTATTACATTTTCATGACAAATAATGTTGTATTTGGTAATAATTTTAGATGTCGATAGTATAAATACAATAGTTGTTGCCTTTTATTAATACTCATGCCAGATTAACTGTTATCATCATATTGATTTCCTTCAGTTATCCATCTGTTGGTGTCTGGTAGCACTGGAATCTGATTTCTGGGGCCGTATTCATAAAGCTACTTAAGTCGTTGCTATGCTGTTGCTAAGGCTAAATATCTATAAAGGAGATTCCCTACAACTATGAAATTTGGTCTGGAGGAACAGTCTTTTTAAGACTGTTCCTCCAGAGCAAATTTCATAGTTGTAGGGAATCTCCTTCAAAGAAATTTAGCCTTAGCAACTGCATAGCAACGACTTAAGTCGTTTTATGAATACGGCCCCAGGTATTATAATAAATGCCAGGGCCCGTAATGAAGCGGTTATTTTGACGGACTTCAGTGACAACGCATAAAAAGCGACAACGTTAACTCTGATTAAAAAGAAAACAAAAAGATATAATATCCTCATTGTAAATAAACTTACAAATTGCATGATGCTAAAATGCATGGGTTTTAGAATTACAGTCAACTCTCGATATCTCGAAGTCTAACAGCACAAACTACCGATATCTCAAAGTAAATTTTCTGGTACCAGAAAATTTACTTTGAGATATCAGTAGTTTGAGATAACGGAACTTGAAATGTAAGTAAAATTAGGAAAGAATGTTCTTTGATATAAGAAGATACTTTGAGATATCAGTGTTTAAGATATCGGGAGTTGACATAAAACCGATTATGAGATAACCTAAACGACGCAGCAAACACTTCGCAAAAAGGCCCAAAAATTCACTTGTGTCCGTATCACTGTATCGTGTCTAATACTGTCCTTGAATTGAATCTATTCTCTTGTTTTCTTATCAGTGAGCCGCGACGCGAGAAAACCAACAAAGTGGTTGTGCGCCCAACGCAGACTCAGATCAGCCTGGGCATTCGCCCAGTCTGATCAGAGTCTTCGCTTCGCATGGAGGTAGCTAAGACTCTTAACTACCCTTTAAGCGCTTAGCGAAGAGTGTGATCAGACTTGTCGGATGTCCAGGCTGATCTGAGTCTGCGCTGGGCGCAAAACCACTTTGTTGGTTTTCTTGTGTCGCGGCTCATTTATTTCCAGCCAGCTGGACCACCTCGCGGCAATGCATACGCAATAAAACACATATATTTGGCAGTTACAGAATTTTGGCGATATTGGCGGTTAAGGCAAAGGGCGCTCAAATTTTAGTTCGCCAAAATTTATTTCCAGCACGTACAACATCCCACAGGTTCAAATAAAAAGGGAGTACCTGATGAGTACCTGAGGTATTTTCTGTACCGTGCTATTAAAGTATACACTGTGCTATCTCATTAGAACCGCCTAGATCTTGCGATTCTAATGGATGCCATATTGTATCGTTTAGGTTGCCATTCACAGTTTCGCATTTTTGGCAGTGGACAAAAATGCTAATATTTGGGGGTAGGCTTGTATCTTGGGCTATAAATTCTTTTTGCCTCCTGATATGCAGGAAACTTATCCTCCCTTTGATTGAGCATGTGTATTTCCAACCTCGAAAACCATCAAACCGCTGTGCGGCATGGATGCGAAACTATGGCTGCATTAAGAAAGCTCGAAATCTAAATGTCAAAATGATACCGCTCATTTTCAAGAAAGAATAGCAGAAAATCTAAACGGCTGACAGTTATTCAGTTGCAGCTGACAGTGATCATCTGTAAGCCCTCTAGGTAAATCTGTAAGTTTTAGGTAACAACAATTGTCCTTGTCTTGAGTAGAGCATGGATAATTATGCCATTTTTGAAGAAATTTTCTGTCCCCAAAAAGTGGGTGGGTGCAGTCATTTTCTCTGCAACAATAGTCATATAAGGGCCTTGTAGGGGTTATAAATGGCTATAAGGTGTATTTAGGCATATATACAAAGAGACAAAAGAATGATTTATTCATTCAGTCAGGCTGGAATGTCTCAATTTTTAGTTGACCCCCTTTGGGGTCACCGAGCGATCAAAAAACTGTGGAGTGCAACCTTGATAAAAATAATAAGAACAATGCTACAAATTTACATCAAATTATCTTTATCGTGAACGCAAAAAATTAATTTGCACTAATGTTCTGCAAAATTTTGATACCGCAGATATCAAGTGTTTACAGTTATCTGAGGCAAACGGAACAGACAGAATCATAATCATGAGCTGCGACACGAGAAAACCAGTAAAGTGGTCGTGCACCCAGCGCAGGGTTAGATCAGCCTGGACAACTGCAAAGTATGATCAGACTCTTTGCTAAGCCCTTAAATGGTAGCTTAGGGTCTAAGCTATCCCCGTGCGGACAGCGAAGACTCTGATCAGACTGGGCGGATGCCCAGGCTGATCTGAGTCTGCGCTGGGCGCACAACCACTTTGTTGGTTTTCTCGTGTCGTGGCTCATCTTATGTTTCGTGCAACGTTGATCGGCACTGTTTAAATTTCGTAAGCTCTACCAGTTTAAAATCCTTCTGTGACCTTAAAATTGGAGTCAAGCTCACCAAAGTCTGGTCATCTCTTCTGCTTGTCAGAATTTTATATCCATAAAATTTAGATTCTGATTAAATTCCACCACTGTTTCAAGGAATATATTCTTAGATAAAATCATTAAGTGCTACAGTAACTATGACCCTGAAAATGGGGTCAATGTAATAAAACTCTAATTAACGCTTCTTGTGTAAATGGTATGTATGTGCAAATTTAGAGAAAATCCATCCTCTGGTTCAAAACAAAAATATCCTACATACAAGACCATGACCTTGAAAAATGGGTCAATGTCACCAAATATCAAACATGTCTTCAACCGGTCACAGTGATATATTCATGAAAGTCTTATGAATAATCATCCCTTGATTCAAGATATCTCGTTTATTTTTGAGAAAAAATGTAAGTTGGCTTTTGACCTTGAAAATGGGGTCAAGGTCACCAAAACATAGTAAACTCTTGAGCATTTTACAGGGTATATCTATCTAAGTAAAGAGAAAATCAAGCCAAAGGCTAAGGAGTTCTATCCATTTTAAGGAAATTTTCTCATATCCAAGTCTTCCTGTGACCTTGTAAATGAGGTCAAGGTCACCAGAATCTAATCAGCTCTTAAGCTAGTCCTAAAAATATATCAAAGTAAGTTTGGTGAAATTCCAACTATTGGTTCAATATTGTGGTAACAAGAAATTGTCATCTTATTCCTCCAGTGACATTGAAAATGAGGTCAAGGTCACCAAATTTCATCAGCTCTTAAACTTGTCCCAATGATGTATACATGTAAGTTTGGTGAAATTCCATTCATTTGTTCAAGAGTTATCAGAGGTACAAGAAATTGTCAGCTAAGTTCTCAAGTGACCTTGAAAATGATATCAAGTAATCAAGTAAACTTGTTTCAATGATGTATCCATGCAAGCTTCGTGAAATTCCGTCTTTTTGTTCAGGAGATATCGTGGGTACAATAAATTTACACCCCGATCCCGACGTTGATGCCGACGCGGGGATCTGCACTTAAACCAATATGCGCCCCCCCCCCCCCCACCTTTGGTGGCGGGCGGGAGGGGAAACAAAATTCGTTTCTTTTAAGGGTATCCCCTTTTTGTAAAATACTACGTCGCCCAGGGAAGCAGATAGCAAGCCCCAAAAGCTGTCTCCCTTTGAAAAAATTGACAAAAAACATGGCAATGTACTCTTACATTTAAAGCCTGAATAATGTTTGCAGTCTTATGTGTGTTCATTGTTCCCAAGAGTGACATATCTTAGAATCTATTGTTTATTTTGTGATCGATATAATACAATAAAATTTAAACCAAGAGAGCTAAAATGCAATTTCGAGAACAGTATTTGTTTAGGACAATATTTGCTTAGCAGGCTTTGCTAGAAAAGTTTCCGTTTCTAATGCTTATTGAAATTGGCATGCAATAGTTTTAAAGTGAATTTAGGGGAGAGTCGGGTAACTTCGGACATAGGGGTAAATTCGGACATACGATTGCAAACAGTGAAAATCCAGATGAGACGGCTCATCAAGAGCCGTCTCATCAGGATTTTCACTGTTTGGCCAGATATTTTTGTTTTAGTTCCAAACAACTGACACTATAGTATAAATTAAACAATGTCACTGTCCGACTTTACCCACATGTCCGAAGTTATCCGACTCTCCCCTATATACACATTCAAGAGAAGCAACCTGCAATTTCCGTTTTTGTTTCCTTTTTCAGAGTGGTCATCTTTGAAAGAAAAGAATTTGTTTCTATGAAAGCGATTTGTTTTCCCTTAAGATTAGAGCATCGTTTGAAAGGTATTCTTTAGGGACGCAACAGGAAGTCACGAAGGCTGTTCCACTTGTGAAATTGGCAAAAAAAAAAAAGGAAAAAGAAAAAAAGCAACGAAGTATTCTCATACACCTTGGAACGTTATGTTAAGGCATTTTATCATATGACGTCGCATCTGAGAGTGTTATAAAGCCATGCATTAAAACCGATAATCAACTTGTTGATTAAATAGGCAAATTACGTCGTAACGTTATGTGTTGGCGTCCATAAAAATGTAGGGTTTTCTAATGGCAAAATCGTGACGTTTTAGTGCAAAATTTGATAATAAATGCAATTTTAGTGTCATATGATAAATAGAATCTTGCATTCGTGCTCCTGTATCATTGAATTTGGGGAAAACCGATAAGATGCTCGGCATAGCCTCGCATTTTATATTTTCCCCAACTCGTTCAATAAATTCAATAATACATGAGCACTCATGTAAGATCCTCTATATATGCTTGAAAAAATTCACCCTCAATAACACTATATTGATCCACTCTGGACATTTTTGGTGGACGTAAAGGATTTGAGACACCTAGAGCCACTAGATACATTTCCTCTCAATAACAGAAGAATAAATAGGTCATAGAACTATGCAGATGAGTGCATTAATATTGTATTTGTCTTTATTATTAAACACGGATTTTCAGTTCCGGAAATGAAAGGGAACGAACGTGCATCCTGTATCCACTAAACATCCTATTTCCTGTAGCATTTACATAACCATCAGATAATATCTTAATCCAATTTATTCCTTCATTCAAGAGATAATTACATATTTTTTTCTTTCATCTTTTGATGGTTTGCTGGTAATTTAATCATGGAAGTCAAACTGACGTGTGTTTATTTGGCATAGATGAAATGATATTTTATCATAGCAGAATATGGAAATATAATTGTAGTATTTGCTCTCCCGGGTTTTCTGTTATTTGATATAATTATCTCATCTGATCGATATAGTTTAATCAACGACTCGGTATCAGCGAGTGAAGCAATATTTGATAATTACTGATTGTGTAAATTGCAGAACAGACCTCCCAACAAACATATTATGAATCTCAACTGAAATACTCAATCACGTTTGATATATAACATTTTTAAAAGATAATATAATAATTCAGTCACATTAGATTGTTACTAATTATTAATCAGCTAAACATAATCACAGCTTTCTACAAGATTGAAATACGATGTATCGATACACAAATAGGGTCAAGTCATGTAAATTCGGACAGCAGGTAAATTCGTACAGTGACATTGTTTCCTTTATATGTCAGTTGTTTGGAATTAAAACAAAAAATAACTGGGAAAACAGTGAAAATCCTGATGAGACGGCTCATTAGGAGCCGTCTCATCTGGATTTTCACTGTTTGCAATGGTATGTCCGAATATGCCCACTGTCCGAAGTTACTCGACTTGACCATAAAACCATAACGTACAACAAATTGACTATATTGCGGGCCGCGGTTTGCGGGCTGCGGACCACTGGTTGCGGGCTGTGGGCTGCTGGTTGCATATTATTGAATGAAAAGCTGCATTTTTATATTTCATGTATTACTATCTTAATCACTTCTCTACTGTAAATTACTTATATTAATGATAACTTTCTCTTTTAAAACTCCATGTTAGCTTCATGCAAAAATAGCCCATAGCTGGTCTTTGACTAGTGATACTAAATCACACATTTTGCCACTTGATGGGACTGGATAGGTATTTTGTTAAGCTTTATCAAAGTACAGTACATATGTGCATGAACAAGAAGGCAAAACATCTGATCAGGCTGCTCAGAAATGCCCTAAGGTTTTATGGGTTTTTGTGACATGGCCAATATATAATATTAAGACTGAACGGTAAATGGGCTGTTTTACAAGAAAAACTACATTTGAATTTCTTAACACTCCTTTTAAAGAATGATCCCTTATCTCGCAGTGCAGCCTACATATTTATTTTAAAGATTATTTTAATTATTTTTATTATTTGAAAATATCAGTTCATAGGCTTAATAAATTTTCCCATGTGAAAAAAAGAATCAGTCCTAATCTGAAGAAACCTTTTCTTCTGCCGGGTCTTCTGTCCTTGCTCTAATCACTGATACAATGTACATGTGTCAGCCCTAATGAGGTGTATTTCAAAAGTTATCAGGGAGTGAGGAATGACTTGAAACACTTGTACTGTTCTTTTAAAACATGAAATGGAATGAAGTGAATGATGAACAGTCAAGGAGGGAATTCTCCTTTATTCCACTGATTTGGGAAGGCACTCGTACAGGAAAGCATTTTCTCTCCCAGAGGGAGCAGATCTTTCTTGTAAGAATACCATCACAGGTTCTGAGACCCAAGTGTAGCCAATGGAATGTAGATTAACCTGTCCACTCCATTCCAGGCAACCCATTCCATTCCAGGTTTTAAACTATGGCAAATAGAACAGTATCTCAAAAATGTTTAAATTTACAAAGTGAATGTATATAACACCCTGATTTTTTTTCTTTCTAAGTTATCGGGTCTCAAACTCATATAGATCATATTCTGATTAACTATCAAATAGATGGTACATGTAACATCAACACTGGCCCGCAGCCAGCGGCCCGCAGGCCCGCAAAATAGCGACTCTGAAAGTACAAGACTAACCATCGGAAAACAAGAAAGAGATAGAAAAAAAAAAAAAAATAAGAAAGAAAGAAAAGGATAACGATGCAGTACATTGATAACACTGAAAGTCTTCTTATTCTGTTTTTTGTAACGTTTGGCCATGCTCAAAACTGTTATTCTGTATGTCTGTAGACATATCACTTGTGTGTTAACTCAACCTGCTCAACAGGCACTTATTAAAACAACACTGTACATGCATCAAAATTTATTCAACGTCAAGTAAAGCCGTTAAATCGATGTTGATGCGTTTTATTACCGTTCTGCTCGTTGGTGCGTCCCTGCTCCAACTGGAGTTTATCAAACATAGCCTACAGCTGTCAAAATATTTCAGCCAATATTGTCTATTGCTAAACTAATTCGGAAATAAAACCAGATGTGCTTATTATCAGAGGGTCATGGCTCCCCTTTCTCGCTCATCTGTGTTTGTTTGTTGTATCAGTTATTACTTTACAAAATGCCTTTTTATACCGCTTTTAACTATGTATTCAGTGCAGTGGTATGTTTAAAAGATTTTAGAGGACCACATACAAAACCATAGACCAACGCTAACTAACAATATTTAGACCAAATTCCAACAGGTGATGAGGATAAGGCACGTGATTTTGAGCACTCGATGATCTAACAATGCAACAGACAGACAACTAGACTTCCTATGATATTGGGATTCCCAAAATTAATTTTACCATCCTACCAAATACTTTAGTACCCACTCTTGCCGGACGATAAATAAGACAAATTTCACTGGGCTAAATTCTGTAAACAAGTGGAAATTTTAAATTCATTGGCTTAGCGTCAATTTGTTTACAAGGAACAGCAGCATGCAAATACCTTCTACCAAAAAGGCATACGTAATAATCTTGTTAGCTGCTGCTGATTGTACAGAATTTGAAACTGTTAACTTCAGTATACACAAAATGTGTTTATCAGAAGAAAAACATGTGATATACCCTGTGTTATTGCATTTCAGTTGTATTGTCTGCTGTATACATAAGACCCCTATTCCATCCTACATCTAACACTACTTTTGTAAATGTTAATTTGACTAGCTGTAGCAAATGAGTCAGAAAGATAGCCAAATATCAATGAAATGCTAATTTTACACTAGAGATCAAAATATTGAGGTCTCATTATTGTTGACTTCTGCTGTAGGAGTGTACAGATAAGGAGAACTTTAAAGGATAAGTCTTGAATATATTTTTCTTATCTCTCGACCGAAACATATGCAGTGGTCAAAACAATTTTTTGTGGCTAAATATGAAAAATATCTCTTTATTATCTATATGTTATACACACTCTCTTAGAGAAATTTACCAGACTTTACCATGCTTGCAGACTTTATGTGGGGTAGGTCTCTGCATCTCCAGTTGTGATCTCGGTTATCTCTTGAGACAGCTTTGGAGAAGGCGTAGAAATATTAAGATGATACATGTATGATAACCAGATGTGTCCTTCCTACTATTAAAATTATTTAAAAAAGTGAACCAATATAAGCATTCAAAAATTCAAAAGTAATTTTAGAGTTAAGAATATTAGTAAGCATAAGAAATTAATAGGATCTGGTCTCTGAATCACTACCTTGTGTTAAAAAATAAGTTTTTTACTAATTGTTAGGCCAAGTCTTAGTCACTGTAAGTAGTTCGGCACATCTAAGTACATGTAAGTCATTACATAGCTCCTAGTGGACAGAGCTGTTAATTAATTTTACATAACTCCACAGATGCAAATGCTAATAAGGAAAGTCAGTGGTTAGTTACGGGACCCCTTCTCATTTGGAGTAGTGAGAAAACTACCAATGCTTCTTCTAAGGTTGCTTATTATTGACCTTTTGTTCATTGCTGACCGTCCCGACACGGTGTTTCTATTGTAAATTGAACCGCGACACGACATAAACCAACAATGTGGTTGTGCGCCCAGCACAGTCTCGGATCAGCCTGGGCACCCGCCCAGTTTGACCAGACTCTTCGTTAAGTGCTCAAAGGGTAGCTAAGGGTTTAAGCTACCTCCATGCGGACAGCGAAGACTCTGATCAGACTGGGCGGATGCCAAGGCTGATCTGAGTCTGCATTGGGCGCACAACCACATTGTTAGTTTTGTCGTGTCGCGGCTTGACTGTTATTGTCGTCGTTTGTCGGCTTTAATATTCTGTGCATTCTTAGAGTAATTGCGGTCATCTGCTGAGAGAGGACTGACCTCTTGAATTTTGCGTCTCTTGTTTTGCTTTGTCTTGTTTTTTATTGTTTCCCGTTTGGTGTTTACGAGCAGGAAAATGAATTGACACGGTTCCTGATAATTGCCGTTCCGTCATTTTAGAGGTGATTGGAATCTATTAGTGATATACAGTAATTCGAAAATAGACAACAAGGGTCACCAACTGTTTTCAGTTAAACACACTTAGACTCTAGAGCAGAAAGATTTTGCACATTCAAGGAAAAGCCCGTTCAGAGTTTTCGAGAAGATATGATAACGAGACTGCTATATTGGTTGCCAATGGATGATTTGTAGATTTTTTTAAGATGGCCACGTACGGTAGTTTAGACACAACAAATCCGTAAGAGGAACAGGAAAGATCTTTAAAATAAACTCTGTTGTAGATCCAGAGGAGATCCGATAACATAAAATTTCGTATTATCTCTAGACATGCAGGAGCACTCACACTTGAATTTTCAGCTGTAGACTGCATTTTCATTTTCCCTGAATTCTGAAGTAGATCCATAGCAAAAGACCAGTTTATCTGGTTTTTAGACAAATTTACATTGCACCAGAATCGCGGAACAGGAAACGTCTTTAAATAAGCAACACGCGCCAAGAGGATGCGGTCATAAAACGAAAATGGCTGTAACTGGTACCCACCCCCCACTGGTCTCAAGACAACAGGGCATCCGACTCATCTCTCTCTCTCTCTCTCTCTCTCTCTCTCTCTCTCTCTTCAGTATCAAAGTCGGCCGTACATTATGTTTGATGATAGCTACATGTGTGCGTTCTCCAATGAGCAAACTGTAGCTTCAGAATGATATGATTCTATTAACGTCTCATTAGTATTAACTTATTGCACTAAGGTTACTGCAATATAACTTTTTGCGTTTTTGATCAGGCACATTACACTTTTATGCTCTGGAAACATTTTTTTTTTCTGATAGATATTACAGATGAAGAATTTTGATGTATATTCAAGATATCATGTAGAGATGATATTTCTCATGGGTGATTAGGTGATGCAAGTACTATGACGAAAGACGAAAAAAGAAATCGGCTGCTTACTTGAAATGTATGATCAAATGATTGAATGTTCTAATCTGCATCTGTAAATAATTATCCAAAGGGATAAAGAATAGTAATCATTAATACAATAACCCTTCCTAACGTTTCGGCGTATTGCCTTTATCAAAGAAACAAAATTTTTCACGATAATTACATTTTGCCCTATTGCCGTAAATTGTTTACGCTATGCGACGTTGTGAAAATTTTGCCGCGACGTTCCGTCGCAACGTCACGTCACATTGTAGGCGCTACAAATAACGGCGCGAAATCGGACAACACAACTCTACGAATCTCACCATGTCTTTTCCTGAAGGTGTTTTGCCGGAAACTTTGTGTATTTTGTGTTCACAAACACTCTGAGAGTACTCTGATATTCTTACAAGAAGAAAACT
This sequence comes from Ctena decussata, assembly GCA_963989385.1. Classification (NCBI taxonomy): domain Eukaryota; kingdom Metazoa; phylum Mollusca; class Bivalvia; order Lucinida; family Lucinidae; genus Ctena; species Ctena decussata. The sequence continues at coordinate 52,003,681 of OZ022506.1, forward strand.
TGTCAAACGTTGTAAGAGAAATGTACAAATTGTGAGACATGGTGAGATTCGTAGAGTTGTGTTGTCCTATATTTGTAACTAGGTAATAATACCCATAACTAGGTAACCCTTTGGACTATCGTGATCAAACTTAATAGCAATGTATATGAGGTCGAATGCCTCCCCTTACTTATTTTTGGAATTACCTCCATTTGAATAATTTCTAAGGCTGTTCTTGTGCAAGTCATAAGTAGGCAAAAGTATGGAATATCTTGATGAAAATTAATAGCAATGTGTATAAGGTTGAGGCGGTGTGTCATATATAAAAGGACTACTTCCCCTACCTTATATTTGGAGTTACCTCCCTTTGATAAATATCTACTTCTATTCTTGTGCGAGCCATGACTAGGTAACCATATGAAAAATCTTGACAAAGGACATTTATAGCAATATGTTGGTTGAAACAGTATGTCTTACAAAATAATAATTGCTTCCCCGTTCTTATTTTTTGACTAACATCCCTTTGATTAGCTTTATAAGACTATTCTCGTGCGAAATAAACATTTGGAAGATCTTGATGAAACTTCATAGCAATGTAGGTGAGGTTGAAACGTAGTGTGTCATATAAGAATGGTTGCTTCCCATGACTTTACTTTCAGAGTTACGTCTTTTTTTATTATTTCGTATAGACTTTTTTGTGCGTACTACTAACTGGGTAATTGTTTTGGATATCTTGATGACATTTTTTTGCAATGTGCATTAGTTTGATACTGTGCGTTGAGTATGGAATGGTTGCTTTCACTTACTTAATTTTTGAGTTAGTATTTACAGACTGTTCTTATGCACACGCAAGTACCTGTTTGTGGCTGATTGTCAAGACTACAGATCAGCCCAAGGTACTGACTGGGGCCAAAACTCACTCAGAAACGGCGTTTATTGCCCCGCTTGCGGTGCTCTTCTTGTTAGTCGGAACGTTTGACGTCATTACGTAACGTAGCGACAGAAAGAATGTACGACCTCTATTTCTTATTGTTTTGCTAAATTCTATTCAATGTCAGACAATCCAGTCTAATTGGATGTCGTTACGAAAGAAATTCCGTTGAAAGTAATACAATTTAAAAGTTAAAATATGCCTTACCAATCCTCTACCATAGAGCTCCCTCTCTTTCCCACGTAGCACCTGCAAGCAAGTGCTCGCTATTATAATATAATTAGTTAATGAAATTTAAATTTCGGGAATTCAAAGCCCAACTATGTTTCAATCGTGGAAATCGAATCCGGAATTAATTTAGAAAAGGCCACCTTGTAGGGATCAACGAGGTCATGATTATAGCTAAGAAACGTTTTGTTTTATTTATTTATTTATTTATTTTATTTATTTATTAATTATTATTTTTGCATGGTTTACATTTCAACGCCAGTGACTGTGACACAAATGCTTTATAAACACTCTGAAGTTCTTATACTAGGTGATGTTTGGTCTACACTAGGTGATGTTTGGTCTATTCCTTTAATATCTGCTGGTATGCATACATTTCTCAAAATAAAAAAAAAGTAGAATAATTTCCTCAGAGTTCCATCAGCAGAAATTGGAAAGGTTTTATTAACATGAGTGACAACAATAGAACTCAAGAGACAGGATAGACAGATTTATATTAATAATAAATAAACTGACATCAAATAACTTGGTTTGACTGTAGAAAAAAATGAGATCATCTCATGCTGCACAATATCCAGGGTTTCAGGTTATAAAACTAGAGAATAATCTCAAACTCAAAATAAACCACATTGATTGGCTGCCTCCGAGCATGTGCTCGGAAGCAGCCAATCAGTGTGCTTTATTTTAAGTTTGAGAATGTACCCGTTTTATAACCTCTGGGCCTGGATTAGAGCATGTTGATGAAAAAAACCTTAGGCCACGTGAGATCCTGGCTATTCTGGCTCATGCACTACCGTAAAAATTCTAAAAATAATTGGACATTAAAAAAAAATACCGAAAATTGTCAAATGAAAAGTTTCGTTTTGCACTGCAGTAATGCGTCCAAAAGATACAGATAGAATGACAGACAGTGTAGACCCTGATCAGGAGCGACAGTCTGGATTCGAGGTTATTAAACTTGAGAATAATCTCAAACTCAAAATAAAGCACACTGATTGGCTGCTTCCAAGGACATGAGAATAATCTCAAACTCAAAATAAAGCATACTGATTGGCTGCTTGCGAGGCTGCTTCCAAGGACATGAGAATAATCTCAAACTCAAAATAAAGCATACTGATTGGCTGCTTGCGAGCATATGCTCGGAAGCAGCCAATCAGTGTGCTTTATTTCCGGTTTGAGATTATTCTCAAGTTTTATAATCTCGAACCCTTATCTCGGTATGCACTGTTTGCTCAGTCCTATTTGTCCAAATACTTATAATTTTTATGGTTTAAAGATTGTCTCCCTCGTTTATTTCATATTTTCAGAAACAAATAGTTTAACAAAATTTCGTTAGACAATATGTAATAGTCTCATAATTAGCCGTATAAGTTTTGAGAAATGCATGTTTATTCGACAAATGTGGAACGAAAAATAATCTTCAAATTAAAATGCAAATTACCTATTTCCTCACGGCCTGTAAGAATATCGATTTTGATCACGTGTGTCATGTGATCATGTAGAGGTATTTTTCTTATTCGTGCACGTGATTGTGACGTATGAATAAATTATTTTTGTCCAATAATGCGATTTCAACCGCGGTTCGCGATTGTATAAAAATTTATCTTGTTTTTTGTTTAAAGTCACTTGTATCAAATATTATTATCTAAACTCTATTTCAAATGTATAGTTAGACCATGTCGGAGGTATTGCATGAAAGATTTCATCAAATCAGTTGTGTTATTATTGTAATGGGAGTAAATCTTTAAGTGACTCAAATGTGGATACAATATTTAGAATACATGTTTGCAGTGCTGAGTATTCAAAGTGAAATAATATTGGATAAATGATTGTGTTCATGTTGTATGAGTAATATCGTATCAAGTAGGCTACAGTAATTTATGGCTTTAAATATTGTTTTACAAGCCGTAAGAAAACATCAATACGAATAATAAATGAAGGATATGCATAAAAAATGATGCGTTTTGAGAATCTTCAAAGTATTCCGTTTCCAATTAATTGCGGTGGCAAATTGTAGCATTACAAACGTTGTGCAATTTTAAGTATGGTCTCTAGGAATCTGAGGTGTTTTTAGTCTCTGTGCTAGAAATAAGGCTTCCTTTCAATATTTTATCTTTTAAGACTTAAATAAATCTTACTACCTATATTATTACATCACCAGTTAAATTGTATATGTATATTATCACATGATACTCGGCCAGATTTAGATTTGGTAAAAGGCGATCGATACATATATATATATAGTCAACCAACGCTTTTATAACGACATTAATTATAATTGCAATATTATCTAAAAAAATAATTTTGATATGCACAGAATGACTTTATTGTTCAAAATTGCTGGATAAGAAAACTTGTATTATTGCTCCGCAAATAATTCTTGTAAGTATATATAAATTGAAAAAATCCACACAATATATATGAAATTGTCATTAATATATATTAAGAGACTTGAGTAAATTAAATGTTCCTTTTTATTCGGTTATAAGACAAGGTCTTATCCCTTCCAAAAGAATAAGATCTAGATCCGGTCTCACAATATCCCTTCCAAAACAATGCCAAAGATCTAGATCTTTGGGATTGTTATGGAAGATTACAAGATGATCTAGCTCTTTTGGATTGGTTTTGAAGAATGCAATATGATCTAGATCTTTGGGATTGTTTTGGAAAATTGCAAGATGATCTAGATGTTTGGCATTGTTTTGGAAGATTGCAAGATGATCTAGATCTTTGGGATTGATACGGAAGAGAAGTCTCCATCTTAAAGCTAAATTACACAATACTCAATTACATATATTCGGTAATTTTGGGAGGGTAACCCCTTTTCTTATAACCGAATAAATACGATATTAAGAACAGTCACTGTATAGTACAATGTCACATGTAGAAAGGTGAATTATAGTATAGGTTATGTAAAACTGGACTAAACATGGCTAATTTAGACACTGAGTGGTATTTACCAGAATTTTAGATACATAGTGTAGTGGAAGCACCACAATGTTTTGACCCTTACTAACGTTATGATGTTACAGATAATAACCCCGGATATTCGGAAAACGTATTTCTCCGGAGGAGAAGGACATTGTGGCCTCCAATTTGGACAATAAAGCACATTTTAAAACTGAGTGGTTTATATATTTTCGGTAATTCTGACGAATAGTCTCTCGTCTTATAACCGAATAAATACAATAACCGACATATTGATCTTTGCCCATTTACTAACATCTAGAAAAAATTAAATTTAGCACTCATACCAATATGACAGCTACATGTTTGTTGCCAAGATTTCAAATGTGGCATATTGATATATGGGCACTGTTGCAACCGTTATTGCAGTAAACCTATAAATTAAAGTTTTTGACTAAAATTCATGCAGGAAAGAATGTGTGAAGCCGTTATACTATAATATTTACATTTGCCATTGACCTCCCATAGGTTAACCTTTCAGAGCAACTGGCTTCATACATCGATGAACGACAATTGATCACGTGACGTTGTCGTCAAGCGACGTCTTAGGTAAACAAACGTCTTGATTGGTCCACGTAACGTTCGATTTACGCCACGTTATGGCAACGGCTGTTTATCGTAATAGTTGAGCATGTCGTTATTAAATTTTCTTCGACCCATATTTTGCATATTCTATATGTAATTATCACGAAAGGGGTACAAGAAGGGTCTCAAAAGAGAGAGTAAATATAAGAATAAAAATTTAATTTTTCAGCGTTCATCGTGTGAAAAAGCCAGTAGTCGCAGCTAAAATTCTACAAGAAGCGCTTCGCGCTTCATGGAATTATAGCTCCGCCCACTGGCTTCATCACTCGATAAACGCTGAAAAATCAAATTTCAATTCTTAAATATATTCATAATTTGTAAATTCCACCTATTCAGCACCTGCTGCTGAGGCTAGCAGCGGCAGCTCGTGATTTGGATGTTACTGGAATAACGGTTCATTTCAATAAAGGTTGCGAATTCAAGACAGTTTTGCAATAGCCCGTTACAAGTTCTAGACAAGGCACTTCAAACCTATTCTAAACATGCCATTCCTATATGACAACAGCAGTTTATCACAATAACGGGGTTGCAACTATATAATCGTTATTGTAATACCTGTACTTGTAACGACAAGGCGGATGTTAGCACAGTTCGACATAACAAGTTACATCGTTAGGAACAGAGAATTAAATTATTTGAAAATGAATTGTAGGTTTGAGAAAATCACACTTTGCCATTGTAAGAATTTCAGGTAGCATCCTATATATAATTCGAGAGTAAGATGACGTCATAGATCTGTTACCATAGCAACTACGAAATATCCAACTGTTGTGCTTAGTACCTTGGCAGAATTACGTCTCGAAAACGCCACTTAATAAGCATCAACATTCAGCTCTTAGTTGCTACGGTAACAGATATATGTTGTTATTGGTTCAGGAGCATGCAAACAATGTATGACATGCACAGTGATGACATGCTCCGCCATTTTTTCAATGATAGTACAAACTGAAATTCTTTCTACAGAAATTTCAGATTTTCTCAAACAAATAATTATTCTCAGGTCATATAACTGTGTTTAGTCTGTAATTATTGGCAAGACGACCATTATACAAACCGAGGGTTATACCAATACAGACAAGTATATAGCGTTCACAGAATGCTTGGTCTACGCTAAGCAACAAATGATTTCTATCAATACACCATTACAGCCATAAAAAATCTAGACTGAAACGAGTGTTTATATCTCAAAAGCTGACATTAAAATCTCCAATGGTGGATTTCAAGCATGAATGGAGTGCATGTGGTGGGTTTGATACCACTTCGCTTTCATTATCAGCCTTCCATGGTATAGATACTATTGAAACGCTCATTCATTCATCTGTACGTTTTGCAACATCGTGCCACGCAGTTCTACGGTATTTCACATGACCTCCCACAACAGGTCACGTCAGAACAGCAGGTTGAGTTGCCTTCCTTGTAAATATAGGTCAGCCATCATGTAGGTAAAAAGTAAAAAAATAAATAAGATAGATAAGAAAAGAATTGAAATTCTAAATTTTCTCTTCACATTTCCAGCTATTATTTCAAGTATTCATTTGTAAATATATTAAATTTGTAAATCAGTGCAACTGTCACAGTAGAGAGATTCTCGAATTTTTCAACAATAAATATTTACCTTTTTGATTTTTGACCGACAAGATGGCTGAATTATATTTGCAAGGGAAGCAACTGAATCTGATGTAGGAACTATCAATTGTAAAAACAAATATTCTCCCCTGCCTTAGATGCAGTGTATTTATATTTAAGCAATCGTCTTATACCCGTTTTTGTCAGTTTAGTTCGCAACTGCCGAAATTATAATAATGATGCAAGCTAAATCATTTTTCGTTATTCGGAGTCGGAACAATGTAAATATGTATTCGGATCGAGACTATGGAAAAAGTGAACACCAAAAGAAACGCCTACAAGTTTAGGTTAAGTTTTCTTCTGTCAGCTGATTTATGCTTTTTAAGTCACCTACAGCAGAAAATACTTCTGACGTCTGCCAACAATATAACTTAGCTTCTTGCAAAATTAAACTTTGATTAAAGAGTTATCTCAATTTATCGTAAAACATTCAAAGTCGTTGTAAGAGTTGTCTTTCCTTTGGCAGTATAACAAATTGATTCCAAAACGCGACTCTAATGTGTGGTTATGAAAAAACCGTCGGTTTTATTACTATTTAATTCTTCTCAGGAACCTGACAGCAATTTGAAGTTGAACATCTGTCAAATTATCTCCCTTGCAAGATAATTAGCAAATTGGGAAGTCCAATAACATCGAAATTTCTGCAGTGCTACGAAAAATGTCTTTGCTAATCTTTTTATTTTACTCTTGTTAGTTCTTTTAACGTCTTCATATGAATGATTTCTGTTCTTTTCAAGAACTACAGAGTGTTAAAAGGTCTATGGGAAATCCAATGGTAAGCCAGTGTTACTGTTTCTACTGCCAACTTTTACCTGACAGGTTCTCTAAAATCAAGATACGATTGCTTTGATTTTTTTGCTGTTTCTTAGCCTTGCTGCGGACATTATGTCTGGATAAAATAATCGGCTTAGCATTTTATGGACGTAAAAATTCAGATTCTGAAAGTATGGTGACTTTAAATTTAACTCCATCACAAAAGCAAGCGTTCTGGTCGCTAAAGTTTATGAAATATCGATGCGTCAAGGTGCTCATTCTGTCGGAATATCATAAACAAAGTAATTTAAAATGTCTGCATAAGGGCATATACCTATACCTTCAAGTACATTGGGCATATACATTATATGCGTTTCTTTTGATGTTCAGTATATATAGCTTTTTACCAATTATTATTGGAATAATTTGTCACAATAACGGTTGTAAAACCCATTAATACAATAAACCAGTTATAATATTTCAGGCAAGAAACTGCACACTCAGTCAGATTGATCAGGTGTAAAACATCATGCAAGGCGTGCCATTACAAATTAAAACAGGTAGGCGAAACATTTGCGGAAGGTTCATGAATTTGATACGTAAAATGTCACTCTTAAGTTGCTTCATGTAAAGGTTATGAACAACTGTCCGTAAGTTTCATACGTTTCATAGTTTCAGGCGATAGGTCTAAGCAATCATTCATTCCCGGATCAGAAAGCAGCAGTCTCGGTTCGAGGTTATAAAACTTGAGAATAATCACAAACTCAAAATAAAGCACACTGATTGGCTGCTTCCGAGTGTGCTATATTTTGAGTTTGAGAATGTACTCAAGTTTTATAACCTCTGGGCCAGATCTGAGACTACACTGTTTGCAATTCAATCTATTTTTTACTGCAGTGTGAAACCAAACTATTTCATCTTTAGGACAGTTACTATAATTGAGGGTCTCAATGGGGTTTACTGAATAGCGAATTTTGGCCCCAAAAATTACTGATTAGCGGAATCTGAGAGGAAATTTTACCGGTTAGCGGCGTTGCCCATGCTAAGTGATTAACGTGATCGGCCGAAAAATATACTGATTAGCGAATTTTGGGTGAAAATTTACCGGTTAGCGGCTCAAATGTGGTTTATATATCGGTTACCGGATTAGGCGGAAAATCATTAATAGTCCACTCCAATGCAAAAATATGTACTTCTGTTCCTTGGCATTTCCACAATATTAAATGGTATAAATGGTGATGAAATTGTATCTTTTCATTAACATAGAATTGGTGTTATCAAAAGACTACACCAATTCACATTCAAGACAAGACTTCGAAGAAATAATGTATCCCCTTAAAAACCCCAGCTTTATATTATAAAATTTGGATTCGAGGGGGTCTAAATTACATGGGCATGTTAATGCGATGTGATTCTAGGGGTACATGGAATATGTATTTGCAATAATGTCATGATACACCAGTAATGTAGTTATGATACTCAGTAAAATAAAATCATAATGAATGATAACAAGATTAAGGCTCAATTTCACGTCGCCTTAAAACACAGACTAACTTTAAGTTATCTAATATTTTACCTTTACTGTAATGCAACGCTGGTCAATAAACATGTTTTAAGGCGACATGAAATCGGCTTTATAATGTCTAAATTAGGTCTGTCACCAGTAAATTTTGGATTGATATTAGATTTATTTCTTTTTACAGCAGATAAAATGGCACGTGACAAACTAGATCAAGGTAATGTCCTGCTTATCCTGCAAGAGTTACCAATTTGCCATATTGTATGCCATTACCATTTTGTTTGTCAAACTGATGCACGATTCGTGTCTGACATGAAAAAGGATTTTTTTTCAGGTTAAATTGCCTGCATTTCTTTATAAAAATGACATCTGTATCATATATACACGGAAAAATTGTCTTTTTATATGTTTAGCATCAACTTCGATTAAAAAAGAATATTATGATACTGAGCCAGTAGTCTTCAAAGTATGCATCACTGGCATACGGTAGAGAGAAAACGGCTGAGGTATGCAATTTTACTGATTAAGCTAAAAATTTACTGACTACTGATTTTTTGCCCTTAAAGTTTACTGATTACTGATTTTTGGGCTGAAATTTTACCGATTACTGATTTCAGAGGTACGCCATTGAGACCCTCATAATTATTTTATTTTACATGTACTTATTTTCAGAGTTTTTACGGTATACTTAGAAGAAAACAATAAAGGTGAGTCTACAATATTTTTTCTCTGTTCTTGTCCGTCAGCTGTCAAGTTTACTGTCAAGTTTACTTTAGCTAATACTCCAATAATCCGAACCATAACAGATGTACTAAACCCCAATACGAATATTTATTCTGTGATGGAATACAGACATCTCTTTCGCTACCTCCTAATAATCTAGTCTACGCCTTTTCAAAAGGAAACTTTATCATTTACGACGTACAAAGCAAAAGCGAAACAACAGACGGACTCAGAGCTCAATGGGTAGGGTAAAGTCGGGTAAATTCGGACAGCAGGTAAATTCTGACAGTGACCTTGTTTCCTTTATATGTCAGTTATTATGAGCCGTCTAATCTGGATTTTTACTGTTTGCAATGGTATGTCCGAATTTACCCGCTGTCCGAAGTTACCCGACTTGGCCCTACCTGTTATAGAATCGTTTCTGGAAGCACTCCCGACAGCTTAGACGAAAATGGAAAACCTACCTATAGCGAAACATGATAGGGATTAGGGTAAAATCGGGTAAATTCGAACAGCGGGTAAATTCGGACAGTGACATTGTTTCCTTTATATGTCAGTTGTTTGGAATTCAAACAAAATTAACTGGATAAACAGTGAAAATTCTGATGAGGCCATCTCATCTGGATTTTCACTGTTTGCAATGGTATGTCCGAATTTACCTGCTGTCCGAAGTTACCCGACTCGACCCTATAGTCAGATAATGGATCTCTTAACACACGGACCGAGTTTCCATAATGAAGATGAGCTGCATCATGAAAAAAAAATCTGTTACTGGGCAAACTGCATATGTCCACACTGAACTATACACATGCACAGTCATGTCAGACTCTTGTAGTTCGGGGTTTGAAGTCTACATGGTCCAGTTATGCTCTGCCTCGATGAAAGTGTATGTCTGAATGAGGTATACCTCGATAATACTGTAATACTGGTTATCAAAAATTTCTTCACGTCATATATGCAACGAAATGATAATGTGGGAGCATGACTGAAGCGAGTGAACAAAATCTCGCGTTAATGCTGATGAATTGAAGGGAAAATGTTTGGCTGATTAATACGAGCGGACTCTTTAATGCCCAGAATCTGATATTTGGAACTTTCTACAGTTCGCTTGAACCAATCGACCAGTACAGTACACCATTACTCCTTCACGATCAATTCAGACAAAATCATAAATATAACGATTTGGTATTTCTCTCGATCTATAAGTGCCAAGCCATAAAGCAAAGAAATTCTTAGGAAAACCCGGTGCAAAAATGTCTCATAGAGTGATACTGAAATACACCCAATATTACCGTTGTTTGACAAACTGGTAACTGATGACACATTTTTATACCCGTATGGCCTGACACTATGACATATTTCATAAATATGTGCATTATTTACGAGTCACATTTCTGGATATGTTTCTGACAATGAAACTAATTCTGTTCTGTTTTGACAACTCCCACGTCTGATATGAAACAAGCAATTAACAGCCATTCGCACAACCCATCATCAAATAAAGACTGTTTGACACGCATAGTACTTCTCTTTGTACAGGAGCCTACATTCCACATTCGTTTAAAGGAAAAAAATCTGTCATATAGCATAGCAGTTTTCTGCATGACAATCATCTTTCAGGCAAGCAATAGACCTACCAAAGGATGTAAATTAACATTCCACTTTTTTTTTTAAATTCCTGTCTAGATAACTCATAAAGGAACTTTCACATGTTGTTTCAATTCAAGGGACTTTCCTTTTTTTGAAAGTGAAATTTAGATACATATTGGGTCTCCACAAAGGCAAGCAAGTCTCACTCTGTTAAAGTCGTCTTCTCTGTCAATATTGCAGCGGAACTGTGGGAGACTTTGGTCATGATTGATAGCTCTGTTGTCTTTGTCATATTTAAGTGCTAGTTGGTTATTGTCATTATATTTCATTATGGTAATCCATTCATGCCTATCGGGACTGGACATAGAAAAACAGTGCAGACCAAGCAAATTGCAGCGTCTGGTCAAGGACTACACTATTTGCAAAAACTCAATGGATACTTCTCGGTAAAATAGAATAAAATAAAAATATAACAATCAACTAAAAAGAATTCCTCTAAATAGAAAAATGAAAAATGAATCTATTGAAAACTAAATGATCATGATGTAATCTCAGGAACATTGAAAATTTATATCCCCCCAAAAAGAAACCTAGGAGGGAAGTGTTTTTGTACCAAAAGGGAGATTTTGAATCAATGAGGAAAGAAGTGTCAGACTTCGCAAAACATAGGTACTTCAATAGTTACTCGGACAATCGCTCAGTTCAGAAAAACTTTGACTTGATAATCTCCTTTATTCAGGAGTCTGCTGAAAAGCATATCCCCTCAAAAACCAGTAGGTCAACCTCTTCTGTTCCTTGGATAACCCCTGAGATAAGAAGAAACATTCGTAGAAGACATAAGACACATGCGAAGGCCACAAAGACTGGCAGTAGCAAACTTAGGTCAAAATTTGAATCTTTGAGAAGGTAAATTAAAGCTGATGTGAAAAAGCAACATGATTTGTGTGTCAATAACTTAGTTGGTGACATAAAGGCTAATCCCAGTAATTTTCTACAGGTACAGTACTAGTCAAAAAAAAGATACTCAAGGTATTCCACCCCTAAACAAGAGAAATGGTGGTGGTGTTGCCGAATCAGAGTTGGAACAGGCTGATGAATTTATCGGTCAGTTTTCGGATGTGTTTAATAAAAGTGAGCACACCCAAGTCCCCCTTTCTTAATCGCTCGGCTCCTTTCACGGAGGACATTCATGTTCGGCAGAAGGTGTAACGAAACTTTTTAAGGGATTGAACCAATCGAAGGCTTTAGGTACTGATGAATTGCATCCTAGAGTCTTAAAATAACTAGCATCTGAATTATGCCCAATGTTTGCTGGTCTCTTCCAACAATCTATTGACACGGGTGAAATCTCTTGCAAATATATGCCCGCTCTTCAAAAAGGGAGATAAGTCTTTGGCTTGCTATTACCGACCTGTTTCTCTAACTTGTGTACCATACAAGTTACTCGAACACATTGTCTGCTCTAATTTTATGACACATTTAGATGAACATAAACTTTTGTCAGACAGACAACATGCTTTCCGGAAGAACATAGTTGTGAAATTCAATTGATCACGGTTGAAAACGACTGGGCTAAAATCTTGGATAAGGGCGGTCAGGTTGACACTTTTATCTTGAACATCGAGAAAGCTTTCGACACTCCCCCTCATGAATCACTTAAATGTAAGCTACACGGCTATGGTATTGGTGGAAAGACTCTGAAATGGATAAATTCTTTTCTCCGTTACAGGCAGCGTTTGGTGGTAAATGGAGTCAAGTCGGATTGGGCCCCGGTTTTGTCGGGTGTCCCCCAGGGCACCGTGCTTGGAACACTGTTGTTCTCGTTGTACATTAACGATATAACAGAAAATATAGACTCGGAATAAGACTTTGCTGACGACTATGTTTGCTTTCGTGAAATCAGAGATATTGAAGACATTTTGAAATTTCAGAAGGATATAGAGCGTTTAGGGTGTTGGGCAAGGAGTTGGGGCATGAGATTTCAACCTGTCAAATGCAATATAATGCAAATTACAAGGAAACGGATCAAGAAGATCAATGCTTCCTATACTTTAGAGGGAACGGTCCTCAATATTATAGAAACTATCAAGTATCTCGGCATAACCATTAATGATTTGAAATGGAACACATATGTCAGCAATATTTGCACAAAGGCTAATAGGACCCCCGGCTTCCTCAGACGTAACTTGGCAGCATGTCCACAAGATGTTAAAGAGTCAGCATACAAGGGACTGGTGTGTCCAGTCCTGGAGTATGGCAGTTCAGTTTGGGACCCTCAAAGTATATTTCTTCAAGATGAACTTGAGAAGGTGCAGAAAAGGGCAGCTAGATTTGTAACGGGAAATTACACATATGAAACTGGGAGTATGACTGGCATTCTGGAGAAACTTAAGTGGGAATCCCTGAAAAAGAGAAGGAAAGATAGTAGACTCATAATGCTTTACAAAGGTCTGAGGGGTGCAGCCAGTATACCCATAAATGACCTTGTTCCCCCAAGTACCCAGCCAGCAAAATATATGGGACCCATATGGGCCCCATGTGGGTATTTATATGGGTCCTATATGGGCAAACCATATGGGACCAACATGGGTTTTGCAACCGGGCTCCATATGGGACCCACATGGGCAAGATCATATGGGTGGCATATGGGAACCATACGGGCCCCATCCCAGATTTGGCCCATGTCCAGCCCACTTTTGTACATCTATTACTGGTTTAACTCTGATACTTTTGTGTTACTGATTATTTCAATAGCTTCCACGAAGACGTAGAAGATGTCAAATGTGCACAAATGCACAAATGAAGTATCCCATCATCGCTCACTGAGCGATTTGTGGGAAGTTTTTCGAGATGTTAAATCCATACTACATAGGTAAACTTCTTGCAGGAAAATATTATTACCAGTAGGTTTTGAATTTTGATGGCACATTTGTAAGAGATAAGATGTAAATGACCAGCAAAAGAGATGCAAATTGTGAAAGAAGTATTAAACTTGATTGAATTTATTTTCAGTTTTGTAATTGAATGAGTATATTGATTGTAATTAAAACATTACTAGATATTTTTCAGGTAGAATGTGGGCAAATGTGGGTTTGCCCATACGGGACCCGTTTGGTAATGATTTGAAATAAAGGTCCATAAATAACCACTTAAACTTTCTTGTAAAGAGAAACAGTATACATGAAAATCAAATTGCACCCTTTATATATATTTTCCTTTCACCACAACAAAATTGTATGTGTTTAGAAAATAAGATAACCAATAATGCCCCTATGTGGGTCCCACATGGGCTAAATTTCCTATATGGGACCCACATCGGTCCTATTTGGCATTATGCCCAGGTTCTGCCCAGATGGGACCCATTTAGCCATGCTTGCTGGGTAGGCGTACCAGGAATCATTATTCCCTTGCATTTCAAACCTCATTGGCTGGGACGGACATTTACAAGTCCAGTTTCTTCCCCCAGACTATTAGAGATTGGAATTCCCTGGAAGATTCACTTATTTCTGCTGCTGAGGTTGCAGAGGATTTAGTTACTAAGTTTACTTCTTTTATAAGGGCTAGGGACTAGTCCCTGATTCACAGGTCCTGGTGAATGAATGTCCTTGGACGTATCACCAGTAAACAATTCTGATTCTGATCCATTTGATGAAGCTAGAATATTCCACTTGACAGTAATGGGTTAAACGCATTTCTTAGACACAGGTCAAATACATAATGAATTCTATTCGAGGTTTTACTTTTATTTGCTTTTGTATTTTATGGGTGCAACAGTTACGTTGTCTCAACAAATATTTTACTTTAACTGACCATTTTTCTCCCAGCCTTTACGAACTGTGAGTCTTATTCTTTTTTAAATTAACTCATGATGCGATGATATCAAGCAAAATGAGGTTAAATGAAAATAAAAAAATGACAACCATTAAATCTAAGCAATGGGACCAGTAGCTACTTCAACTGATGATACACATTCTGTCACAACACCAGTAATCATAGCCCCACTTCGAAAAAAATGAGGTTATATAGGATTTGGTCTGACAGGAATTCCGTAAATCCGCAATTTCGTAAGCTTTTGGTGGCAAAGTTTTCTCAGGAACCATTAAAAGCTAGAATCTGTAAACTTGTTATACATATGGAAAAAAAAGATTGTATCGAGGGATTGAGACTCGGTATTGCTTTTATTCTTCTCTTTATTCGATCATTTTCTGTCTTTTCAGGGTAAATCTATGTCGCAGTGTTCTACAAAATGTAAAAGCTACAATCTTCAAACTTGTTATACACGTTGAAAACGAGTGATTAAATTGTGGGACTGAGACTCTGGCTCACTGCTCTTATATTTCCATTTTTCATCCTTTTTTTTCTTCTCTTATTTCACGTTAACATTGCAGATTCGTGTTGGCGGTGTTTCAAGAACCGCTAGAAAAGAATCGTCAAACTTGGTATACATATAAACAATGAGTTGTTATATCGTGGGATTGAGAATCAGGCTCATTGTTCTTGTCCTTCCTTTATTTGCCGTTTTCTGTCTTTTCAAGGTATATTTGTATCAGAGTTTTCTCAAGAACTATTGAAGCTAGAATGTTCAAATTCGATATCCATATGGAGAATGGGTTGTATCATTGGATTAAGACTCGGGTTCATTGCTCTTATTCTTCCTGTATTCATCCATTTTTCTTTCTTTTCTTATTTCTTGCATTGAAATTTTTATGTCAAAGTTTGCTTATTCTAGATACGCTGTTCATACTTGGTAGACATATGAGCAATGACTTGTTTTATGTATGGTTGAGAATCAGGAGCCTAGTTCTTATTCGCCCATTTACTAACTTTCTTAGGAACTGTGTGTTGGCTAGTTTGATTCAGTATTTTTGCTCTTATAGTTGACAGTGCATTATGAAAGCAGCGAATCGGTGCTATAGTCAGATCCTCTTACATTTCTAGTTATACGAGTAACTACTATCAATTGTTATATTTTTAGCATAATGTTTTTCGTGCATTAACTTTCAGTAGCACAAATTACATTTCAAACCTTGTTCCATTTTTCTGGCTCAAGCGTATTTGTCAAACAATCGTCGGAATCGTGCAGATAATACATGTATGATGTTGCTTTAATCAGTAAAAGTTTACTTAGACGCTGCTGCCTATGAAGAGCTGTGACCATGGAGACGCGTATTATTAATGTATGGAAGTAAGTGAAGAGCAATACTTTAATTTGTCAAGAAGAAATGCAAATAAAAACTGTTGTAAAAGTGTCTTAGAGACGTATGAAGTCTCATTACACGTTCTAAAAGTAAAAAGTATGCAAAGACCAGGAACTGAAACAATCCAAATCCAAATCCAGCCCTCAAACCATAGTTGGAAACAACTAAGATTACAAATAATCAAGATACAGAGAACATATGGCCAACCGAGTGAGCAACTTGTTTCCAAAAGGTGGCCACTCAGCAACCCAAACCAAACAAAAAATAATAAGAACATACATAAGGTAAAACATCACAGACACTCTGACACCAAAAACAGGCAACAGAGAACCACAACAGAACTACCGCCTTGTAAAGTTGGAAGTAAAAATTCATAATGATAAGTTAACACGACCTATCTCCAACGAGTTCAACGCAACAAAGAATTTTTTGTCACCTGCATCGACTATGATCTTAGTTTGAACTGGTGTGTAAGGTGAGTGTCTCTTCAAAGCCTAGAGACATAGAATTGCACATGCATTATACGTCATGACATGAGAATTTAGCTTTCATTAGTATGGGGTGTCGTTTTAATATTTATTCTCTATTTATTGATATCCATAATTCTAATTTTGGATATCTTTAATTCGACATGACTTATGGATATCCATAATTCGATTATGGATATCCATTATTCGGTTCATGGATATCTATAATTCGAATTATGGATATACCGTATTCATCCTGATTTATATATATCAATAATATATATCAATAATTCGAATAATGTATATCCATAATATGAATTATGGATATCAATAAATAGATATCAAGAAATCGAATTATGGATATCCATAATTCCATTTGTAGATATCCATAATTTGAATTATGGATATCTATAAATCAACATGATTTATGAATATCCATTATTCGATTTATGGATATCCATTATTCGATTTATAGATATCTATCATTCAAATAATGGATATCCAATAGTCTCCCTGATTTATGTATATCAATAATTTGAATTTTGGATATCCACAAATTGAATTATGGATATCAATAAATAGGGAATATATAGTAAAACAGCACCCCATACATTAGCGGCTGGAGAGACTGGAGTTTGAAAGAATATAATCTGTTTGTAAAAAAAATTAAAATGATTTCAGACTTACTGAAGTGCACTTTACATTGTGCTAAAACTGCAAATCGGGTGGTATTGATTTTCCATCATTTACTGATGGGATCGTGACGTTAATCAAATTCATTTTCACCATTTTTTGTGGTCGCAAGTTTATGTTTGAAACAGTCACCGTTATTCAGAGCTAGTAATCTATCTTTGTATTAGTCCGACATGATGCT
Organism: Ctena decussata; assembly: GCA_963989385.1. Taxonomy (NCBI): domain Eukaryota; kingdom Metazoa; phylum Mollusca; class Bivalvia; order Lucinida; family Lucinidae; genus Ctena; species Ctena decussata. The sequence continues at coordinate 52,021,121 of OZ022506.1, forward strand.
TTCTAAATCTACTTCTTGTACTCGCACCATTTCTGAAATAAACCTTTGCACATTGTCGACCCTAATGGTTTGCGGAGTGATCATCTGACACTACACATACTCGTATTTGAAATCGTTCCATATCACAAGAGGGCTTGAAACTATAAAGAAAATAGAACATACCTGTAAGAAACAAACTGATATAAGAAATATTCATTACCATAACGATTTTGTAAGACCTCCAACTTTAAGAAACATTCAAAAAAACACATATGTTTTAGTTTTTATGAATGTTTTTGACCTACTAAAACATGAGGAAATCAAGCATTACTACTGATGTACAAAATATTTATTGCGCTTTTGAGATAACAAAGAATTTTGAATATATGTGCAGTTCGAGACTAGTGCTCTCATCATTAGGTCAGGCACGCCTCGAGGTTATAAAACTTGAGTACATTCTTAAACTCAAAATAAAGCACACTGATTGGCTGCCTCCGAGTTTTGAGTTTGAGATTATTCTTAAGTTTTATAACCTCGAACCCAGGTTGTATGAACTTTCATTAAACAATAGCACACCTATCTTAAAGTTATGAAGAATCTAACCGGAAATACAAGTATGTGTGAAGGGCGTGGGTTTAATGGGTGATTTACATGTTTGAACGCAAATTCCTATTTATATGTTTACTTTTGTATTTATTTTTCTATTTATTATCTTTATTTATTCATTTATAAATGAATAATCCCACAAAATCTCATTCATAAAAAATGCCAGACTGCGAGAAAGCAATGAGAAAACCCTGGGTGTTTACAACAAGATAAATAAAATCATAAAATCAATGATATCAATATGTAAATGTACTATATAATAAACAATCATCTGAACCCATGTGTTCTGTAAGCATGTTTTAACTTACTTAGAACATGCGTTTGAAGCTGGCTTCAAACTTGACGGCACTTGTGAAATTAAATACAAAAATACACATCTGTCGCACTGAGGACGGTGGAGGTACATTTGTTTTGTAATTTTAGAAAAAAAAAAACTTATAATTATGTCACTACCTACTTCGGAAAAGAGTTTTTTGATAATATTTTCCTGTTAAAAGTACTTTAACTAAATTTAAAAACTACTCAAGTTTACAGTTATCAAGTGCATAGAAAGTAGAAGAGAATTTAGATATTCTCAGACACCAGTCGTATTACTATTATAAATTAATGATACCTTTAGTTATCAGAAATACAGCGAGTTAAGTTTCATCTGAATTCTTAAGAGACTTGTCTGTGAGAAAGAATTCTAATTAAGAGCCAAGACTTGCGGAATACATATTGATTATTATGTCTCACCAGGACTTGGATGTTGCAGACACTGACATGTGTGATGAGGTTTATACACTAACAATATAATTGGCAAGAAACTTTTAGGCTGCTTCACGTATTTGTTGAAAAAATATTCTGGCATATATACAACAAGGATGGGTCGGTAGTTTATTTTTTTTTTATTTATTTACAAATTAACCATAATCGTCTTAAGAGTTATTCGGATAATTACCTATGTTTTTAATCTTCATGCAAACCATTTATGTCCAGATAAACTGTCTAAATTTGTTTGTAATTTGTGTACATATTATTATTAATTTTTAATGAAGATTACAGTATAATTGCATAAAAAACTAGGATAACAAACACATTCTGCTCATGATGTCATGACCCAACATGGGCTTTACACGCTCGTGACCATTTAATGTTTTGTTTTATGTAGAAATAAGGAAGTTTAATGCATGCCATGTAGATCCATACCGGTTTCTGCGGCTTCTGATCTGAGTCCATACAGTCTGCAAACGCCCTTGTTATAGAATGTTTGGTATTACTTATAATTTATACATGTATTTGCACTTTTGCACAGGCTGACCGCGTCATTGTTACACTGGCAGATCATACATTGATTGTATCTAATTCAAGGAGACCGGACACACTTTAAGGAAAGTAATTCTACTACATGTATTTTTTTTATTATTATTATTTATTTTATTTTTTTAGCGCGCCTTTACAAAGCAAAGGAGGGCTTATGCGATACCCCCATCGTCGTAGTCCGAGTATCCGTTAGCGTTAGCGTCCGCGTTAACGTCCGCGTCCACGTCTCCGTCAGCGTCCTCGTCGGTGTCCGTGATCAGGTTAACCAATGTTAACTTTTGCGTTTAACTCGATGTTTAACACTGTATCTTACAAACTACAGTAGCTACAGTCATCACACTAAGCACATATATACATCCATATGACTGCAGCAGCAGCATTACACAATTGTGTGTCCTTGACCTATATGTCACGGTTGACTGACTTTGCTGTTTGGCACTGTTTTGAAGGCAATATTTTCAATTTTCATAATACCTTTGAGAAAAGAGAGTTGATACTTGGACAAAAAACATATCCCTACAATTACAGCTGCTGCAAAGCATCCAGGCTAACTCCTGTGTCCTTGACCTTTATTCATGGTCTACTGATTTTGCCTTATATCTCTGACACTATTTGATGAATTAACATTATACCTGGCAGAGTGGATCAGCCTGACATTGCGATTGACCTCATACTATTTATAGATCACTACCTGCTTCGTATTTGGTCAGGACCTTCCCTGGAGCTTTGGGTTGCAGTAGCAGCAAAGCATCTATGCAGACTCTTGTGTCCTCGACCTTTATTCATGGTTGAGTGATTTTTGCCTTATACTTTAACACTAATTAATAAGTATACAGTATGAATATGCATTTCTCTTTGAGCTCATAACTTTGATACCTTATATGCTACAAAGTTAAGATGTAGTATGATACTTATCCAGACCAACATCTTTGACTTTGTGGTAGAGTTCCCCTGGGTGGGGCCAGGGGTCAGAATGTATAACAGGTCATATTAAACACTTGCAAAATGGGAATAAAATCATCAGTCTGGTACTATTACTTGCCCTGGAGAGTTAGAAACTCGACATAATGATCACAGATGAAATAGTTTATACCGAGACCAGGCTTTGACAACTGGTTCAGGCTAGGGGTGAGGTTATGGGGTGGGACCAAAGGAAACATGAAAAGTCTGCAAAGGGTAAGGAGGTGTCATCAGACCGCCTTAGTACTGGGTAAAGGTGGTGTGAAAACCCTTATTAGGAACCACCTTTTGTCACCATGAGGCATTATAAGTTAGACTGAGTTGGTATCTCTCCGTCTAGTGCACGAGGACCCGACCCTCAATGTCCGCAAAGTGTCCAGATAGTGGCATACAAGTCGGCCCTGTATGCCAAAGGGAACAACTGACTTAGTCTAGCTTCTGGTGCAAAGTTCATTTGTGCACTAGCTACCACATTTACCCCTGGTTAACTATGCTGACATTGTTTGGAGTCAGGATACTTTGTAACCTTGAGAGGCATTAGACGCGCTTCGTTGTCTTCTGACAACATTTGTTATTTTTTTTTCCCTCCTCCTGAATTTGAATCAACTGTCAAATAAAGAAAATGCTACCGTAGGAGTCATTCTGGAGCTTTCACCACTAATTATATGCCATTCTTGTTCCCTGTATTTATATTAAGACATGTCGGAAGAAAAAAAAATGCAGCCGTTCACAACAGCAGCATTGAATATGCACTATTCCATGTCAGCTGCCATAATGCATACATTCAGTCTTGTCAATTGCTTAAGACTATCAGCGGAAAGAAGTGACAAGTATATCAATAATAATAGTCAGCCGTGAAGCCATATCTATTTTGGTGGCTCTTCAGTGGAGCAAATAAATAATTCAAGAACGGCTCCTGAAAAAATTTTGGTAACTTGGTTGAAATATATTTTTATTTAGCATATTCAGTTAACAGACATATATACATGCATGAACATGTAAGGCGTCAGTACAAGCTTTGGGATTAGAACGGAAGCTATGTGCTTATCGAGTTCTCCCTAGAACTTGAAAGTGGACATGCCTTTAAAGTTCTCAACTGTTGAGATCTCGTGCTGCGATGATTTGTGTCAGCATGTCACTGTTAATCAGCGTGTTTGAAATGCAGACAGGCTGTGTCCGTACTACGGCTGTTAAGGATCCTCAAATATAACACTTCGAATCATTGTGATTTTTCAGACAAAAACACAAAGGACAGACAAATTGGAAAATGCAAAAATTAAGGTGAACTGTTTCGTTCTTGCCTCCGTTCTCAATTATGGTCAACTGCTAGAAGATAGAATTTGCTCCCGTAGGTGCTGATTATTTTCTGTTAGTGCTTTATTTCTTTAGGTCCTTTTCAGAAAGGCGTTATTGTCCAGAAACTCTAGAAAACAGGAAGTCACGAAAGCTGTTTCAGTTGCACAACTGGCGGAAAAGAGGTATATTAATTCCTCTTTACCTTCATCAGCTTCTCTGAACTGAGGTTTTGTTGGCATTTAAGAAACATGGCATCCTCAAGTACAATAGTCGTTGTTTTTCTGTGTGTGTTTTTTCTTTAAATAAATCCGGGTATTAAACGGGCATACAGACAAAATACAAATGCAAACTTTCAGCCCAGTAGCATCTTATTCTCAAAAGAATATATATATTGATTTTCATGACCGTAGTCATTTGGAAATAAGATACTCAGTTGCAGTAGACAAATCATCTTAAAGAACACAATTGTTGAGAATCAATAAGAATTAAGTTACTTTATCAGTCGCAGTATAGAGTATGCAGAATTTTGACCTAAACTAATTCTTGTTAAATTGCTTTTTTCTGTCATTTCATTTTTATTGACGTAAAACAAAAAAAGGTTAAATCGTGTGACACTGATAACGTTGCAAATACATGTTGGTTTATAAACATATTTATTGTTTCTCAATTACAACTAACATACAAGCATATATAAACAGTACAAGCTTAGGGATTGGAACGAAAGCAAATGCTTATCAAATTCCTCTCCCTGCATATACATGTTATTCGGTGCTAGTCCGTAAGTTTTCTTTAAGCCTGATTGGGTTGGGGATAATTTGCTGTTGGGTTTTGGCACATCACTGTCAAAGTAAGAGACTGCGTATGCAGCTTGATTCATTATTTACAGTTAAAGGATTTCAATCACCTTTTACTACGGTAACTTTTTCATTGCTTGTCAAACATAATCTTCAAACTGGATTGGATGGGGACGTATTGCTGTTGGGTTCGGGGCATATCCCTGTCAAATGAATTGATTTTTATGTGGCTTTATTCTTCAGTTACAGTTTACAGAACTCGAAACACTGTTTTTATAAAGATAAACATCATAAAATTAAAATCTTAAAGAGTTCCATCAAGATCAGAGAATACATTCAGAAGAAGGAACGTGGGCCAGACTACGTATCTTCGGCTAATAAAGCCTCCCCAGTGACCCTGACAATATCTGGTGACGAAACCAGAGAAAACCCGTATTCTTTCTGTTATAAGACTGCGTTTTCTACATGTTTCTCTAGAATGACAACAAATATGTATCAATCAGTTTTATGAAATTCAGTTATGAGATGGGTTTATCCTTTCCAAAACAATCACAAAAATCTAGATCCGTCTTATAAGACGGATCTAGATTTTTGGGATTGTTTTTAAGGGGAAAATTATTGTCCTCTAACCAAAGGAATACGGTTTGTCCTTCAAAAGTCAAATCATTTAGGTTTTAGGGCCGCCACGGGTAACTTCGGACAGCGGGTAAATTCGGACATGCCATTGCAAACAGTGAAAATCCAGATGAGATGGCTCATATAGAGCCGTCTCATCAGGATTTTCACTCTTTGCCCAGTTATTTTTGTTTTGATGCCTAACAACTGACATATATAGGAGACAATGTCACTGTCCGAATTTACCTGCTGTCCGAATTTACCCGACTTGACCCTACTGCCCAGGCGGGTCACATCACCGACAAATACTGAAGCTCTTCGACCTAATACGATATAGCTGAACAGTCTTTGAGGCAATTATGTGTTCTGATAACCTTGCTCTTTCTGTCTGACATAATGCATGACATGTATCAATGAGACATAGAGAGTCTTGGGACTTCTGTATGAGACGGTAATTTGCTATTGTTGTAAACGTGCTAATTACCAGCACTCAGCGATTTTAATAGTTGGGTAGCGTCCAGTGGCTCTGTGGACAACGTCGCTTCATTTTGAGGGGCATCAGGATTATATTACTTATGTACGTTAAAGCAATTCCAATTCTCTACTTTTCAGACCAAAACCCAACTTATACCCAAATATAATATATATGAAAAATAAAAGTTTAAATCAAACCCAGCTTAAGAGTTGTTTTATGGCCCGATTATGTGATTACCTGAAGAAGATGGGGTATTTCCTTTGATGAAATCGAAATGTCACTGCACTGTTGCATGATAGGATCATGGTACACAGTAAACAAGAATATCTGTCTTTAAGAAAAACAGTGAAGACCCTGACCAACTACCCTGTTTGTGGCATCTGATTTGGATGTACATTTTGCCAAATCCTATTTTAAGGTGGTGATAATCACTGATTTGGGACAAAGACAAAAATCTGCATAAAATACTCAAAATAACACTGATCTTTCCTTCCAAAACTTAGCAGATGCCTTCTTTATGTTGTTTCTCATAATTTAGAATCCCAAAATGCAGCATTTATTAATGTTAAAAAGTGTTTTATAAGAGAAGATCAAAGTGTAATTTTCTGCGAATAAATCTGAAAAAATAATATCATTATTGAAAATATACTTAGTGCTTAGAGTACCTTGTTGCATAATGGAGAGCGTCCTAGCAATTATTTTTTCAAACTCTTTCACACATTATCAGGCTGAGCAGATGAAAAAAGATGCAGTCTGTGTCCAAATTTTTTTGTCAAAACACACAGGTGAGACAGGTAATACTATTTTAACAAGTTGAACAATTCTATCTATACACCACTGATCATGCCAGTAATGTATTATTTATATTGTAGGTGTTAACATAGGTATGCTTGCCTACCCTATATTTAATAAATGCGTCCAGTGTACATTTACTTTGTACATGGTTGAACATTTGAGAAAAAGCTACTGTTTGCATCTGGTCTACATTACAATTTGAGAAAGAGTTGGAATAAATAATTGCTAGGACGCTCTTCATTATGCAATAATGCACCTTCAGCACTACGTAAATTTTCAATAACGATATTATTTTTTCAGCTTTATTCGCAGAAAATTACCCTTTGATCTTTCCTTATAAAAACACTTTTTGAAGCAGCATATACGTCTATTTTGTATTCTAAACTGTAAAGAACAACAAAAAATAAGAAGTCTGCTAACTTTCAGGTAGATACGTTACTTTTTTTATAGTTTTATGCAGATTTTTACATTTAACATAAATCACCACCTTAATGGGTATTCAGGCAAAATTCGGTTTAGCAATTCAATCAGCCTATGCGTCGGTACAAACTGGTCAGAGACTTCACTGTTGATGTCTTACATTTCCAAGGATTCAAGAATCATTTATACGAAGAGAAAAGATTATTAGACTGATCTTTATATTTCTGTTGTACCATGCCGTAAATACCTTATCATTAATTAGCCGAAATACGAGAAAACCAACAAAGTGGTTGTGCGCCAATCACAGTCTCAGATCAGCCTGGGCATCCACCCAGTCTAGTCAGAGTATTTGCTTTGCGCTTAAAGGGTAGCTAAGGGTCTAAGCTACATCAACGCGGACAGCAGAGACTCTGATCAGACTGGGCGGATGCCCAGGCTGATCTGAGTCTGGGCGCACAACCAATTTGATTGTTTTCTCATTTCGCGGCTCATTTTCTTTGTTTTGACAGTAAATTGTAGATTGTCCTTGTAATCGTGGAACAACAAAAGCTAAAGAAGTAAATTGTAGATTGTCCTTGTAATCGTGGAACAACAAAAGCTAAAGATGTTGTATGAAAATAGTAATTGCGCACCCTACATATTCAATGTGAACAGATCTGAGGAGTTCCAGTCTTGATACTGTGGCATGGGCGGAAAAAATCTTGACCCGACTGGGACTCGAACCAAGAACCTCTCGCTTAGCGTGCGAGCAGTCTGCCAACTGAGCTACCGTGCCACCTGGTCAACCTTTGCCATTTTCCTTCAACTTAATTAGATTGGTCCCCAAATCTGCTCGGACCCACGCTGAAGTAACCGACGGGAAGTGCACCTTTTATGCCGGCGGCAAACATTTAGCTGTTGACCACCACTAACTACCAAATATGACAGGGGAGGAAAAAATCTTGGCCCGGCCGCGACTCGAACTCAGGAACTTTTACTAGCCGAGAGAGGAATGAGCTATTGAGCCATGATATTGTTCACATGCTTAATTGAATTCCACATGTTCGACCTTTGACAATACAATCCATAACAATCTAACGAACAATAACTTATTAAGAAATTGTAGCATGGCTCCATTGCTACTATGTGAGCAATAAAAACAAGCCATTACACGACAAATCCAACAAAGTGGCATTTGCGCCCAGCGAAGACTCATCTAAGCCTCTGATCAGCCTGGGCATCCGCCTAGTCTGATCAGAGGCTTAGCTTTGCGCTTAAAGGGTACCTAAGAGTCCAAGCTAGCCTTATGCGGACAGCCAAGACTCTGGCGCAGTGCCACTTTTTTTGGTAAGATGTCGTGTCGCGGCTCATTATATGTTTTAACTTGAACAATTCTTCATGAATGCTAGTCGGATGATCGGACTGACATAAATAAAAGTTTATAAAGAATGGAAATATATCAGGACTGGATCTTGGAATTGGGTGTAATATGGAATGTCGAACTAAATAAGATCATCAATCAAATAAGAGTATATGTGAAACTCGGCTTGGTAAGTTTGGAGACAATGTGACAATAATCCATACTATGGTACAGTGATACATAGACCTATAGTTGCAGCAAAATGCTGAAAATGTAAACATCTGAATAAGAAATATTTACACACAGCGCACAATTTTAACAGACATCCCATAGATAAATAAACAGACGAAACCGGGACCGCTGTCTGTTGAGTCAGACGCGCTACCGACTGCGCTATGCGGCTCGGCCCTTTGAGAGTAACCGTCATCACCGTGCAAAAATTTGAAACCTCCTGATTGCTTCCCCGGACAACAAAGCCTTTATTGTTCGGGGTAGCAATCAGGAGGTTTCAAATTTTTAAAAGGCTTTGTTGTCCGGGGAAGCAATCAGGAGGTTTCAAATTTTTACAAGGCTTTGTTGTCCGGGGAAGCAATCAGGAGGTTTCAAATTTTTACAAGGCTTTGTTATACGGGGAAGCAATCAGGAGGTTTCAAATTTTTCTTTTGTAAAAGTGTAAAAATAAATGTGGAAAATAGAGATGTGTAAAGATTTACCTTAAATAACAATCGTAGAACCTTTTCTCCCATATCAAAGTCATGGCCAACTAACCGTACATCAATCGTAACATAAAGGACTTCTATGCTTAAGGCGAGGATTTTCTCCATTAGACCGCCACGACAGGCTTGAACTTTCAAAAGTATAAAGTCAACATATTTTTCTTAGTAGAGCTTCCACAAATATGTAAACCGTATGAAATCAGATCATTTGTAATTCAGACCCGAAGACATGGGGAGATAATCCAGGTTGACCTTACCTACTCTAAATTCAAGGTTTTCTCATACCTCTATTTTGACGGAATAAAAATATTGAAACCAGTCATACATTCCATAAATTTTTGTCATAAATGCATGCTAAATACATGCATATCACAATACAAAGCAATGATTTTCTTCTTGTTACGCCAGATTGGCATTGACATTTGCAAAACCATAGTTATACTTCCGGTTAAAACGGACAAAAGCGAACGCTTCACTTTAATTAAAATACAAGTACTCCTCCCCCACCCCCGTGACCCGGCATTTTCTTTATGCAGCAGACTTATGCATGGCAAGTACGCAATGTATATGAATGGGAAGCTGGGTCATGGGGGGGGGGACGATACTCAGTAAGCCAAAAAAGAAGAATGTTCAAGAGTAGCACTGTGATCTTGAAGGATAAAATTGTGCACACTGACCTTGAAATGCGGTCAAGGTCACATACATATAGTCAAAACTATCCAGTGTTGTCGGTTATGTAAGTAATGTAAGTAAAAAAAAGTGTGAAAAGTATACAATAAATCATTATTTCAACCATCAGTTTGAGGATAATTCAGAATTAATCTCAACAACGACGTCAACGTCAACGTATGTTTAACGTACTAACAGAGACACAAACACTTGAAAATTCATTTGTCATGCAAGTTTTCATAGTCATAAATGCAAAGCGAAAGTCAGTCATCCGTATAAATTTTTGATCATGGGGAAAATTCACACCTTAAGCATAGAAGTCCTTTAGTAACGAGGTAAATGATGAGTTAAGTGTGAACGGCAATGTCAGTAATCGGAGTAATAATGTGTTTGAAAAAAAAAAACATTTGTACATACAATAAGGTTGGATTTCCTGAATTTGGACATGTCGAAGTGATAGCCACAAGTATACTATAAACAGCCGGATAATGCTATATAATGGGACATGGAAGGGTAAAAAGAGGAATAACAATTGGCGGTAAGCACCAGAAGGCAGGGAATTCGTTCGTTTATCCCTTCATTTTGTGCAAAGGCTTGCGTAGCCTATAATCAATCCTCATGAAATGACCTGGACATACTGTACACTCGACAGTTTTCAGTTCTTTGGTGTGATCCTTGCTTCCAAAGGATACCCCTTTTATAGAACATATTAAACTTCACTACAGCTGGTGATTGGGACTGTGTGGTCACCTTAAAAAGTCTCCCTGCCCTTCATCATAGTGTAGATTTTATTTTCTAGTCCTTTGGGATCATTGATTCCATTGTAGAACTTTAAAAATATTTGAGGGTCACTCATGAGGCCTAATTGGCCGAAACTAGCTAGTCTGGCCCAGAAAACTTGTACACTCGACAGTTTTCAGTTCTTTGGTGTGATCCTTGCTTCCAAAGGATACCCCTTTTATAGAACATATTACCAAAATCATTATTTTTTCATGCGTTGCGTCCCATGACACGTTAAAAACATTTTACTTTCCATTTAACAATCTTTAATTAACCAATTAACATATATATATATATTTCTATGGAGTAAAAATAAAAATATTGCTGGGGTACTTTGCAAATATTTAGAATCACTGATATTTTGTCAATAAACAGAAATCCTAGTGAAAAGAAGAAAAAAAAACACTTTCTATGGGTAACTTTGTTAAAAGAACTATCGACCATTGTCTGTACTTTGAAATCAATAGTTATAGGCCTAAATTCCTAAATTTCCAGACAAAGAAAGACTTCTTGCCAAAGACAGATTCTCAAATAACACAGACAGTATAGACGTATATTATGTCATTTTCAGTTGAATTGACACGGTGCTTGTATTATACAAAGCAGAAACGACATGGTGTGTTTTTTCATTATATAGAATTAAATTAGCCGCGATACAAGAAAACTAACAAAGTGATTGTGCGCCCAGCGCAGACTCAGATCAGCCTGGGCATCCGCCCAGTCTGATCAGAGTCTTCGCTGTCTGCATACAGCTAGCTTAGACCCTTAGCTACCTTTTAAACAACAGCGAAGAGTCTGACCAAACTTGTTGAGTCTGCGCTGGCCGCACTCCCACTTTGTTGGGTTTTCTCGTGTCGCGGTTCAAATGTCTTTCCTTAACAAACACACCTTCTCAGACACAGAGGAGATGCACGAGTCTTTTTCATAGAGATATCCGTAAATTTGAGGCATATGGAGCAAATCTGGAACACTGTTAAAGGCCCCATTGCTCAATCAGCATGAAATATTTTATCGTGAGGTATCGCTGCAAGGTTCTCATCACAGTTATTTTATTGTTACAGTATATGATCGGGTTGCCGGCTTTCAAAATATACAACGTCCTTGAGTTTCTCATAAAAAGAATTTGAAAAAAGAAATATATAGGTCATTTTAAGTGGCAAATAAAATGACCTATTTTCGTTTTCACAAACTGCATTACCTGGTGAAAATACAAGGGCCAGGACGTGAAAATACAAGGTACATGCGTTTAACAGATGGTAATAAACATTTTAAGGCAAAGATCCCACTCACTGTCTCGTTGTTGCGTAATTTCATTGCTCAACGGGAAACTAGCAACGAAAACCATATTTTTATGGAGAGACTTGTCATATTTTTTTGTTTAAAAAAAACAAAAAAACAATAACAACAAAAAAAACGCACTCCGCCTTTTTGGCCAGATATATGACACAAAAAGCACACCGATTAATATATTATCATTAATTCTGAAGGCTGTACCTGTATTATAATGATTTGTGCTTTGACGATTTTTACCACAGGTAGGGCTAGCTATGGAGACCTTAAACTCGATAAAACTAGTTGCTGTTGTTCTATACTTGTAAGAACTCCATCGAAGAGATGGTTGTTTACAGGCAAATAACATACTTCAACTCAAATTGCATAGAAAGTGAACTTTGCATGTTTGAAAATCAAACACACAAGTTTATTTTCTACCGATTTGAGATTTCATATCAGAGATATGACCTCATTCATATTTTTCTCTGTAAATTTGGCATTGGGAAAACCATTTGACATTTGTTGTTTATGCTTGATATATTGTTCTTGCCGAGAGAGTAAATTAATTGACATTCTAATGGGACGATTGCATCAATATCTGACAGACTTATGTCCTATTTCTGACTTTGGCATATTTTCAAACCTTGGGACGATGATATTTGGTAAGTATGTGGGCGACGTTTGAAAGGCTTGTCTTGTATGTAGCTTACCCTTTTCTTCACTACAACTGGTATTTAGTGCCGTGCAGCGGTCGTAATATATTCCCTCTACTTCATCACTGTGTAGTTTATATTTTCTAAGCCTGTTTCATATAGTCATTTTGAAAGTAGAGTTCATAAAACTCAAACTGTTTGAAATAGCTCCATTTACAGACGTACTGTTGATAAGCGTTGATCTGTTGTATTTTGGTAACTATCATAAAGACAACTTCTAATAGCGAAAAATCTAGTTTTATCAACGTCTCTATAAAGTCTGTTGCACTCAATAATTACCTGAAACGGATTTTGAGAGAGAAAAAAGTACGCAAACGAACACATAAATCTCATTGCAAAGCTTTCATGCCAATATTACATTGGCAGAAAAATATGTACAACGTTAACCTTAAGACAGCTGCAGTATTGAGGTAAAAGTCTAAAAGTAAACCCCAATCACACTTTCATTCAATAAAGGACATGGTATGATAAGGGCCATTTTTGGCCCCCATTCAAATTCTCTTAAAATTGCATGGTTTCTATTGCTTATCATTTGTGCGTATGGGAACAAACAGAAATAATATGTTTCACTTTTGTTAATTCTCAGAATAACATGATTTCTGACATGTCTCTGTTGGTTCAATAATATGAAGGAAAATTACAAGAAAACTGAGTTTTATAATTTTTCCTTTAAAGAAATAAGTCATTTACAATAGCTTTTGAAAGCTCTTGATAACAGGCTTTTGATTAAATGCTTATATGTTGGGCACCACAGCTACCTACCCGTGTACTGCACACGGCCTGTCAAGGTACCCCACCCACTCATGTTTGCAAACCCAGAGACGCTAACCAAAAAATTCCAACAGATCAAAATGAAATTTGTACCAAATTATTCCTTGTGTTCTAACTAAGAAAATGAATACCCACAACATATGTTTATTTTGTCTATGAGCGGAGATATGGGCGTTTTTGTGTTGAGAAAACAGGAAAAATGTTCCAAACGCTGCCAGTTTGGTAACAAAAAGTTAAAAATAAACATAGAGCCCGGTCTCCAGCCCATTTAATATTTTCATGGCATGTAAATATATCAAAATCATGTCTGCATATAAAATATAAAATGTGCTGGAGGCCGGGCTCATATATTTTGAAAGCCGCAAAGGCTACCAAATTGGGCATTTTCGTCAGAATCCGCTGGGGGTGTGGGTATGTTCAAGATTAAAAAGACAAATATTTTATGCTAGAACTGGTTGAGTTTGTAGTTGTTGTTACATTTTAGGTTAGAACTTTCCTCTGAATGCATTTTAGTCATCGAAATAGAACTTTTGAAAAATGAGTTTTCTGGGGGCCAAATATGGGCCTTATCATACCAGGTCCTTTGGAAAGAACGATTTTCAGGCGAGTGTTTTATAACCTTAGTTTGAGCCTTGATCAGCAGTAGCAGCAGTAGACCAACTGAAATGCTAGTCAGTTTCCAACAACCTCAATTGAACGAAAACTTTTATACTTACTTGTCGCTACTGAAGTATGGGTGCAATAGCTAACGCCACTCAATATTTCAACTATGTAATCAGACATTTTAAGTTAAGTGTTGTAAAACAAAAGGATATATAAACTGTGGCACAATATGTTAACAGATGGCATTACTTCCTTCATATGCCTGATACTGAGACTTTAAATCTGTATGGTGACCTATCTGGTGCCATTATTCCCTTCCTGATATCGAATTCTAAAGTGAAATCTTGTCGTAATAACATAACTACGAGGGATGTTCAGAAAATCTGTTGGTGACGTCATACATTGTATTTTGGTAACCATCATAAAGACAGAAATTCTGATAGCGAAAATTTATAAAGCTATATGTTTGGACGACTCTCCAAACGCAAGGTATATTTTCTAAAGCATACATTAATTTTTTTTCTTTTCTTTTTTTTTTTTTTTGGGGGGGGTGGGGGGCGGGAGAGAGTTTGTCCCCTGAACTCCCTACTGGAGAGTTTGAACCTTGGATGGACCCCTACTCCCCTCTCTCCACGACCCTTCCTCTGCGGAAGCCAAATAGTGGTCGAGTAGTCCTATCCGGTACTGGAGTCCACTGCTCGTCCCGTTGCAGCCAATCTGTACACTGGCCGTAGAACATGCAGTTGAAGAAATGAAACTTTAAAGGGTTATATCGTCCAGATAGGCGCCGTGGTCGAGTGGTTAAAGACGCTAGGTAATGGTGCAGAAATGCGCCGGAAGGTCGTGAGTTTGAACCCGGGCTTTGCCATCCGACGACTGGAAAAACATTCTCTGTCAGCCAAGTAGTAAATGATTGATTGATTGATTTGTTGCTTTACGTCCACAGTAAACAGTCATGGTCATGTCGGGACGGTTAGTTAACCTAACCTCAACTGAACGAAAACTTTTATACTTACTTGTCGCTACTGAAGTATGGGTGCAATAGCTAACGCCACTCAATATTTCAACTATGTAATGAGACATTTTAAGTTAAGTGTTGTAAAACAAAAAGATATATAAACTGTGGCACAATATGTTAACAGATGGCATTACTTCCTTCATATGCCTGGTACTGAGACTTTAAATCTGTATGGTGACCTATCTGGTGCCATTATTCCCTTCCTGATATCGAATTCTAAAGTGAAATCTTGTCGTAATAACATAACTACGAGGGATGTTCAGAAAATCTGTTGGTGACGTCATACATTGTATTTTGGTAACCATCATAAAGACAGAAATTCTGATAGCGAAAATTTATAAAGCTATATGTTTGGACGACTCTCCAAACGCAAGGTATATTTTCTAAAGCATACATTAAATTTTGCGTTTGTCCTTAAAAGACGTTTACCCAAAAGCCACTGCTGATTTTTAGTTTCGAAGGCCATAATTCATACAAAAGCAGTCTTATTTCATCATTGCTGCTTAAATACAGTAACAAAGCACAACCAACTGAAGATCGAAAGAAAAGAAAAGTGCAAAACGCAAGCGACAAAACGGAAAGGTACCCCCCCCCCCACACACACACAAAAGACACACACACTCCAGCGCAGAGGAACTGCACATTAATACCACAATATCAAGCACCATACAAAAAATACATATACTCAACCGAATTAAAAACGCAACACCTAATTTTCCAGTATTTCATAGCTCATGTCATATGCAGATCATTTTCAGTTTAATTTCTTAAGTCAACATGGGTTAATGTTTAATGTCCCAGAAATCCAGAAATTCAGTTCTGTTGATGAAATGGATCACGCTTGAGGCAGCGCTACCTAGAGCTACCCGATTTTTAAAAGTCTCAATTAGGGATGTCTGCCAAGGCTCTTGAATCGTTGCATGCTTAGGTAAGCCTGTATTTGGAAGCCAAACATTTACATTACCACCCATCAATGATTTTTAGACTTGTAGAAAGAGTCCGACGCACCTGGGACACCATAGGTTAACTTAGACCCGGCCCTCGATGCAACGCATACATCCTGTCTTGCGATAGTTCTACCTCGTTTTTTGAGACTTTTGAAATTCGGATAGCTCCAGGTAGTGCTCTCTTAACAAAACTGAATTTCTTGGACAGTTAACATTAATTCCTGTTGACTTTAGAAATCAAACTGAAAATAGTCTGCATATGACATGAGCTATGGAATATTTGATAAATTAAGTGCCGCTTTTTTAATTCGGTTGAGTATATAATTAGTAAAGAGTAGATAAGAAGATAACGATCAAGAACCTATCGCTTACCATATCTTGCCCTGATCATAAATAGGAAACTTAAGGTCAAAATTAAGAGGGCACACAAAGCAAAACAAGACAAGCGGAAAGCCAAGAGGTCAGCAGATGGCCAAGGGGCTACAAATAATTTCCTTACTGTCAAAGAC
Source organism: Ctena decussata (assembly GCA_963989385.1). Lineage (NCBI taxonomy): Eukaryota > Metazoa > Mollusca > Bivalvia > Lucinida > Lucinidae > Ctena > Ctena decussata. The sequence goes on from OZ022506.1 coordinate 52,037,700, forward strand.
TGATACAAATAATGTCCTTACTGTCAAAGACGGATACAAATAATGTATTTACTGTCAAAGGCTGATAGAAATAATGTACTTACTGTCAAAGACTGATACAAATAATGTACTTTCTGTCAAAGACTGTTACAAATAATGTACTTACTGTCAAAGACTGATACAAATAATGTACTAACTGTCAAAGACTGATACGAATAATGTACTTACTGTCAAAGACTGATACAGATAATGTACTTACAGTCAAAGACTGAAACAAATAATGTACTTACTGTCAAAGACTGATAAGTTTTCAATAGAAAGATCCTTGGAAGCAAAGAATACACATCAGAGACGAAAATAGCAGACTCGGGTTATAATATAAGATCGTTTCTTTAATGTATTTTTGCTTCCAAAGGATTTTATACTTAATTGAGTCTGTTCTTGACCAGTTATGATAAGTGCAAGATTGGCTACGCCCCCAGCTCCCCAGGCCACGCCCCAGCATCGACTTATACAGAACTCTATTTATTTTGAAAATAACTTTCAATAAATTCAATGATCCAAAAGAAAATATAATCTGCACTGTGATGAATTTCTTGGGAATTTTTTTTTACGGCCGCAACTAGGCACAGTGGAAAAACAATGACTCTGAAAGTAAACCACAATTTAAGCACCCCCTTGGAATATATTATCTATTTTAAACCACTGTACAGAACAGGATGCAGTGTGGACAGTTGTACGGCTGTTCATAAAGTCGAAAAAATGCAGCAAACGGGGTCAGCATATTTAACGGCCTTGGAACGGATAGATATTCCTGAATAGTTACTAAATGAAGTTAATGGTGCACATAGCTATTCCGTTCTATTCTACCCTATGCTACCCAATGACGTTTCAGGACCGTTGAGCACCACAGATGACCGCAATAATACCTTACCTTGTGCAGGTCAAGGTCAAATTTAAAGATTGAATATAAAGGTTGTATTATTTAGCCTAAAGACACAGTTAAATACCTTGGAGCTATTTTGGAACAAACTCTTTCAGGCGAGAACATGGTAAATTCAACTCTGCAGAAAGGTATCGCTAGACTGAAGTTCTCATACATAAAACAGAAATTTTTAAATCCTTATGGTTATGTCCCTCATACAGTGTCATTTTGATTACCCCTGCTCCTTCTGGTATATGGGATTTTCCAAAATGCTGAGAAACTGATTTCACATTACGCAAAATAAATTTATCAGGTTTGTTTTGAAAATGGATCCAAGGTCGCATATAGGGTCAAATGAATTCAAGTTCCTTGGCTGGTTACTAGTATAACTAGGGGTTCATCAGATAGTTCTAAACCATGTTTTTTTCTAAAATCAAGTCTGGGAAATCTGCTAATTACATGAGTGAACATTTTGTTCCAGCAAACTCTATTCATTCATATGCAACTAGGTTTCAAGGCAATGTGGAGTAGATACTGTTCTGTAGCTTCAGTTACGACACACAGAGTGTTCTGTTTCTTCGCCTAAACTATTCTGCAGTAAAAGGCTCAGCAACTAAGTCGAAAACAAGTATATATAGTATTAAGAAGATAAGTGTGTCTCAAGAAAAATATCATTCAAAATGACACAAGACATCTACAGTTTGTTCTTCCTTTTTTCTGTTCTTCCGTTTACTGGCTTTTTTCGTCCCTGCTTTGAATAAAACAAAATTTTGAAACGGATTCGAACTGGTATTACAATTGACAAAGACTGTCACATGCTTTAAATTCATTGTGTGTGTGTGTGTGTGTGTGTTTGTGTGTGTGTGTGTGCGTTCTTTTTTATTCCTTTAATTTTTTTTCTATGCTTATAAATGATAAATTTGACGCAACAGATTACAGAGTAGCTGCTTAAGATACACTTTTATAGGTTGTATATAGATTGACAATGACCTCTTCTCTCGCATATACTTTCGTGATTACACTTTAGGTTAAACTGTTCTCAGCGAACTATTGATGCCAAGATATCAAAGATGGCACTGAAATAGTCATTTTCCAAAAGCTGTTAAACAGGAGTGTAGCCAGAATTGCCAACCCTTTTAGTCTCTAGATATCACCAACATGAGCTTTACTTCTTCGGAATTCCTCACTGCTGTATTGTGACTACTGTCGGCATAACTACTTGGGTAAACTCAGGCAATACTCAGGTATTCCTCAAATTGCTGGAAGATATATCGAAGATATATATTCGAGTAGTCCGAGGACAGCCTGGGACCGTATTTATAAAACGACTTAAGTGGTTGCTATGCTGCTGCTAAGGCTAAGTTTCTTTGAAGGAGATTCTCTACAACTATGAAATTTGCTCTGGAGGAACAGTCTGAAAAAGACTGTTCCTCCAGAGCAAATTTCATAGTTGTAGGGAATCTCCTTAATGGAAATTTAGCCTTAGCAACAGCACAGCAACGACTAAAGTGGTTTTATAAATACGACCCCTGGGTATTGCTCGAGATTACCCAACTTATTATGTCGAAATTGGCACAATTACATGTACCAAGTATTATTTTTCAAACATGCTGCATTGGTCCTGGGCGTCTAGGTTGTTGTATGTTACGATGAGGGGTATTATTTGGAATCTATGGGTTGGTAAGTCAGCCACTGCCAAGTTTCTTGTAAAAAATCAACAACTTAAGGTGAACCATATATACTTTTGTTTGAAGCAGTCATACTGTTTTCCTTTTTTTGCACCCCCCCCCCTTCCCATTCTCAAGGGGGTTGGGTCTTGTGGAGGGAGTTAGCTCCTATGGGGCAAATTCTTTCCTGGGGTGTAGACCTCACATGAAGTGCTGCGTCCTCAAGAGAGACTAACAGGAATTCATGATGTTCCCTTTTGTTATTTGATAGAAAACTCGGGGGAAGTCTGGTCAGTTACCTTCCTTCTCGTGGGGGTCGGCTCCAGTTGGGAGAATTGGCTCCTTTGGGAGCAGATTCCTTCCTTAAAGAGTGGACCTCATTTGAAGAGATTCGTCTTCCAGGGAAGCAAATGGGAAAACAGGAGTTCGTGTTGCTCCCCTTTGTCAATCTAACGGAAGAAACAAAGGTTAACTGGTCAGTATAGCACAATCATTGTAATAGCTCTTAGCGTTTGGCACTTCTGAGCTTGCTGAAGAGTAGACAGGGGTTGTAGTAGAGCAGACGGAGTTCCAAAAGTGCTCTCCTTAAGGACTTTACTGGTAAGGTTCTGCAAACATCAAGTGTTATATACCAAATTGTTTGTCAGATTGTCTAGTGTATGAATTCGGCTGATGACATCACCGCAGCTGAGTACTAACAAAGTTATGGCCCTTGAAACTTATGTACCCATAAACAGCAAAGTTACTCAATTTTTGTAGGTGTACATCAGAAATGACCATTTATTTTAACTAAAGACAAGTTTTGGTCATTTTTCAATTGTACGTACGGCAAACAAATGGAACAAACTAAACATAGACGTTTTAACGAATATGGCTTATTGAACAGCGTTTTTCCGTGCGTCTGTTTGTTAATTACCGTGGATTACCTAAGGTTGGCCATTTTTAACATCAATATTATAATTTGTCTATTTTATTACCATGACAATGAATATGTCAAGTCTTATGCAGAAACTAATTTACAAGGTACTTCATTGTTGAATTAACTCTCTAGACATAGTTCAACATGTACAAAAGGTCAAGGTCAATGTCAAACTGAAAACATACATACATGATGAAAATCTACTGATATTTCACCTTTAAGACCAGCTAAATGGGCTAAATGCTTGGAAAACAGTGTATATATGTGTAACTTCTATTAACTCGAACTCATTTAGATAATGTGTGCCCTATATATTTACTTTTCCATCCGTCCGAACGTCGGTTTGCCAAAAGCATGTGTTCACCACTGTTTTGGCAGTCAACTTCTCAAAAATGACAAGCTTAACAATGGTCAAACTAGCCGCTGAATATACAAGCATTGTAGTTGCATACTCTGGTGTCATTTTCAGTCCCATCCGGTACTTTAAGTTGTCTTCGGGCCGTCTGTCCTTGTCAGTTCATCCATCCGTTCGTCCGTCGGTCCATCCGTCAGTTGCATCCATTCGTTCGTCGGTCCATCTGTCGATTGAAATTGATCGAATGATAAATTAATAAAAGCTAGTAGATGTTTAAGCTCTAATATCTCCTTCTCTTTTTATGAGAAACTTTTTCAACATGTTTTTCCTCTGAAAGTCCAATGTCTAGAAAGTATTTCCCTGCTTTCTGCTGTCTGACTATTGGGCAGTTTGGCTGTTTCTCCCATGTTATACACGTGACCGTATCATATTAATGACATTTGCATATTCTCATCCAAATTAACACAATAACAGACATAGAACTTAGTGTTGTAGAAAATATGCTTGGAAGCCTTTGTATTAAAACAATATTATCCTCTGAAGCGTTAGGAACCTAACTGTTGTCTACGTTACTGAGAATGGACAAAATACATTATCTGCTTAGAATAAGCATGTAAGTACAATCAAAGAAGAACATTTTATCGTTAAATAAAAACAAATGCAATGTTATCAAACTTGCAGAACTTCACACTGACATATACGTTACCGAATATGAAATGTATCCAAAATGGTATTTTGCGCAACAGAAACTGTTATTACCTGGTACTAAAGTGGCTTTCAGCATTATATTGTGGAACTATATTATAAATAAAGCAACTAACTGGTTGCCTAGAGGACTTGGAGAAGTCGGAAACTGTATCACTGTCACACAGGGAGTTACTGAACAGAACACTTTTAAAAAGTGTGTTCCTTTTTTTATATGGATGAAGGGGTAGAAAATAATTTAATGATAATCTTGGGACTTTGCTCTCTCTCAATTCTCCATAAGATAATAAACTGTGAATGTACAATATGCTTCCCAGTTTTTATGGGCAATCAATGATAACTATTTTCAGAATTTATTACCACATACTCTCCCCTATACTAGTCTCACTTGACGTATATTACATCAAATATTGTGAGACTGATACATATATATATAATGTGTTACTGTCATGTTTGAAATCTAAATTACACCAATGGCATTTTTGAGTCAAAAACATGTCCGTTACTTAAAACTGTCATCAGACAGTTTTCAGTTTCGTGACTTGAGTGTTTAGATTTAATATTACAAGTAAAAATAAGAAAAGAAACTCCCAGCATGCTCACAAATATTTTTATGCGTGAAACACATTTTAAAAGTGTTAATGTCATTATCTCTAGTTCATTTTGCATTTTAAAAAGGCTAGAGAAAAATATTATTATATACATTTAGGTTGTATGATTATCTAATGATACTATTTTTTTCTTCTATAAATGTAACAGTGAATAAAATCTATGGCGCATATACAACCTTAGTGAGCAAACTACATAAACCTGAATAAGCTCAACTTTAGCGAGCAAACTACATAAACCTGAGTAATCTGTTTCATATTTTATTTCTAATTGTTTTAAAATATTTACCTATTTATGTGTCAATATCATTTCACACATTAAGGTAACTACAAAACTGCATTGAAATTCATTCAACAACTCTGAAAAGTTTCTGTATCGTAGTATACACAAGATAAATCACACCAACTTTTTCTTTATAAAAGCTGTGCCAAGATTATACCCTAAAAGGGTTGAAAGTATATTTTATTTTCCAATTCTGACTTGTAAGTTATTGTTTTATGTGCTGTATATTTTGTTCTTTATGACAACATAAAACAAAGTCTCATAAGCAGTGTTACTATTTACGTTAGTTACATTAATTTGATTAATATGAAATCCGTAGGATTCTCTTATAGTTTCATTCCTTGAGAAATTTTTGAATCTCAACATGTAAACGCCATTTTTAATCATTATAATGTTTTTCAATATTGCATTAAAATTCATATTACACGTATTAAACAGTCTCTGTATGGTAAACTACAAAATTTAATGAAACCAGCTTTTTCCATTATAAAGCTTGTCCCTTGACCTAATAGTTATATACTAATACTAATGCAGCTTATAAATTTTAATTTTGTCTTGTATAGTTTTATTTGTCTTAAATTCGCGTCTATTGGTAACATAGATTACAGCCTTATAAACTGTAGAATAATAAACGATAATAATAAAAGTTTAAATTTTAAAAATGTTTTTACATCACTTAATATAAAAATAAAGAATTTATATCGATTTATGGGTAGATTACTGACTTTCATTTTTATTTGAATACATAGTATCGTGACGTCATACATTATCGCCACTCATATGTTTTCGATACCTTCCTTTAGGTCGCGAGATCTTCATAGATATTACGTCATTTGGTCACGTTGACCTTTGATCCGGTAGACTGAATCTTTGCCGCCAACTCAGTGAAAAAAATCAAATAAACATGCTTAGAATCAAAGCAAGATCATTGTTCTTACAATACAACATGTAATTTGTTCATTTTCACTTATATGCATATTTCTTGGCTATAAATTCATTGAAAATTCCACTTTTGAAATTTCTGCAACTATGGACGCTTTCCTGTCTGTTTATTTACTCTATGGGGCTATAAATAGAACAGACTGCAGCGAGTGACTGTGTTGGATTTCAAAAGTACGGAAGTGCAAACGTTCCATAGGTCCTTATCATACAATATAGGGAATTTGATTTTTTTTCTTGTTTTTAGCTCACACCTGTTATGCTGCTGAAAAGCTACTTAGATATTATTACAATTTAAATTCAATGCATATTTATTGTAGAGTGTTCCAGGTGTGAACTACATGTTCTAGACAGTATGTGGCATCTATCTGTTTCTAAAAAACGAATGACTTTCAACACCATGCTCTCAATTCATTTGTAGCAGTATCTATTTTAGCAACTTTTGTAACATACCTTTTTCATTAATGGGTAATGTGAGCTTACAAAAACAAAGAAGAAAGTAACAGACGATTTTCGTAATGAAAATGAATGATTTTAATACCCCACCGCAGATTTTGTTGCTACACTTACACAGGGCGTGTCAATTTAGATATGCAAATGAGTATCGATAGCATATGACGCACTATTTCATTGGTCAATTTCGAAGGTCATGTTTCTGGGTCAAGTAGCAAAACAGTCGGCGCAGAAAATGGCGTGTTTTCACCGAGAATAAAGAGGGAAAAGGCGAAGTTTCACGCATACAAGACAAATACATGTTGACGTTGCTGTGTTGCTTATAGGCCGGGATATTTTATTAAGGTATCGTTAACACATGAGCCCAGGATAATTTTTGTAAACTTTCTATTGGTAACGTATTTAGCCGTCTGAAACTCTCAATCGCCCAACTAAGTAGGCAGCAAGAAAAAGGCAAATATTCTGCATACATGGGACACTTAGAAAAATGAGGTCTACATAATTTCGCCGGGCGGACGGGCAACATCCTACTGGCCTGGCTTACATTTATTTAACGGCTGGTATAACTAAGATAAAGGTTTGAATGCATTTTAGTGAGTAGGTATTTTGTTGTCGTTGGTTTTTTTTCTGGTTTAAGACAAACTGTTCTTTTGCAATGTCTTGAATCTTGAAGATGCCAAAACTATGCCAGTAGTTCATCAAAACAACAATGAATATATATACGCTTGCAAAGAATGAATAACAAAGTAAATAAGTGTTGCATATAGTATGGTCACTTGAAATGTAAATAACAAATAAATAAGCTATAAGCTAAACAATCACTTATTAACATCAGCTGGAGATATATTTTGCATTTCCACTACCAGTCAGAAGCATTGCGAAAAAATGGTATATGATAAAATATTGTGAACATGTCCTTTGTGTAAGAAGATTTATAAAAGTACTGTCTGTATAATACTGTTTCAAGTAAATTAACCCTTGCTTACTGAAGCGTGAAGGATTGCTAAAAATAATTTTACTTGCACTAGCATAGATGTGCAGCCCGATAGTGTCGCGTATATTATGTTACAATATGACCTAACCTACTTTTTTGAACCGCAACACCCTGAAAAAATTCCAGTTTTGCAATGCATATTTAGATGGGTGGGGTATTTACTCATGTTTCTCAGAGTTTCTTAGTCTCTGTACTGAAATCTTGAGTTCTGATAATCTATACATAAAGCAAAGGTTATGAACTTGCTATTCCATTGCAAATATTGTTTCAAAATCTTGACTGATGGCGTCAACATTTAAAATTGTAAGTTTGAAATTTAAAAAGTTATATTCAAAACAAATTTCAACGTAAACTCGATATCATAACGCTACAGAATGAAAACTAAAATAAAAATTAAGTACCGCATATACGTTAAATAAGCAATAAATAGACTACAAATAAAAAAATGTACAAAGCACCATCTCATAAATGATTTTTTCACTTTTTTTCACTCTTTTTCATTTAAGTATCATTTTACCCAATTAAATGGGTGGGGTAATTCAAGGGGAGACAACTCGCTTAGTACTCAGAACCAAAATTGTCATCAGCCGGTTTTGTAAGCTAGAGATTCTAACTATTAATCTGATATATGACTCAAGATGTTTGCAGAACCTTACCAGTAGCACCTTCTCACAGGCTGCCTATCTGCTGTACTATTGAGGTTATAAAACTTGAGAATAATCTCAAACTCAAAATAAAGCACACTGATTGGCTGCTTCCGAGCATGTGGCTGCTTCCGAGCATGTGCTCGGAAGCAGCCAATCAGTGTGCTTTATTTTGAGTTTGAAAATGTACCCAAATTTTATAACCTCTAGGCCTTATTTGAAGAGCCGTGTCCTCCAGAGAGGCAATTCGGAGTTCATGTCGTTCAGCAGCTTTCTAGGGTTGGTGGAAAACTCCGAGGTTGATGCGTCAGTTGCCTCCCTTCTTGAGGGGGTCGGCCCTTGTGAGGTAATTTTCTCCCAGAGGAGCAAATCTTTTTCTTGAGGTGTAGACCTCATTTAAAATGCTGCGTTTTCCGAAGAGTCATACAGGAATTGATGATTCTTTGTAAAACTGTTGGAAATATGGACGTTGACTGGTCAGTAAAGCATTATTTTCGGAGTGGAGGTGGGGCGTGGGTTGGAATAAATGACGGGGCGTTTATTGGGACCAGTGGAATAGTTTATACGTTATCGGGAGATCTGGTTACATCAACCCTTTTCACCACTCTCCGAGTGTCGTCAGTCAGTCTAACTTAGTCTGCTTGGAAGATATCTTCGAATTGTTTTTGTGTGAACATGTTACATATTGACCTAACTCCGGCTAGGGGTCCCAGTCAGTGAATAAAACCTTCAAAAAAACATCAAACATCGGAGTCATCTCGCTATGACTTTATCCTGACGTAATACGTATACCGTAAAGATCCTAAAAAATGGGACACAATGGTATTAAAAAATAATAAAAACACTTAGCAACTGAGTTTATCAAATTCTACACCCAACCCAGAGAGGCGCCGTAGTCGAGTGGTTAGAGTGGCTCGATTATTGTGCAGAATGTCACCGGAAGGTCGTGAGTTCGTGGCTCACCGTCGCCATCCGACGACTGGACAACTCTCTCTGTCAACCCGGCAGTAAATGGGTACCTGCTTCGAAACAGTGAATGCTAAGGCAGCGGAAGGAGAGAGATGGGCTTCGCCTTTCATAAGCTGTGCCCAAGATACAGTGGGTCTCTACCCCCACTGCCCCTACGGCTATTAGGCTATGGGAAACCTTTATCTTTACCTATACCCCACCCACACCTGATAGGAAAAGAACTGAAACAGATCATGACAGCACAAAATGTAAAGCAACACATATGTAAACAATGTTTGAGTTACAATTTTGTCTTCATGCTAAACTAATTTAAATATATATTTGGTTGCTTCACGGTACAAAGATGTGTTGTGTGAAGCAATACAACTCAACTCTGCATGCAAGGTTTGGCTGTATGCCACAGAATGCAATGGTTTAATACTTAATTGTGGCTGCTGAACCATCTTTAATTCTGACGTTCTCACATTATCAGTCGAAGGCAGCAAACAAAATTTATATATTCAGAGGTGTTAATAAGAGGTAGTATTTGATGATAGTGAAAGATAATTTTTCTTATTTCTCATCAAGACCATATGTTGCGACCCCTCATCTGAACCGTCTCATTGAGACGGTTCAGATAAGGGGTCACAACATATATTTTTATGCAGAATGAACAAAAAATCCTTAATTATCACCAAATACTCCCTCTTATCTAGAGTTCTGTATATTGCTTGCATAGACTGAAACTATTTATTTGTTTCCAAATCACTTTAAAATGACTTAAAGGAGAATGGCTACATTTTGGTTTGCAACTCCCTTCTCAATGGGGTTAGGGTAAAGTTTGGTAAATTCCGACAGCGGGTAAATTCGGATAGTGACATTGTTTCTTTTATATGTCAGTTGTTTGGAATTACAACAAAATTAACAGAGCAAACAGTGAACATCCTGATGAGACGGCTCATCATGAGCCGTCTCATCTGGATTTTCACTGTTCGCAATGGTATGTCCGAATTTACCCGCTGTCCGAAGTTACCCGACTCTACCCTATCACTTAAAGGAAAGTAGTTGCTCCTAGAGTATCAAATTCTCTCTTATAGAGCAGCACCCCCTTCCCCCTTTGGAAAGGCTTCGTCCAGCAGGGAAGCGAGAGTTGTTCCGCTTTCAAAGACAGTAATAAAGCATTGTGGTATACCCATCATGCACCTTAACGTCAAACAGAAAGCAAATGACAATAATGATGATGGTATGTTGATCATGTTGCAATACCTTACTCATACAGTGTTTGTTGTATAAACGTTGTAGCATTTAAAAACACATTTGTGAATGTTAAAAACAGAAGAAGGAAGTCTTTTTTTTTAAGTCACTGACATTTTAATCTTAATGGTCATGTTGGTGTGGGTGGCGATATGACGATACATATCATTATTTCATGCTAGCAAACAATTCTCGGTAAGAGTACTGAGTACCAAAATTTAAGAAATCATTAAAGTACATGTATATAAAATCGTACATTTTGAGAGTAAATAGTATCTTGTACGATGGCTAAAGTCAATTTATGTTTTTGGCCTTTCGATTCGAAACTTCTTAGTATTCGGTATGCAGTTTCGCATTAAAAGGGCTGCTGTCATTACAATGCAAAGTTCAGTTCTCGATAAAGGGTTCCTGTCATCATTTATTGATCATTTTTAAACGAAATTATGATGGGCATTTCAGAATTAGCATACTGTTTCTATTTCAGTGGCATAAACTTAATTTACCTTATCTGCTTATTTGGATTTGCATTAAGATCCAGAGACCAGTACTACATTGCAAATAAAGTTGACAAATATCAATTACTTACCAACATTAATGGGATCGCCTTCTGTCACATGACCTAGCCAGCCCCATAACAGGAACAAAGGAAACAGCTGAGGGACCCGCATTCCTTCATTTAGTAATACTGAATGATAAATTCACAAACGTAGAAACAGGAATCGACAGCTCCTTTAAACCTATATTTACTTCCAGATAATAGTTAGAAGTTTCACAATTGTTAAGATCCATAGAATTTAACCAAAGTAATTTTCAGCAGAAACTAATACTCACATACGTATATCATTATGAAATTGCAGTCCATACTTCTACCTTAATAAACATACAAGTACTGTCAATAAACAATTTAAGAAACAACGTCATCATGATGGTTCTCATTTATTCAATTATAAAGGTCGAAGATAAACTAGCTCGCTACGTACATATAAACTTTCTCAGCGAAACACCTTTAAAGCAACTCTTAGGCATACATCCACAATTCCCTCTTTGCACTACTACAGAATACAAATTGCTGCTGTCGAGGGCTTTAGCAACATCATAATAGCAACACTAAACCTCCAACGATCCTTTACAAAACTCCTATTTCAGCATTATCTTTCCAGCCCATCTGTTGCACTAGAATTGAAGGCTGCCACTTTCGCCATGTATGATCGTTAACTAACATTAACTTATTAATAAACGCAAACAAACCACGTTTTATCTCTTCAGCTGTCGGCGCTAGCCGCATTAACTCATTCAGACAAACAACACAACATCGTTGTTATATTATTTTAACACACATATTACTTGATATTTGACATATCCCGATTCAATTCACAGTCTTGGATGAAGTCAATGGAATTGAAGGCGCCTGTTCATTGATTTTTAGCGTAGACTTTCTGTGAGTCTGAACTTAAAGAGGTTGTGCATTGAGTTAACGATGAATTTGATCGATAGAACTTACAAAATAAGATATATTGCTACAGATGAAATATGCGGCATCTTTTCTACGAATAACTAGTATCCGTACTGAACTACTAGTTCATCTTGACTAGAACGGACAGGCTAAGCTATATGTTTCTTTTCTTTCAAAACCCTAGACGGCTTTACCTTATCGGGCAAGTGTTTAGGGCATACAAAGGGCCCGGTACTTGCAATAAGTGCCAGGTGTGGCTTTTCTATCTACTTTTTCTCTCGCTCTCTATCTCGTTCCCTATCTCTGGGCGAGAATTCGATAAAGACTCAAAAACGGTATAAAGGACCGTTCAGCCTAAAACAAGCAGTCAAATCTTGCACTGGAAGCACAATTACAGCATCAGTGTGTTTTGTACTTTGGTATATTGCATGTACGTAAATATGTGCCCCCCCGTGATACAAAATCCCTACAATCAGAAGTAACATTCTTCTTCTTCTTCTTGCTACTCCGATTCGATCATATCTGATCATTACATCAGAGGACTGTTATGTGGTTGAAAAAAGCCAGAAGTAGTTCTCAGCTGTATAGGGGCTGGGAAATACTCTGTGAAACCACCGCGACCCCGAAGGGAACAGCCAACCATTCATACTTGCCAGCGCTGGTTTGAACCTACGCGGCAGAGGTATGTAGCCAGTCTACGGTAAAACTCGCTACCGACTGAGCGATAGCGGCACCTTTCGAGGACGAGGAGCGAGCGGGGTTGGGATTAGGGAAAACAATGTTTTTGTATCATTATTATTCTGACATCATTCAATATAACATGTGATTGACGTTCGTTCATTGTATTTTACTGACATAATTGTGAAATTGTCAAAAATAAATAAATAAATAAATAAATGTTGTTTGTTTGAAAGATCTAAATTATATAACCAAACATCGTCATATTCTATAATAAACAAAAAATTTGGTACGTGTTGTTCAAGACAAGTTATTTCCACAGTATTGTGCTGACAGTATGTTCTAGCTGTAGGGTCGGTTGATTAAGCGTGTCATGCAAATGAATATCTTCTTACAAATGTGTCATATTTAAAAATGACAATTCTCCCTTCCTTCGTATTGTTTTGTGATATCTCGTTATTTGTGTCTTCGAATGGTGTTCAGTAGATACTGTAACGGTATAGGAATATAAACCATTTCTACAGCCTTGCTATGGAAGCCGGTTTTATCGCGATGTAGGTAGAGCGGCTCGCTCTTTCAGGAAGTTAAGCAACGGAGATCGCTGTTAGTACATGTACCTGGATTGGTGACCGATCGTTTGGCTTCGTGGACTACCCAGCAGACGCTAATTTTTTTATAATTCCAACTCAACTTCCCAATACTAATTTAGTGCAATTTGATTGGTCAAGAGCGAACATGAACCGGCGTTTATACTTCGATAAACTCCCTGAGCCAGAAATCTGGAACTACTTGGAACTATTTTCTTGGCGGCGATTTCTAAGATACTCACTATAGCTGACAATTCTGAGAAAAAGATGGCCGAGTTGGAATTATAAGAAATGAATTTTATTTTTGTGGATTTTATGGATGTGTAAACGCCGGCGAATCACTCACAAACTTAACATAAAGCCGGGCTTTATTCAGTTTGTGAGTGATTCGCCGGCGTTTACACATCGAAAAGATCCACAAAAATAAAATTCATTCCTATAGGGAAGCGGGGGGATGGGAGATGACATGAACTTCATATCCGGACCCAGGCATGCAGTATCGCATAGACTCCACCCTCGGATCTGCTTTGTCAGCAGTTGGTGACAAGAAAAGGGGGAGACATCTAACGGTATAGGTCTATATGAATCACTTTTACAGCCTTATTGTATAAGGCCGGTTAATATACGGCAGCTTAGGTAGAGCGGTTGGCTCTTTCATGACATTGCAGTCTGTTAATACCTGGATGGGTGACCGGTTGTTTGACTTTGAAGACGACCCGGCAAACGCTACAAAACATATAACATACCGTACAAAGCAGGCCCCGAGGTTATAAAACTTTTTTCATGCTCAACTCAGCTGAGCGTGAAATTTTTTCTGCTCATGAATTTTAAAATGCCAACAATAGTTGGCATTTTAATATTTATGAGCAGAAAAACTAGCCTTCTTGGCTTATCTCAGCCTAAAAAATACTGAATTTCTTGGTATTTCTATATTAATGGGCATTTTAAATTTCATGCTCAGCTGAGTTGAGCATGAAAAAAGTTTTATAACCTTGGGGCCAGGTTTGTGGCGGCGGGCAAGAATGATAGTTCGTGAGACAATGTTATGATATAGGCCTACACTTAACAAAACTTCTAACTGTTTATGCTGTTAAGTACGTATTAGACAAATTGTTGTGAAATTGTGCTTCATACAGTTTCAAAGCCATTTTATGGAAATAAAAGATGTTTCAAATTAATACACTAAGTTTGCCTTTTAACAATAGGAGATGTGTACCATACCTTAATTAATGAAATTACTGCCAGTTTTTGGCAATACGTAAAGTGAAATAAATAAACAAATAAATAAAAAATAAATAAATAAACTTTCTCTCTTCGAATTAGAAGCAGTTTTTTTTTTTGACTTGACTGACACAATAAGTCACTGACACCATAAGTACCATATATCTTGTCAATCGATCCTGAAACTGAACACGTGATTATACGGCGAATACAATTGGGGAATACATGTACATGTAAAGTCCCTGTCTAAATTCAAAGCAAGAATGATTATAATCGGCATCATGCTCAACAAATTGTGGATGGTGTGTAATGAGAATATTTTTGTAATGAACTTCTTTAAGTCTGCGAGACAGTGGGTAGACGTAAGTGTATCTTTCTGATCTTTCGAGATCGCAGAACGCATTCAAGGTAAAACAATAGAATGAGTTCTGTATAAGTCGGAGATGGAGTATATTATACTATATATAGTGGCAAATTATACTACTTCTAGCCAGAAAAAACCAATTAAGCCAAGTTTGGTATTCAAATGATATATCTATTTAGAATTTACTTAAATTCACTACAGGCAACTACAGCTGCTGCTAAGAGTTTAGTGACAGCCGTACAAACTCTATTCGTAAATCTATATGATTGTGTACATTTTGATCTTGGAGTATCTGGGGCCGTATTTACAAAACAACTTAAGCCGTTGCTATGCCGTTGCTAAGGTGGAATATCTTTGAAGGAGATTCCCTACAACTATGAAATTTGCTCAGGGGGAACAGTCTGAAAAAGACTGTTCCTCCAGAGCAAATTTCATAGTTGAAGGGAATCTCCTTCATAGAAATTCTGCCTTAGCAACAGCATAGCAACCACTTAAGTTGTTTTATAAATACGACCCCAGTACATTTAAAGTTCTCTTGAAAACTGAGGTTTACTTTTTCGGGTGCTAGGGGCGTTTGTACTGTATCACATTAACGTGATAAGCTCTCTCGTTTCTCAGTGGTGGTCAACTCCTAAAAGAAATATTTTTTTCACTAGTAGCAAATACTTTCCTCCAAGAGTGACTCCATTCATGATTTTTCAAATGTTATTTCCTGGTGTACAGATGGCGAAAATACATGACGATGTACTTATATATCTTCATAACATTACTGCTGATGGACTGACTTACAAAGTGTGTTGCTTTTCGTAGCCTTGCTGATTTTTTTTTTTGTCGACTCCTCCTCTCCTTCCGACACCATATTTTTTCACATATCGTGTAAATTTTTATTTACAACTGTACAATTTTACTTTTATCTACTAATTTATACAATCGACTGCAGTATTTGTATGTATGTATGTATGTATGTATGTATATATGTATGTATGCACACTCGTACGTACGCACATGCACTCGTACTACGTACGTACGTATGTTTGTATGTATGTATGTATGTATGCACGCCGTGCTCAGCTCGAAGTATGTGTAAAGACATACATATTGACGTGATGCTGTCTGTATTATTTCTTATGTGTATGATTTCCATATATGTATACATGTGTGTATCTGCTTGAACGATGTATGTATGCGTGTATATACGTATAGGAAAACCTGTAACATATATATGTATAAAAACAAGTCTTAGTGCGCGCAAATACAGTATATATACAAGCTATTGGTGAATACTAGATTAAAATGTGTGTACACTCAACGAATATGCAAGCACTTAGTGACTGCACAGGTATGTAAGCAAACCTAAAGAATGCACAGTATAATTACTTTCCACATGTGTTTAAGGTGGTGATTTATGGTAAATGTAAAAATCTGCATAAAACCATAAAAAAAGTAATGTATCTCCCTGAAAGTTAGCAGACTTCTTATTTTCATTGTTCTTTACAGTTTAGAATACAAAATAGACATACATGCTGCTTAAAAAAGTGTTTTTATAAGGGAAGATCAAAGGGTAATTTTCTGCGAATAAATCTGAAAAAATAATATCGTTATTGAAAATTTACATAGTGCTGAAGGTGCATAATTGCATAATGAAGAGCGTCCTAGCAATTATTTATTCCAACTCTTTCTCAAATTGTAATGTAGACCAGATGAAAACGGTAGCTTTTTCTCAATGTTCAACCATGTACAAAGTAAATGTACACTGGACGCATTTATTAAATATAGGGTAGGCAACCATACCTATGTTAACACCTACAATATAAATAATACATTACTGACATGGTCAGTGGTGTGTAGATGAAATTGTTCAACCTTGTTAAAATAGTATCATCTGTCTCACCTGTGTGTTTTGACTAAAAAAATTGGACACAGACTGCATCTTTTTTCATCTGCTCAGCCTGATAATGTGTGAGAGAGTTTGAAAAAATAATTGCTAGGACGCTCTCCATTATGCAACAAGGTACTCTGAGCACTAAGTATATTTTCAATAATGATATTATTTTTTCAGATTTATTCGCAGAAAATTACCCTTTGATCTTCTCTTATAAAAACACTTTCTAACATTAACAAATGCTGCATTTTGGGATTCTAAATTATGCGAAACAACATAAAGAAGGCATCTGCTAAGTTTTGGAAAGATCAGTGTTATTTTGAGTATTTTATGCAGATTTTTGTCTTTGTCCCAAATCAGTGATTATCACCACGTTAACTAAGAAGCCTACTCTAAAAAGTACAACTAACGTGCCAGATAGGTATAACAACTATATGAAAGCCTGCAGCATGTACAATATGATCAAAAGTTTGTGATCAAAAGTATCCTTGCTGAGTTAATTGTTTCAAAAAATACATGTACAGTCTTTTCCATAAATATTAATGGTGTACATGAGAGCGTGAAAAGTATGTAGGGGCATCAAGCGATGTGATATCACGAAGATAATAACTGAGGCCCATGGCCCATGTTCCTTCTTTTGAATGTGTTCTCTGCTCTTGAAGGAACTGTTTAAGATTTTTATCATATGAAATCAGTTTACGCCAAGTAATTAAGTCCCTAAAGCAAATGCAGTAGGCACCCCTAAATGAGGTACGTTCAAGAAAGGATATAACGCGTAGATCGTTGTTAGCAAATGATGCTTCTGGTAGTCTCTGACAAATAAAGCTAAACGCCATATGTAAACACTATTGATGACAATGACAAACTAGTTTTAATGCTTTTCTAGAAATGCACTTTTAGTCTTTTAATTCACTCGTTTCCAATTCAGCATTAATTATAGTTCAATCGTGCTAAAATATTACCTGAAGGTAATATATGTGCAAACGAAGAACGTGCTATAATTCAGGTAAACTGGATATATCTCATTTTTAAAAAAAAAAATGTTTAAGTGACGCTCAATTAAAATTAAATGCACTGTAATGCATTTAAAAGCGTTTGCTTAAAATGGAGCCATAAGTCATCAATTTCGTCTTTACCGTTTAGGTTTTTAAAAACATTGACAGTTGGCATTTTCTATTAATTGCAAAGCATTATGCACTTTGCACATAATTAGCTTTCTGTGTTTCTGTCTTTGCGGGTGGCACTCAAAAGTATTGATTTTAATCAATTATTTTGTTATGTACCAGACGAGTAATCTTTAATTTTTCGGTCATATGAGTTGTTGCAATGTTAAGAAAAATCTGTTAATGCAGGTCACATTGACACTAATGCTGTTTAGTCCGCTCACACTGCCTTACAGATTGCTGCTGAGGCTAATAATTCACAATGGAGCCACGACACGAGAAAAGCAACAAAGTGGTTGTGCGCCCAGCGCAGATTCAGGTCAGCCTAAGAATCCGCCCAAGTCCGATCAGACTCTTCGCTAAACGCTTAAAGGGTAGCTCAGGGTCTAAGCTACCTCCATGCGCACAGCGATGACTCTGATCATCTCAGACTGGGCGGATGCCCAGGCTGATCTGAGTATGCGCTGGGCGCACAACCACATTGTTGGTTTTGTCGTGTCGCGGCTCAATTAAGTTGAAATGCGTGCGGTGAAACGTTGTACTTTGGCTTTGTTGATCAGTAACAAAGGACCTGGTATGATTCGGGCTGTTGGTTTGGCCCCATTCCGTCTCACTTTGATTTGCATGGATTCTGTTACTGGACTAGTACAACTAACGCTGCTATCGGCTATTGACTAAAGACTAAACTCACCGTTTAGAATAGTGAACGGCTAAATATATATCCATTGAAGCGTCCAATGTGAATGTAGATTTCGACGTTGCCAAACCTGATAAAAATTTACATCCTTTGCGTCACATCAAATATAAATCATATTGAATTGGGAAAACTGATTTGTATACTGTGTATTTGTAAACTTTAAATGATGGGGTATTCGCCCCGAGGTTCTTGAGCCGGATAACATTAAATTTTGACCCCGTGAAAACATGACCCCACGCGTCAATTCTCAGTGTTGAAACTTGACCCAGGTCAATTTTCAACACTGAAAAATGCTCTATGGGTAGATATTCAACATTGAAAAGGGGCAGTTGGGTCATTTTTCAACAGGTTCAAATTTTAATATTACACCAGCAGTGGCCCAAGATCTAGGTATGTGGCTAAATTAAAACGAGGCCTACAGAGACGAGTGGAAGCCTGGACTTTTTGTAACAATACGAGACGGGTGGAAAGTTTGAACCTCAGTGTGAATTATGTTCAGAACTTGAACTCAACATTTCCCCAATCCTCAACAATAAGTAAGAAAGGCTAAAGGTCACCTGAAAAAAAAAATTAGGTAAAAGAGTACACGTCGATGTTTTTTCCGCCATTTTTGGAAAGGGAAACAACAACAATGTTAGTGACTTCCTATTTGCTTTCCTGGAAGATAAATTCCATTAAAATGGGGTCTGCGCTTAAAGGAAAGAACTTTTCTGCACGGGGGGGGGGGGGGTGGGGGGGCAAGTTATTCTGTTTAACACTTGACTCTCGTTGTAAAGGGAGGCAAAAAATGAAAATGGCATAGTTGTTTCCTTTGAAAGTATACCCATGTATACCCATTTACCTTAGGGTAAGACATTGACTCTTATTTGTTAAACGTAACTTCTATCACTCCAACTTCAAAACGTTCAAGTGTAACGTCACGACATGGCCGAGCCCAAAGCGATAACTGCTCTCTCTTTTGCTAGAGCTGTTGCCTGTATGACTTCAAAATGTGATAGATAGATTATTCGATTTACGAGTGCTTTCGTTAAGCCGACGTCAACATTAACTTTGCACTGCACGGCGGTCCTGAACGTTGAGTGACAGTAAATAATGAAAATCTAAAATATAATTTGCTCGAAGCCAATACTTGAATCGGCATTTGGTTTGATGGTTTGTTGTTTGTTTTACTGAGTAATAATATTTGAGTTACGTCAATCCGTCTCACAACGCGATAGTAGAAAGGAAAGATAGGGTTGAGACAAAGACGAGGCAGAGAAAATTATAATCCTACAGGACTCCCAACCCCTCCGCCCTCCCCAACTTTCCGCGCCGATTGCAAACATTTTAGTCTTGAAGATGTAGTTTGTCCCTATTCGAAAGTCCATCACGCCAAACAGTGGCAGTCTGATGAAAGTCATTACTTATCCAGTTAGGAACCATTTTAAAATGAAAAACTTGCTACCCCTGGACAATTTTAAAAGGCCAATGGTCCCTTCCTTTAAAAGTTGTCTTCTGCATTACTTAGACAAGACACGTGAATTTTATTTTATTTATCTAGGGTTAGTCTAGAGTCGCAACTCGCTTTGTTTCCTTGAAACCTGTCAATACAGTCCAAACATATTTGTGATAGAATCTTGTATAGCATTTTTTCCTTGGGAGGGGGGATTCATCTAGGGTCAGTCTAGAGTCGCAACTCGTTATGTTTCCTTGAAACTAGTCAATACAGTCCAAACATATTTATGATAGAAACTTGTATAATATTCACGTATTGCGCATCTGCGGCTAAATGTTACATCGGAATGAGGTCCTGTTCATACATTCACGTTTCGTTCACACATGGACAGTCCCATTAACACGTAGAGGATCCGTTGAAAAATGCAAGCCCCGTTCCTATATGGACATCCCGTTCGCATATGTAGTTCCCTTTCGCAGGTACAGCCTTGTATATGTCGCACTTGTGCAGACCCCGTTGACATGTAGCGGTTCAGTACACATGTGGAGGTCCGATCACTCGTGGAAGATCCATTTACAGGTGGCGGTCCTGTTCGCAAATGCAGTTGAGGACCCGTTCACAAGTGAAAGTTCCTTTCTCACATGCGGATCCCGATAACACGTGGCGGTCCCGTTTACACTTCACAGGCGCAGAGCCCGTTCAACCATGGATTGTCTGTTCGCCTATGGCGATCCCATGCATACTTGGATAATCAGACTGCATGTCCCGTTTTACGTGCTGGATCTTTGAAAAATACAGGATCCGCGAAGGTCTCCATCTAGCGTGCAGCACCTTTTCACAGGTGGGTGTCTCGTTCATACGTACATATGTACCTATCTCGTTCACACGTCCCGTCCCGTTTATATGTGGGGATCTCGTCCACACCTGGAGAAGCCATTCTAACAAGCAGAAATGTTCATACATGGAGGCCCTGTCAGACGTGGTATACATGTTCACACGTGCAGGTCAAGTTTACATCTTCTTGTTTGGTTCACCTATAACGGTTTCGTTCACATGTGGTGAATCCTTTCCGACCATGGAGGACCCGGTCACTGGAGGAGATTCAATTCATATTACCTGTTTTTTTTTTGTTGTTGTTTTTGTTGTTTTCAATGATGACTCGCCCATTTACATGCCAAGGTCTCGTTCACACATGGAGGACCAGTTCAGGCACGAAAGGCGTTACACATGGAGATTCTAGAAATCACCTTTACCCTATGCAGAGAGTTTGGTACCCTCAGAATTTGACATGTGTCCTACCGAGCCGTCTAGCGCAGTCGGCAGCACGTCGGTCTGCAGATCAAGCGGTCGCGAGGTCGATTCCCAGCCCGGCCCCTAACAAGTCGTGAAGATTGATCATGAAATATTATCTACGCTCATTCTCTCCCTTCCGCTGACTTAAGGGCAGTTGTGAGTTTGTTTGTTTTGTTGAGTATTTACGGCCCAGTAAACAGCTAAGGTCATGTCGAGGCGGTCAGTTAACCTACTCAAACTGCTCCATGACACTGTTCCATGGTATGGCCCATGTTCCTTCTTTCGAATGTGTTCTCTGCTCTCGAAGAAGCTCTTTAAGATTTTAATTAGACCTCCAAAACGTTTAACCAGTACGTAGTGCACATACTTTCGCCAGTAACTGGCAACTGCCCTTCTTGAATCAGCAGAAGGGAAAGAATGACCGTAGAAAATATTTCATGATCAGTCTCCACGAGCGTTATGTGGCCTGTCTGGGAATCGATCTCAGGACCCCTTGACCTGCAGTCTGACGCGCTGCCGACTGCGCTAGCGGGCCGCCGGCAAGGGTAGTTGTCTGTTACTGGCGGAAGTATGTGCACTCAGTATTGGTAACCAGGTTAACCGCTTAGTATGTCTAAGCCTGCCCAGACACAGTGTGACGGCAGATGAACTGACAGGCTTGTGGTCCCTCATCCAGCCTCGTTGAGGCGGTTCGAATGAGGGGTTTATAAGCAGATCTGAACCCAAAATTGTCACCAAATGCCCACTCGCATCTAGAACTCTGCAACTTATTCTCCTAATGTCGTCATTCTATTCTATTCTGAAGCTTTCTTCGAAGTTTCGAAGTGTTTTACATGCAATTATGTTGCATTTGGACCTATACCTCGGATAGTGGTGCTGGTCTTGTAAATCTACTGAGCGCTTTACACAAAAGCATTGCTTAGCCGTTCGTATGAGCGTTCTTGTCATATATTTCGACGTTTCGCTCTTCTTCTATTCAAGATAATAATGTAAACCGAGGCCCCAATCAATCGATCGTACTCAGGCACGTTTTTGGGCGGCTAGGTCGGATACCGATCCCAGGAACAACATGCACACTATCTTTGAATTTGACACAGATGACAGACGGTCTCGGGCACCCAAACGGTTCTATTATGGATTCGTTCCGCGGAGCCGCTGGGAAGGACCCGTTTTTGGAGGCATTGTGGAAAAATATGTATGCTAGGTCACTATCGCAGTATATTTATATAGGCCCTACACTGTTAGAAGCTTACTAGAATTGGCAAAATATCCGATTTGCCTCGTATGCTACGAAATTTTGCAAAACAATGAGAAAAATTGAAAGCTCTGAAGGTGATGAAACGTCCGCAACTTTCTACGCCACCTGGAGTAATGTGTGAATTCTGTTGGATATTTGCGCCAGCATAGAAAATAAGGGTGCTGATCGAAAATGTAAAAATGACCGCACTGTTTTACTTCCTATTTCAATAAAAAATATATCAGTGAAATGCTGAATAATTGTAGTTTTCGGAATGAACACGGAAAATTTTCATTTTATGAAAAAAAGAGACATATGCGGGTAAAAACTTTGATCAACGCAGTAAAAATGTCATGATTTACTATATATTCTATACATTTTGAGGGTAGTCAACTTAAACTAAAAAATGACCGCGGTATTTCTTATGCAATCTTTTCAAAAATTATATCAGGCTGTTCGCAAATTAATGCGGTTTTCGAAATGAACACGGAAAAATGGATTTGAATATAAGGAAAAATAAAATAAGAAGAAAAAGATGACTTGCCCATATCTCGTAGTGTATTTCATTACCAGCTCGATTCGCGAATATCGATTATCGATTTTTAAACAGTGGCGTGGAAAGTTATCCATGGTAAGGTCCTTATTCTCAAAGCTGTTTTCCATGTATTAAGTTGCCAAAAATGATCGATTTTGTTAAATATGATATATAAAGTTGTTTGCAGATACTTCAATTTATTGCAGGAAAGACAAAAAAAAAAAAAAAAAAGTTAAAAACTGGGATTCGAACCCACGACCTTACCAAATATTTTTCTGGGCCCGGTTGTTCAAAACTTATGACGTCGTTAGTTAACGTTTCGTTAAAATTTTAAACGTTAATATCTCAAATACGCTGGTATTTTTTGTTGAAAAAATATAAGAAGCTTCTGCACCGCTGGTATTTTTTGTTGAAAAATGTAAGAAGCTTTTGCACCGCTGGTATTTTTTGTTGAAAAATGTAACTGCAAAAGCTTCTTACATTTTCTCAACAAAAAATACCAGCGTATTGCAAAAGCTTCTTACATTTTTTCAACAAAAAATATCAGCATATTGCAAAAGCTTCTTACATTTTTTCAACAAAAAATACCAGCGTATTTGGTTACAAAGATGCAAAACACTTAACGAGTTGACCCCTTAACGAGCTCGTTAGGCTAACGATGCTTTGAACAACTGGGCCCAGATATTTAGCGGGTTAATCGAGCGTAACATTAATTATCACTTTGTATATTAAAAGGTGTTATTGTCCGCATCCTGCAAAAACTACCGTCTGCATATACAAACACTGCCAACCTGCACACATACAAAATATACTGATTTAGCGTGAGATCTTCGCAAAGAAAATATCTAGGCATGCACAATTTTGAAAGGGAACTGTGCAGGTCTGATAAGACTGTGCAGTACCATGTACAGGCTGGTTCGGACAAGCGTAATTCGTGCGTTTATCCTATGTATGAGTATACATTTTTCATGGTGCGCCTGAAATGTTTAATTTTGATTTGTGCATGCGCTTTGGAATATACAAACTGTACATCACAGAACAGACTGTACATATGAGTCGGATCATAGTCTTTGCTAATAGCACATGATATATGTCTTTATTCGGTAATAAGACGCGTATTTCCCTCCAAGGAAGTAGACAAAATTCTAGTTCCATCTTTTAAGATAGATGTAGACTTTAGACTGTACAAGATTAACCGGTTTTATAGCAAAATTACTATTAAACGCATTGGAGGTTGTTGTGTGTGTTTTTTTTAATGGGGGGGGGGGGGACAGGAGGAGGGAAGCCCCGTCTTGTAGCCGAATTAATCTGGCAGTCAGGTTACCCAATCCAAGAGCTAATAACTCACATTACAGAACAACTTGCTGATAAATGTTGGAACTGAATCTTCTCTGTTTGTACATGATGAAACTTTTTATTCAGTTATAAGACGGGATTTCCTCCAAAGAAGAAGACAAAATTCTAGGTCCAACTTTTAAGATGGATCTTGAACTTTCTTAGACCGTTAGGAGAAATCCCGTCTTACAGCACAATTACTGTAGGTTTCAGATATTTGGGGTCATTCTGTTTGTGTGTGTGTGTGGGGGGGGGGGAAATGAACCTCCGTCTTATGGCCGAATTAATATGGTAATCAGCTTGTCAAACCTTAGAGCTAACAACTCTGGTCTCAGAAGCCAAACATTGTTTTTGCCGAACTTATATGTCGGACGAAATTAATGCATTTCAGCGGAAAACAAACGTTGCCAAGCAGACAATTTGGTAGAAAAACGCATTTTTTCTGAAGAAAACAGTAAGATTAATGACATTACATATGTCCTGTTCATCTTATCTTAGAGTACTATTTATTTGAAAAATCCAGGGAGGACACTTTTTACGAACTTTGCGTTCATCATGTTATTGACAGCCCTCCGCCCCCCCCCCCCCACCCCCAATTCTCCTCCCCTTACAAGAGCAGTCGGGTCATATAAAACAGTGAGCACTGGAATATTCCCCTTGTAGAACGCCTTTAGCGTCCGCAACTTTCTACGCCACCTGGAGTAATGTGTGAATTCTGTTGGATATTTGCGCCAGCATAGAAAATAAGGGTGCTGATCGAAAATGTAAAAATGACCGCACTGTTTTACTTCCTATTTCAATAAAAAATATATCAGTGAAATGCTGAATAATTGTAGTTTTCGGAATGAACACGGAAAATTTTCATTTTATGAAAAAAAGAGACATATGCGGGTAAAAACTTTGATCAACGCAGTAAAAATGTCATGATTTACTATATATTCTATACATTTTGAGGGTAGTCAACTTAAACTAAAAAATGACCGCGGTATTTCTTATGCAATCTTTTCAAAAATTATATCAGGCTGTTCGCAAATTAATGCGGTTTTCGAAATGAACACGGAAAAATGGATTTGAATATAAGGAAAAATAAAATAAGAAGAAAAAGATGACTTGCCCATATCTCGTAGTGTATTTCATTACCAGCTCGATTCGCGAATATCGATTATCGATTTTTAAACAGTGGCGTGGAAAGTTATCCATGGTAAGGTCCTTATTCTCAAAGCTGTTTTCCATGTATTAAGTTGCCAAAAATGATCGATTTTGTTAAATATGATATATAAAGTTGTTTGCAGATACTTCAATTTATTGCAGGAAAGACAAAAAAAAAAAAAAAAAAGTTAAAAACTGGGATTCGAACCCACGACCTTACCAAATATTTTTCTGGGCCCGGTTGTTCAAAACTTATGACGTCGTTAGTTAACGTTTCGTTAAAATTTTAAACGTTAATATCTCAAATACGCTGGTATTTTTTGTTGAAAAAATATAAGAAGCTTCTGCACCGCTGGTATTTTTTGTTGAAAAATGTAAGAAGCTTTTGCACCGCTGGTATTTTTTGTTGAAAAATGTAACTGCAAAAGCTTCTTACATTTTCTCAACAAAAAATACCAGCGTATTGCAAAAGCTTCTTACATTTTTTCAACAAAAAATATCAGCATATTGCAAAAGCTTCTTACATTTTTTCAACAAAAAATACCAGCGTATTTGGTTACAAAGATGCAAAACACTTAACGAGTTGACCCCTTAACGAGCTCGTTAGGCTAACGATGCTTTGAACAACTGGGCCCAGATATTTAGCGGGTTAATCGAGCGTAACATTAATTATCACTTTGTATATTAAAAGGTGTTATTGTCCGCATCCTGCAAAAACTACCGTCTGCATATACAAACACTGCCAACCTGCACACATACAAAATATACTGATTTAGCGTGAGATCTTCGCAAAGAAAATATCTAGGCATGCACAATTTTGAAAGGGAACTGTGCAGGTCTGATAAGACTGTGCAGTACCATGTACAGGCTGGTTCGGACAAGCGTAATTCGTGCGTTTATCCTATGTATGAGTATACATTTTTCATGGTGCGCCTGAAATGTTTAATTTTGATTTGTGCATGCGCTTTGGAATATACAAACTGTACATCACAGAACAGACTGTACATATGAGTCGGATCATAGTCTTTGCTAATAGCACATGATATATGTCTTTATTCGGTAATAAGACGCGTATTTCCCTCCAAGGAAGTAGACAAAATTCTAGTTCCATCTTTTAAGATAGATGTAGACTTTAGACTGTACAAGATTAACCGGTTTTATAGCAAAATTACTATTAAACGCATTGGAGGTTGTTGTGTGTGTTTTTTTTAATGGGGGGGG
The DNA here is from genome assembly GCA_963989385.1 of Ctena decussata. Taxonomy (NCBI): domain Eukaryota; kingdom Metazoa; phylum Mollusca; class Bivalvia; order Lucinida; family Lucinidae; genus Ctena; species Ctena decussata. The sequence goes on from OZ022506.1 coordinate 52,064,623, forward strand.
GGACAGGAGGAGGGAAGCCCCGTCTTGTAGCCGAATTAATCTGGCAGTCAGGTTACCCAATCCAAGAGCTAATAACTCACATTACAGAACAACTTGCTGATAAATGTTGGAACTGAATCTTCTCTGTTTGTACATGATGAAACTTTTTATTCAGTTATAAGACGGGATTTCCTCCAAAGAAGAAGACAAAATTCTAGGTCCAACTTTTAAGATGGATCTTGAACTTTCTTAGACCGTTAGGAGAAATCCCGTCTTACAGCACAATTACTGTAGGTTTCAGATATTTGGGGTCATTCTGTTTGTGTGTGTGTGTGTGGGGGGGAAATGAACCTCCGTCTTATGGCCGAATTAATATGGTAATCAGCTTGTCAAACCTTAGAGCTAACAACTCTGGTCTCAGAAGCCAAACATTGTTTTTGCCGAACTTATATGTCGGACGAAATTAATGCATTTCAGCGGAAAACAAACGTTGCCAAGCAGACAATTTGGTAGAAAAACGCATTTTTTCTGAAGAAAACAGTAAGATTAATGACATTACATATGTCCTGTTCATCTTATCTTAGAGTACTATTTATTTGAAAAATCCAGGGAGGACACTTTTTACGAACTTTGCGTTCATCATGTTATTGACAGCCCTCCGCCCCCCCCCCCCCCACCCCCAATTCTCCTCCCCTTACAAGAGCAGTCGGGTCATATAAAACAGTGAGCACTGGAATATTCCCCTTGTAGAACGCCTTTAGCGTCCGCAACTTTCTACGCCACCTGGAGTAATGTGTGAATTCTGTTGGATATTTGCGCCAGCATAGAAAATAAGGGTGCTGATCGAAAATGTAAAAATGACCGCACTGTTTTACTTCCTATTTCAATAAAAAATATATCAGTGAAATGCTGAATAATTGTAGTTTTCGGAATGAACACGGAAAATTTTCATTTTATGAAAAAAAGAGACATATGCGGGTAAAAACTTTGATCAACGCAGTAAAAATGTCATGATTTACTATATATTCTATACATTTTGAGGGTAGTCAACTTAAACTAAAAAATGACCGCGGTATTTCTTATGCAATCTTTTCAAAAATTATATCAGGCTGTTCGCAAATTAATGCGGTTTTCGAAATGAACACGGAAAAATGGATTTGAATATAAGGAAAAATAAAATAAGAAGAAAAAGATGACTTGCCCATATCTCGTAGTGTATTTCATTACCAGCTCGATTCGCGAATATCGATTATCGATTTTTAAACAGTGGCGTGGAAAGTTATCCATGGTAAGGTCCTTATTCTCAAAGCTGTTTTCCATGTATTAAGTTGCCAAAAATGATCGATTTTGTTAAATATGATATATAAAGTTGTTTGCAGATACTTCAATTTATTGCAGGAAAGACAAAAAAAAAAAAAAAAAAAGTTAAAAACTGGGATTCGAACCCACGACCTTACCAAATATTTTTCTGGGCCCGGTTGTTCAAAACTTATGACGTCGTTAGTTAACGTTTCGTTAAAATTTTAAACGTTAATATCTCAAATACGCTGGTATTTTTTGTTGAAAAAATATAAGAAGCTTCTGCACCGCTGGTATTTTTTGTTGAAAAATGTAAGAAGCTTTTGCACCGCTGGTATTTTTTGTTGAAAAATGTAACTGCAAAAGCTTCTTACATTTTCTCAACAAAAAATACCAGCGTATTGCAAAAGCTTCTTACATTTTTTCAACAAAAAATATCAGCATATTGCAAAAGCTTCTTACATTTTTTCAACAAAAAATACCAGCGTATTTGGTTACAAAGATGCAAAACACTTAACGAGTTGACCCCTTAACGAGCTCGTTAGGCTAACGATGCTTTGAACAACTGGGCCCAGATATTTAGCGGGTTAATCGAGCGTAACATTAATTATCACTTTGTATATTAAAAGGTGTTATTGTCCGCATCCTGCAAAAACTACCGTCTGCATATACAAACACTGCCAACCTGCACACATACAAAATATACTGATTTAGCGTGAGATCTTCGCAAAGAAAATATCTAGGCATGCACAATTTTGAAAGGGAACTGTGCAGGTCTGATAAGACTGTGCAGTACCATGTACAGGCTGGTTCGGACAAGCGTAATTCGTGCGTTTATCCTATGTATGAGTATACATTTTTCATGGTGCGCCTGAAATGTTTAATTTTGATTTGTGCATGCGCTTTGGAATATACAAACTGTACATCACAGAACAGACTGTACATATGAGTCGGATCATAGTCTTTGCTAATAGCACATGATATATGTCTTTATTCGGTAATAAGACGCGTATTTCCCTCCAAGGAAGTAGACAAAATTCTAGTTCCATCTTTTAAGATAGATGTAGACTTTAGACTGTACAAGATTAACCGGTTTTATAGCAAAATTACTATTAAACGCATTGGAGGTTGTTGTGTGTGTTTTTTTTAATGGGGGGGGGGGGACAGGAGGAGGGAAGCCCCGTCTTGTAGCCGAATTAATCTGGCAGTCAGGTTACCCAATCCAAGAGCTAATAACTCACATTACAGAACAACTTGCTGATAAATGTTGGAACTGAATCTTCTCTGTTTGTACATGATGAAACTTTTTATTCAGTTATAAGACGGGATTTCCTCCAAAGAAGAAGACAAAATTCTAGGTCCAACTTTTAAGATGGATCTTGAACTTTCTTAGACCGTTAGGAGAAATCCCGTCTTACAGCACAATTACTGTAGGTTTCAGATATTTGGGGTCATTCTGTTTGTGTGTGTGTGTGGGGGGGGGAAATGAACCTCCGTCTTATGGCCGAATTAATATGGTAATCAGCTTGTCAAACCTTAGAGCTAACAACTCTGGTCTCAGAAGCCAAACATTGTTTTTGCCGAACTTATATGTCGGACGAAATTAATGCATTTCAGCGGAAAACAAACGTTGCCAAGCAGACAATTTGGTAGAAAAACGCATTTTTTCTGAAGAAAACAGTAAGATTAATGACATTACATATGTCCTGTTCATCTTATCTTAGAGTACTATTTATTTGAAAAATCCAGGGAGGACACTTTTTACGAACTTTGCGTTCATCATGTTATTGACAGCCCTCCGCCCCCCCCCCCCCCACCCCCAATTCTCCTCCCCTTACAAGAGCAGTCGGGTCATATAAAACAGTGAGCACTGGAATATTCCCCTTGTAGAACGCCTTTAGCGTCCGCAACTTTCTACGCCACCTGGAGTAATGTGTGAATTCTGTTGGATATTTGCGCCAGCATAGAAAATAAGGGTGCTGATCGAAAATGTAAAAATGACCGCACTGTTTTACTTCCTATTTCAATAAAAAATATATCAGTGAAATGCTGAATAATTGTAGTTTTCGGAATGAACACGGAAAATTTTCATTTTATGAAAAAAAGAGACATATGCGGGTAAAAACTTTGATCAACGCAGTAAAAATGTCATGATTTACTATATATTCTATACATTTTGAGGGTAGTCAACTTAAACTAAAAAATGACCGCGGTATTTCTTATGCAATCTTTTCAAAAATTATATCAGGCTGTTCGCAAATTAATGCGGTTTTCGAAATGAACACGGAAAAATGGATTTGAATATAAGGAAAAATAAAATAAGAAGAAAAAGATGACTTGCCCATATCTCGTAGTGTATTTCATTACCAGCTCGATTCGCGAATATCGATTATCGATTTTTAAACAGTGGCGTGGAAAGTTATCCATGGTAAGGTCCTTATTCTCAAAGCTGTTTTCCATGTATTAAGTTGCCAAAAATGATCGATTTTGTTAAATATGATATATAAAGTTGTTTGCAGATACTTCAATTTATTGCAGGAAAGACAAAAAAAAAAAAAAAAAAGTTAAAAACTGGGATTCGAACCCACGACCTTACCAAATATTTTTCTGGGCCCGGTTGTTCAAAACTTATGACGTCGTTAGTTAACGTTTCGTTAAAATTTTAAACGTTAATATCTCAAATACGCTGGTATTTTTTGTTGAAAAAATATAAGAAGCTTCTGCACCGCTGGTATTTTTTGTTGAAAAATGTAAGAAGCTTTTGCACCGCTGGTATTTTTTGTTGAAAAATGTAACTGCAAAAGCTTCTTACATTTTCTCAACAAAAAATACCAGCGTATTGCAAAAGCTTCTTACATTTTTTCAACAAAAAATATCAGCATATTGCAAAAGCTTCTTACATTTTTTCAACAAAAAATACCAGCGTATTTGGTTACAAAGATGCAAAACACTTAACGAGTTGACCCCTTAACGAGCTCGTTAGGCTAACGATGCTTTGAACAACTGGGCCCAGATATTTAGCGGGTTAATCGAGCGTAACATTAATTATCACTTTGTATATTAAAAGGTGTTATTGTCCGCATCCTGCAAAAACTACCGTCTGCATATACAAACACTGCCAACCTGCACACATACAAAATATACTGATTTAGCGTGAGATCTTCGCAAAGAAAATATCTAGGCATGCACAATTTTGAAAGGGAACTGTGCAGGTCTGATAAGACTGTGCAGTACCATGTACAGGCTGGTTCGGACAAGCGTAATTCGTGCGTTTATCCTATGTATGAGTATACATTTTTCATGGTGCGCCTGAAATGTTTAATTTTGATTTGTGCATGCGCTTTGGAATATACAAACTGTACATCACAGAACAGACTGTACATATGAGTCGGATCATAGTCTTTGCTAATAGCACATGATATATGTCTTTATTCGGTAATAAGACGCGTATTTCCCTCCAAGGAAGTAGACAAAATTCTAGTTCCATCTTTTAAGATAGATGTAGACTTTAGACTGTACAAGATTAACCGGTTTTATAGCAAAATTACTATTAAACGCATTGGAGGTTGTTGTGTGTGTTTTTTTTAATGGGGGGGGGGACAGGAGGAGGGAAGCCCCGTCTTGTAGCCGAATTAATCTGGCAGTCAGGTTACCCAATCCAAGAGCTAATAACTCACATTACAGAACAACTTGCTGATAAATGTTGGAACTGAATCTTCTCTGTTTGTACATGATGAAACTTTTTATTCAGTTATAAGACGGGATTTCCTCCAAAGAAGAAGACAAAATTCTAGGTCCAACTTTTAAGATGGATCTTGAACTTTCTTAGACCGTTAGGAGAAATCCCGTCTTACAGCACAATTACTGTAGGTTTCAGATATTTGGGGTCATTCTGTTTGTGTGTGTGTGTGTGGGGGGGAAATGAACCTCCGTCTTATGGCCGAATTAATATGGTAATCAGCTTGTCAAACCTTAGAGCTAACAACTCTGGTCTCAGAAGCCAAACATTGTTTTTGCCGAACTTATATGTCGGACGAAATTAATGCATTTCAGCGGAAAACAAACGTTGCCAAGCAGACAATTTGGTAGAAAAACGCATTTTTTCTGAAGAAAACAGTAAGATTAATGACATTACATATGTCCTGTTCATCTTATCTTAGAGTACTATTTATTTGAAAAATCCAGGGAGGACACTTTTTACGAACTTTGCGTTCATCATGTTATTGACAGCCCTCCGCCCCCCCCCCCCCCCACCCCCAATTCTCCTCCCCTTACAAGAGCAGTCGGGTCATATAAAACAGTGAGCACTGGAATATTCCCCTTGTAGAACGCCTTTAGCGTCCGCAACTTTCTACGCCACCTGGAGTAATGTGTGAATTCTGTTGGATATTTGCGCCAGCATAGAAAATAAGGGTGCTGATCGAAAATGTAAAAATGACCGCACTGTTTTACTTCCTATTTCAATAAAAAATATATCAGTGAAATGCTGAATAATTGTAGTTTTCGGAATGAACACGGAAAATTTTCATTTTATGAAAAAAAGAGACATATGCGGGTAAAAACTTTGATCAACGCAGTAAAAATGTCATGATTTACTATATATTCTATACATTTTGAGGGTAGTCAACTTAAACTAAAAAATGACCGCGGTATTTCTTATGCAATCTTTTCAAAAATTATATCAGGCTGTTCGCAAATTAATGCGGTTTTCGAAATGAACACGGAAAAATGGATTTGAATATAAGGAAAAATAAAATAAGAAGAAAAAGATGACTTGCCCATATCTCGTAGTGTATTTCATTACCAGCTCGATTCGCGAATATCGATTATCGATTTTTAAACAGTGGCGTGGAAAGTTATCCATGGTAAGGTCCTTATTCTCAAAGCTGTTTTCCATGTATTAAGTTGCCAAAAATGATCGATTTTGTTAAATATGATATATAAAGTTGTTTGCAGATACTTCAATTTATTGCAGGAAAGACAAAAAAAAAAAAAAAAAAAGTTAAAAACTGGGATTCGAACCCACGACCTTACCAAATATTTTTCTGGGCCCGGTTGTTCAAAACTTATGACGTCGTTAGTTAACGTTTCGTTAAAATTTTAAACGTTAATATCTCAAATACGCTGGTATTTTTTGTTGAAAAAATATAAGAAGCTTCTGCACCGCTGGTATTTTTTGTTGAAAAATGTAAGAAGCTTTTGCACCGCTGGTATTTTTTGTTGAAAAATGTAACTGCAAAAGCTTCTTACATTTTCTCAACAAAAAATACCAGCGTATTGCAAAAGCTTCTTACATTTTTTCAACAAAAAATATCAGCATATTGCAAAAGCTTCTTACATTTTTTCAACAAAAAATACCAGCGTATTTGGTTACAAAGATGCAAAACACTTAACGAGTTGACCCCTTAACGAGCTCGTTAGGCTAACGATGCTTTGAACAACTGGGCCCAGATATTTAGCGGGTTAATCGAGCGTAACATTAATTATCACTTTGTATATTAAAAGGTGTTATTGTCCGCATCCTGCAAAAACTACCGTCTGCATATACAAACACTGCCAACCTGCACACATACAAAATATACTGATTTAGCGTGAGATCTTCGCAAAGAAAATATCTAGGCATGCACAATTTTGAAAGGGAACTGTGCAGGTCTGATAAGACTGTGCAGTACCATGTACAGGCTGGTTCGGACAAGCGTAATTCGTGCGTTTATCCTATGTATGAGTATACATTTTTCATGGTGCGCCTGAAATGTTTAATTTTGATTTGTGCATGCGCTTTGGAATATACAAACTGTACATCACAGAACAGACTGTACATATGAGTCGGATCATAGTCTTTGCTAATAGCACATGATATATGTCTTTATTCGGTAATAAGACGCGTATTTCCCTCCAAGGAAGTAGACAAAATTCTAGTTCCATCTTTTAAGATAGATGTAGACTTTAGACTGTACAAGATTAACCGGTTTTATAGCAAAATTACTATTAAACGCATTGGAGGTTGTTGTGTGTGTTTTTTTTAATGGGGGGGGGGGACAGGAGGAGGGAAGCCCCGTCTTGTAGCCGAATTAATCTGGCAGTCAGGTTACCCAATCCAAGAGCTAATAACTCACATTACAGAACAACTTGCTGATAAATGTTGGAACTGAATCTTCTCTGTTTGTACATGATGAAACTTTTTATTCAGTTATAAGACGGGATTTCCTCCAAAGAAGAAGACAAAATTCTAGGTCCAACTTTTAAGATGGATCTTGAACTTTCTTAGACCGTTAGGAGAAATCCCGTCTTACAGCACAATTACTGTAGGTTTCAGATATTTGGGGTCATTCTGTTTGTGTGTGTGTGTGGGGGGGGGAAATGAACCTCCGTCTTATGGCCGAATTAATATGGTAATCAGCTTGTCAAACCTTAGAGCTAACAACTCTGGTCTCAGAAGCCAAACATTGTTTTTGCCGAACTTATATGTCGGACGAAATTAATGCATTTCAGCGGAAAACAAACGTTGCCAAGCAGACAATTTGGTAGAAAAACGCATTTTTTCTGAAGAAAACAGTAAGATTAATGACATTACATATGTCCTGTTCATCTTATCTTAGAGTACTATTTATTTGAAAAATCCAGGGAGGACACTTTTTACGAACTTTGCGTTCATCATGTTATTGACAGCCCTCCGCCCCCCCCCCCCCACCCCCAATTCTCCTCCCCTTACAAGAGCAGTCGGGTCATATAAAACAGTGAGCACTGGAATATTCCCCTTGTAGAACGCCTTTAGCGTCCGCAACTTTCTACGCCACCTGGAGTAATGTGTGAATTCTGTTGGATATTTGCGCCAGCATAGAAAATAAGGGTGCTGATCGAAAATGTAAAAATGACCGCACTGTTTTACTTCCTATTTCAATAAAAAATATATCAGTGAAATGCTGAATAATTGTAGTTTTCGGAATGAACACGGAAAATTTTCATTTTATGAAAAAAAGAGACATATGCGGGTAAAAACTTTGATCAACGCAGTAAAAATGTCATGATTTACTATATATTCTATACATTTTGAGGGTAGTCAACTTAAACTAAAAAATGACCGCGGTATTTCTTATGCAATCTTTTCAAAAATTATATCATGCTGTTCGCAAATTAATGCGGTTTTCGAAATGAACACGGAAAAATGGATTTGAATATAAGGAAAAATAAAATAAGAAGAAAAAGATGACTTGCCCATATCTCGTAGTGTATTTCATTACCAGCTCGATTCGCGAATATCGATTATCGATTTTTAAACAGTGGCGTGGAAAGTTATCCATGGTAAGGTCCTTATTCTCAAAGCTGTTTTCCATGTATTAAGTTGCCAAAAATGATCGATTTTGTTAAATATGATATATAAAGTTGTTTGCAGATACTTCAATTTATTGCAGGAAAGACAAAAAAAAAAAAAAAAAAGTTAAAAACTGGGATTCGAACCCACGACCTTACCAAATATTTTTCTGGGCCCGGTTGTTCAAAACTTATGACGTCGTTAGTTAACGTTTCGTTAAAATTTTAAACGTTAATATCTCAAATACGCTGGTATTTTTTGTTGAAAAAATATAAGAAGCTTCTGCACCGCTGGTATTTTTTGTTGAAAAATGTAAGAAGCTTTTGCACCGCTGGTATTTTTTGTTGAAAAATGTAACTGCAAAAGCTTCTTACATTTTCTCAACAAAAAATACCAGCGTATTGCAAAAGCTTCTTACATTTTTTCAACAAAAAATATCAGCATATTGCAAAAGCTTCTTACATTTTTTCAACAAAAAATACCAGCGTATTTGGTTACAAAGATGCAAAACACTTAACGAGTTGACCCCTTAACGAGCTCGTTAGGCTAACGATGCTTTGAACAACTGGGCCCAGATATTTAGCGGGTTAATCGAGCGTAACATTAATTATCACTTTGTATATTAAAAGGTGTTATTGTCCGCATCCTGCAAAAACTACCGTCTGCATATACAAACACTGCCAACCTGCACACATACAAAATATACTGATTTAGCGTGAGATCTTCGCAAAGAAAATATCTAGGCATGCACAATTTTGAAAGGGAACTGTGCAGGTCTGATAAGACTGTGCAGTACCATGTACAGGCTGGTTCGGACAAGCGTAATTCGTGCGTTTATCCTATGTATGAGTATACATTTTTCATGGTGCGCCTGAAATGTTTAATTTTGATTTGTGCATGCGCTTTGGAATATACAAACTGTACATCACAGAACAGACTGTACATATGAGTCGGATCATAGTCTTTGCTAATAGCACATGATATATGTCTTTATTCGGTAATAAGACGCGTATTTCCCTCCAAGGAAGTAGACAAAATTCTAGTTCCATCTTTTAAGATAGATGTAGACTTTAGACTGTACAAGATTAACCGGTTTTATAGCAAAATTACTATTAAACGCATTGGAGGTTGTTGTGTGTGTTTTTTTTAATGGGGGGGGGGACAGGAGGAGGGAAGCCCCGTCTTGTAGCCGAATTAATCTGGCAGTCAGGTTACCCAATCCAAGAGCTAATAACTCACATTACAGAACAACTTGCTGATAAATGTTGGAACTGAATCTTCTCTGTTTGTACATGATGAAACTTTTTATTCAGTTATAAGACGGGATTTCCTCCAAAGAAGAAGACAAAATTCTAGGTCCAACTTTTAAGATGGATCTTGAACTTTCTTAGACCGTTAGGAGAAATCCCGTCTTACAGCACAATTACTGTAGGTTTCAGATATTTGGGGTCATTCTGTTTGTGTGTGTGTGTGGGGGGGGGGAAATGAACCTCCGTCTTATGGCCGAATTAATATGGTAATCAGCTTGTCAAACCTTAGAGCTAACAACTCTGGTCTCAGAAGCCAAACATTGTTTTTGCCGAACTTATATGTCGGACGAAATTAATGCATTTCAGCGGAAAACAAACGTTGCCAAGCAGACAATTTGGTAGAAAAACGCATTTTTTCTGAAGAAAACAGTAAGATTAATGACATTACATATGTCCTGTTCATCTTATCTTAGAGTACTATTTATTTGAAAAATCCAGGGAGGACACTTTTTACGAACTTTGCGTTCATCATGTTATTGACAGCCCTCCGCCCCCCCCCCCCCACCCCCAATTCTCCTCCCCTTACAAGAGCAGTCGGGTCATATAAAACAGTGAGCACTGGAATATTCCCCTTGTAGAACGCCTTTAGCGTCCGCAACTTTCTACGCCACCTGGAGTAATGTGTGAATTCTGTTGGATATTTGCGCCAGCATAGAAAATAAGGGTGCTGATCGAAAATGTAAAAATGACCGCACTGTTTTACTTCCTATTTCAATAAAAAATATATCAGTGAAATGCTGAATAATTGTAGTTTTCGGAATGAACACGGAAAATTTTCATTTTATGAAAAAAAGAGACATATGCGGGTAAAAACTTTGATCAACGCAGTAAAAATGTCATGATTTACTATATATTCTATACATTTTGAGGGTAGTCAACTTAAACTAAAAAATGACCGCGGTATTTCTTATGCAATCTTTTCAAAAATTATATCATGCTGTTCGCAAATTAATGCGGTTTTCGAAATGAACACGGAAAAATGGATTTGAATATAAGGAAAAATAAAATAAGAAGAAAAAGATGACTTGCCCATATCTCGTAGTGTATTTCATTACCAGCTCGATTCGCGAATATCGATTATCGATTTTTAAACAGTGGCGTGGAAAGTTATCCATGGTAAGGTCCTTATTCTCAAAGCTGTTTTCCATGTATTAAGTTGCCAAAAATGATCGATTTTGTTAAATATGATATATAAAGTTGTTTGCAGATACTTCAATTTATTGCAGGAAAGACAAAAAAAAAAAAAAAAAGTTTAAAAACTGGGATTCGAACCCACGACCTTACCAAATATTTTTCTGGGCCCGGTTGTTCAAAACTTATGACGTCGTTAGTTAACGTTTCGTTAAAATTTTAAACGTTAATATCTCAAATACGCTGGTATTTTTTGTTGAAAAAATATAAGAAGCTTCTGCACCGCTGGTATTTTTTGTTGAAAAATGTAAGAAGCTTTTGCACCGCTGGTATTTTTTGTTGAAAAATGTAACTGCAAAAGCTTCTTACATTTTCTCAACAAAAAATACCAGCGTATTGCAAAAGCTTCTTACATTTTTTCAACAAAAAATATCAGCATATTGCAAAAGCTTCTTACATTTTTTCAACAAAAAATACCAGCGTATTTGGTTACAAAGATGCAAAACACTTAACGAGTTGACCCCTTAACGAGCTCGTTAGGCTAACGATGCTTTGAACAACTGGGCCCAGATATTTAGCGGGTTAATCGAGCGTAACATTAATTATCACTTTGTATATTAAAAGGTGTTATTGTCCGCATCCTGCAAAAACTACCGTCTGCATATACAAACACTGCCAACCTGCACACATACAAAATATACTGATTTAGCGTGAGATCTTCGCAAAGAAAATATCTAGGCATGCACAATTTTGAAAGGGAACTGTGCAGGTCTGATAAGACTGTGCAGTACCATGTACAGGCTGGTTCGGACAAGCGTAATTCGTGCGTTTATCCTATGTATGAGTATACATTTTTCATGGTGCGCCTGAAATGTTTAATTTTGATTTGTGCATGCGCTTTGGAATATACAAACTGTACATCACAGAACAGACTGTACATATGAGTCGGATCATAGTCTTTGCTAATAGCACATGATATATGTCTTTATTCGGTAATAAGACGCGTATTTCCCTCCAAGGAAGTAGACAAAATTCTAGTTCCATCTTTTAAGATAGATGTAGACTTTAGACTGTACAAGATTAACCGGTTTTATAGCAAAATTACTATTAAACGCATTGGAGGTTGTTGTGTGTGTTTTTTTTAATGGGGGGGGGGGGGGCAGGAGGAGGGAAGCCCCGTCTTGTAGCCGAATTAATCTGGCAGTCAGGTTACCCAATCCAAGAGCTAATAACTCACATTACAGAACAACTTGCTGATAAATGTTGGAACTGAATCTTCTCTGTTTGTACATGATGAAACTTTTTATTCAGTTATAAGACGGGATTTCCTCCAAAGAAGAAGACAAAATTCTAGGTCCAACTTTTAAATGGATCTTGAACTTTCTTAGACCGTTAGGAGAAATCCCGTCTTACAGCACAATTACTGTAGGTTTCAGATATTTGGGGTCATTCTGTTTGTGTGTGTGTGTGTGGGGGGGGGGAAATGAACCTCCGTCTTATGGCCGAATTAATATGGTAATCAGCTTGTCAAACCTTAGAGCTAACAACTCTGGTCTCAGAAGCCAAACATTGTTTTTGCCGAACTTATATGTCGGACGAAATTAATGCATTTCAGCGGAAAACAAACGTTGCCAAGCAGACAATTTGGTAGAAAAACGCATTTTTTCTGAAGAAAACAGTAAGATTAATGACATTACATATGTCTTGTTCATCTTATCTTAGAGTACTATTTATTTGAAAAATCCAGGGAGGACACTTTTTACGAACTTTGCGTTCATCATGTTATTGACAGCCCTCCGCCCCCCCCCCCCCCCCCCACCCCCAATTCTCCTCCCCTTACAAGAGCAGTCGGGTCATATAAAACAGTGAGCACTGGAATATTCCCCTTGTAGAACGCCTTTAGCGTCCGCAACTTTCTACGCCACCTGGAGTAATGTGTGAATTCTGTTGGATATTTGCGCCAGCATAGAAAATAAGGGTGCTGATCGAAAATGTAAAAATGACCGCACTGTTTTACTTCCTATTTCAATAAAAAAATATATCAGTGAAATGCTGAATAATTGTAGTTTTCGGAATGAACACGGAAAATTTTCATTTTATGAAAAAAAGAGACATATGCGGGTAAAAACTTTGATCAACGCAGTAAAAATGTCATGATTTACTATATATTCTATACATTTTGAGGGTAGTCAACTTAAACTAAAAAATGACCGCGGTATTTCTTATGCAATCTTTTCAAAAATTATATCAGGCTGTTCGCAAATTAATGCGGTTTTCGAAATGAACACGGAAAAATGGATTTGAATATAAGGAAAAATAAAATAAGAAGAAAAAGATGACTTGCCCATATCTCGTAGTGTATTTCATTACCAGCTCGATTCGCGAATATCGATTATCGATTTTTAAACAGTGGCGTGGAAAGTTATCCATGGTAAGGTCCTTATTCTCAAAGCTGTTTTCCATGTATTAAGTTGCCAAAAATGATCGATTTTGTTAAATATGATATATAAAGTTGTTTGCAGATACTTCAATTTATTGCAGGAAAGACAAAAAAAAAAAAAAAAAAAGTTAAAAACTGGCGAACCCACGACCTTACCAAATATTTTTCTGGGCCCGGTTGTTCAAAACTTATGACGTCGTTAGTTAACGTTTCGTTAAAATTTTAAACGTTAATATCTCAAATACGCTGGTATTTTTTGTTGAAAAAATATAAGAAGCTTCTGCACCGCTGGTATTTTTTGTTGAAAAATGTAAGAAGCTTTTGCACCGCTGGTATTTTTTGTTGAAAAATGTAACTGCAAAAGCTTCTTACATTTTCTCAACAAAAAATACCAGCGTATTGCAAAAGCTTCTTACATTTTTTCAACAAAAAATATCAGCATATTGCAAAAGCTTCTTACATTTTTTCAACAAAAAATACCAGCGTATTTGGTTACAAAGATGCAAAACACTTAACGAGTTGACCCCTTAACGAGCTCGTTAGGCTAACGATGCTTTGAACAACTGGGCCCAGATATTTAGCGGGTTAATCGAGCGTAACATTAATTATCACTTTGTATATTAAAAGGTGTTATTGTCCGCATCCTGCAAAAACTACCGTCTGCATATACAAACACTGCCAACCTGCACACATACAAAATATACTGATTTAGCGTGAGATCTTCGCAAAGAAAATATCTAGGCATGCACAATTTTGAAAGGGAACTGTGCAGGTCTGATAAGACTGTGCAGTACCATGTACAGGCTGGTTCGGACAAGCGTAATTCGTGCGTTTATCCTATGTATGAGTATACATTTTTCATGGTGCGCCTGAAATGTTTAATTTTGATTTGTGCATGCGCTTTGGAATATACAAACTGTACATCACAGAACAGACTGTACATATGAGTCGGATCATAGTCTTTGCTAATAGCACATGATATATGTCTTTATTCGGTAATAAGACGCGTATTTCCCTCCAAGGAAGTAGACAAAATTCTAGTTCCATCTTTTAAGATAGATGTAGACTTTAGACTGTACAAGATTAACCGGTTTTATAGCAAAATTACTATTAAACGCATTGGAGGTTGTTGTGTGTGTTTTTTTTAATGGGGGGGGGGGGGACAGGAGGAGGGAAGCCCCGTCTTGTAGCCGAATTAATCTGGCAGTCAGGTTACCCAATCCAAGAGCTAATAACTCACATTACAGAACAACTTGCTGATAAATGTTGGAACTGAATCTTCTCTGTTTGTACATGATGAAACTTTTTATTCAGTTATAAGACGGGATTTCCTCCAAAGAAGAAGACAAAATTCTAGGTCCAACTTTTAAGATGGATCTTGAACTTTCTTAGACCGTTAGGAGAAATCCCGTCTTACAGCACAATTACTGTAGGTTTCAGATATTTGGGGTCATTCTGTTTGTGTGTGTGTGTGTGGGGGGGGGGGAAATGAACCTCCGTCTTTTGGCCGAATTAATATGGTAATCAGCTTGTCAAACCTTAGAGCTAACAACTCTGGTCTCAGAAGCCAAACATTGTTTTTGCCGAACTTATATGTCGGACGAAATTAATGCATTTCAGCGGAAAACAAACGTTGCCAAGCAGACAATTTGGTAGAAAAACGCATTTTTTCTGAAGAAAACAGTAAGATTAATGACATTACATATGTCCTGTTCATCTTATCTTAGAGTACTATTTATTTGAAAAATCCAGGGAGGACACTTTTTACGAACTTTGCGTTCATCATGTTATTGACAGCCCTCCGCCCCCCCCCCCCCCCACCCCCAATTCTCCTCCCCTTACAAGAGCAGTCGGGTCATATAAAACAGTGAGCACTGGAATATTCCCCTTGTAGAACGCCTTTAGCGTCCGCAACTTTCTACGCCACCTGGAGTAATGTGTGAATTCTGTTGGATATTTGCGCCAGCATAGAAAATAAGGGTGCTGATCGAAAATGTAAAAATGACCGCACTGTTTTACTTCCTATTTCAATAAAAAATATATCAGTGAAATGCTGAATAATTGTAGTTTTCGGAATGAACACGGAAAATTTTCATTTTATGAAAAAAAGAGACATATGCGGGTAAAAACTTTGATCAACGCAGTAAAAATGTCATGATTTACTATATATTCTATACATTTTGAGGGTAGTCAACTTAAACTAAAAAATGACCGCGGTATTTCTTATGCAATCTTTTCAAAAATTATATCAGGCTGTTCGCAAATTAATGCGGTTTTCGAAATGAACACGGAAAAATGGATTTGAATATAAGGAAAAATAAAATAAGAAGAAAAAGATGACTTGCCCATATCTCGTAGTGTATTTCATTACCAGCTCGATTCGCGAATATCGATTATCGATTTTTAAACAGTGGCGTGGAAAGTTATCCATGGTAAGGTCCTTATTCTCAAAGCTGTTTTCCATGTATTAAGTTGCCAAAAATGATCGATTTTGTTAAATATGATATATAAAGTTGTTTGCAGATACTTCAATTTATTGCAGGAAAGACAAAAAAAAAAAAAAAAAAGTTAAAAACTGGGATTCGAACCCACGACCTTACCAAATATTTTTCTGGGCCCGGTTGTTCAAAACTTATGACGTCGTTAGTTAACGTTTCGTTAAAATTTTAAACGTTAATATCTCAAATACGCTGGTATTTTTTGTTGAAAAAATATAAGAAGCTTCTGCACCGCTGGTATTTTTTGTTGAAAAATGTAAGAAGCTTTTGCACCGCTGGTATTTTTTGTTGAAAAATGTAACTGCAAAAGCTTCTTACATTTTCTCAACAAAAAATACCAGCGTATTGCAAAAGCTTCTTACATTTTTTCAACAAAAAATATCAGCATATTGCAAAAGCTTCTTACATTTTTTCAACAAAAAATACCAGCGTATTTGGTTACAAAGATGCAAAACACTTAACGAGTTGACCCCTTAACGAGCTCGTTAGGCTAACGATGCTTTGAACAACTGGGCCCAGATATTTAGCGGGTTAATCGAGCGTAACATTAATTATCACTTTGTATATTAAAAGGTGTTATTGTCCGCATCCTGCAAAAACTACCGTCTGCATATACAAACACTGCCAACCTGCACACATACAAAATATACTGATTTAGCGTGAGATCTTCGCAAAGAAAATATCTAGGCATGCACAATTTTGAAAGGGAACTGTGCAGGTCTGATAAGACTGTGCAGTACCATGTACAGGCTGGTTCGGACAAGCGTAATTCGTGCGTTTATCCTATGTATGAGTATACATTTTTCATGGTGCGCCTGAAATGTTTAATTTTGATTTGTGCATGCGCTTTGGAATATACAAACTGTACATCACAGAACAGACTGTACATATGAGTCGGATCATAGTCTTTGCTAATAGCACATGATATATGTCTTTATTCGGTAATAAGACGCGTATTTCCCTCCAAGGAAGTAGACAAAATTCTAGTTCCATCTTTTAAGATAGATGTAGACTTTAGACTGTACAAGATTAACCGGTTTTATAGCAAAATTACTATTAAACGCATTGGAGGTTGTTGTGTGTGTTTTTTTTAATGGGGGGGGGGGGACAGGAGGAGGGAAGCCCCGTCTTGTAGCCGAATTAATCTGGCAGTCAGGTTACCCAATCCAAGAGCTAATAACTCACATTACAGAACAACTTGCTGATAAATGTTGGAACTGAATCTTCTCTGTTTGTACATGATGAAACTTTTTATTCAGTTATAAGACGGGATTTCCTCCAAAGAAGAAGACAAAATTCTAGGTCCAACTTTTAAGATGGATCTTGAACTTTCTTAGACCGTTAGGAGAAATCCCGTCTTACAGCACAATTACTGTAGGTTTCAGATATTTGGGGTCATTCTGTTTGTGTGTGTGTGTGTGTGGGGGGGGGGAAATGAACCTCCGTCTTATGGCCGAATTAATATGGTAATCAGCTTGTCAAACCTTAGAGCTAACAACTCTGGTCTCAGAAGCCAAACATTGTTTTTGCCGAACTTATATGTCGGACGAAATTAATGCATTTCAGCGGAAAACAAACGTTGCCAAGCAGACAATTTGGTAGAAAACGCATTTTTTCTGAAGAAAACAGTAAGATTAATGACATTACATATGTCCTGTTCATCTTATCTTAGAGTACTATTTATTTGAAAAATCCAGGGAGGACACTTTTTACGAACTTTGCGTTCATCATGTTATTGACAGCCCTCCGCCCCCCCCCACCCCCAATCTCCTCCCTTACAAGAGCAGTCGGGTCATATAAAACAGTGAGCACTGGAATATTCCCCTTGTAGAACGCCTTTAGCGTCCGCAACTTTCTACGCCACCTGGAGTAATGTGTGGAATTCTGTTGGATAATTTGCGCCAGCATAGAAAATAAAGGGTGCTGATCGGAAAATGTAAAAATGACCGCCACTGTTTTTACTTCCTATTTCAATAAAAAATATATCAGTGAAATGCTGAATAATTGTAGTTTTCGGAATGAACACGGAAAATTTTCATTTTATGAAAAAAAGAGACATATGCGGGTAAAAACTTTGATCAACGCAGTAAAAATGTCATGATTTACTATATATTCTATACATTTTGAGGGTAGTCAACTTAAACTAAAAAATGACCGCGGTATTTCTTATGCAATCTTTTCAAAAATTATATCAGGCTGTTCGCAAATTAATGCGGTTTTCGAAATGAACACGGAAAAATGGATTTGAATATAAGGAAAAATAAAATAAGAAGAAAAAGATGACTTGCCCATATCTCGTAGTGTATTTCATTACCAGCTCGATTCGCGAATATCGATTATCGATTTTTAAACAGTGGCGTGGAAAGTTATCCATGGTAAGGTCCTTATTCTCAAAGCTGTTTTCCATGTATTAAGTTGCCAAAAATGATCGATTTTGTTAAATATGATATATAAAGTTGTTTGCAGATACTTCAATTTATTGCAGGAAAGACAAAAAAAAAAAAAAAAAGTTAAAAACTGGGATTCGAACCCACGACCTTACCAAATATTTTTCTGGGCCCGGTTGTTCAAAACTTATGACGTCGTTAGTTAACGTTTCGTTAAAATTTTAAACGTTAATATCTCAAATACGCTGGTATTTTTTGTTGAAAAAATATAAGAAGCTTCTGCACCGCTGGTATTTTTTGTTGAAAAATGTAAGAAGCTTTTGCACCGCTGGTATTTTTTGTTGAAAAATGTAACTGCAAAAGCTTCTTACATTTTCTCAACAAAAAATACCAGCGTATTGCAAAAGCTTCTTACATTTTTTCAACAAAAAATATCAGCATATTGCAAAAGCTTCTTACATTTTTTCAACAAAAAATACCAGCGTATTTGGTTACAAAGATGCAAAACACTTAACGAGTTGACCCCTTAACGAGCTCGTTAGGCTAACGATGCTTTGAACAACTGGGCCCAGATATTTAGCGGGTTAATCGAGCGTAACATTAATTATCACTTTGTATATTAAAAGGTGTTATTGTCCGCATCCTGCAAAAACTACCGTCTGCATATACAAACACTGCCAACCTGCACACATACAAAATATACTGATTTAGCGTGAGATCTTCGCAAAGAAAATATCTAGGCATGCACAATTTTGAAAGGGAACTGTGCAGGTCTGATAAGACTGTGCAGTACCATGTACAGGCTGGTTCGGACAAGCGTAATTCGTGCGTTTATCCTATGTATGAGTATACATTTTTCATGGTGCGCCTGAAATGTTTAATTTTGATTTGTGCATGCGCTTTGGAATATACAAACTGTACATCACAGAACAGAACTGTACATATGAGTCGGATCATAGTCTTTGCTAATAGCACATGATATATGTCTTTATTCGGTAATAAGACGCGTATTTCCCTCCAAGGAAGTAGACAAAATTCTAGTTCCATCTTTTAAGATAGATGTAGACTTTAGACTGTACAAGATTAACCGGTTTTATAGCAAAATTACTATTAAACGCATTGGAGGTTGTTGTGTGTGTTTTTTTTAATGGGGGGGGGGGGGGGACAGGAGGAGGGAAGCCCCGTCTTGTAGCCGAATTAATCTGGCAGTCAGGTTACCCAATCCAAGAGCTAATAACTCACATTACAGAACAACTTGCTGATAAATGTTGGAACTGAATCTTCTCTGTTTGTACATGATGAAACTTTTTATTCAGTTATAAGACGGGATTTCCTCCAAAGAAGAAGACAAAATTCTAGGTCCAACTTTTAAGATGGATCTTGAACTTTCTTAGACCGTTAGGAGAAATCCCGTCTTACAGCACAATTACTGTAGGTTTCAGATATTTGGGGTCATTCTGTTTGTGTGTGTGTGTGGGGGGGGGGGGGAAATGAACCTCCGTCTTTTGGCCGAATTAATATGGTAATCAGCTTGTCAAACCTTAGAGCTAACAACTCTGGTCTCAGAAGCCAAACATTGTTTTTGCCGAACTTATATGTCGGACGAAATTAATGCATTTCAGCGGAAAACAAACGTTGCCAAGCAGACAATTTGGTAGAAAAACGCATTTTTTCTGAAGAAAACAGTAAGATTAATGACATTACATATGTCCTGTTCATCTTATCTTAGAGTACTATTTATTTGAAAAATCCAGGGAGGACACTTTTTACGAACTTTGCGTTCATCATGTTATTGACAGCCCTCCGCCCCCCCCCCCCCCCACCCCCAATTCTCCTCCCCTTACAAGAGCAGTCGGGTCATATAAAACAGTGAGCACTGGAATATTCCCCTTGTAGAACGCCTTTAGCGTCCGCAACTTTCTACGCCACCTGGAGTAATGTGTGAATTCTGTTGGATATTTGCGCCAGCATAGAAAATAAGGGTGCTGATCGAAAATGTAAAAATGACCGCACTGTTTTACTTCCTATTTCAATAAAAAATATATCAGTGAAATGCTGAATAATTGTAGTTTTCGGAATGAACACGGAAAATTTTCATTTTATGAAAAAAAGAGACATATGCGGGTAAAAACTTTGATCAACGCAGTAAAAATGTCATGATTTACTATATATTCTATACATTTTGAGGGTAGTCAACTTAAACTAAAAAATGACCGCGGTATTTCTTATGCAATCTTTTCAAAAATTATATCAGGCTGTTCGCAAATTAATGCGGTTTTCGAAATGAACACGGAAAAATGGATTTGAATATAAGGAAAAATAAAATAAGAAGAAAAAGATGACTTGCCCATATCTCGTAGTGTATTTCATTACCAGCTCGATTCGCGAATATCGATTATCGATTTTTAAACAGTGGCGTGGAAAGTTATCCATGACTAATGAAACCATTTCATTGATAATTTCGTTTTACTTGTTGTTTTTTTTTTTTTTTTTTTTTTTTTTTTTTGGGGGGAGGGGGGGGGGGGGGAAAGAGGTGAGAGAAGGAAAATAAAGAGCTGTAACGCGTTAAGATGTTTGAAAATATTTGCTTTCAGCCGGAGCCCATATAATAATAATAATAATCGTCTTTATTTACAGTGAGTGAGTGAGTGAGTGAACTCGGATTTAACGTCCCACCAACAACGAGGTCATATGGAGACGGGACCTCGGTTTAAAGTCTCATCCGAAAGACCGGAGAAGCGGGGGATCGATCTTGCGACCCCTGGATTGGTAGTCTGGAGTGTTATCCACTACGCTATAGCCGCTCCTCTTTATTTACAGAGGGTAAACACACATCGATATACAGACCCGACTCTCATACCATTGCACCAGGGTACTATATGTAGTTGTAGGATTTTTAAAAAAAAAATATATCTTTGTTTACGACAATGACAGCGGGAGGTAATTAGTTGTTTGGTCGTTTAGGTTTTAACGGCCCTTTGAGATAGTATTTCAGTCTATATCGAGCCGTCTCCCAGACGGAGTAGGCGAGAAAGTAGAAAGGACAGATGAGAGAAAAACGTCCAAGCAACCCTTCCCGTATATACTGCAAGATAGCAAGCACTGCCGGTCCTTGCCCCAAAATAATCCAAATAAGTAGGACGCACCAGTACTGAAAACTACCTATTACCATCGCTCGATCCGACCGCCCAGTTAACCCACTAGAGGTAGAACACACTCCCGAGACTTTCTCGCCCTCGGAGGACCTTTCCACTCGAATTTTCATCCTACTCATGCTTGTTCCACTGGCTTGTTCAGCCATTTTCAACCCAAATATCAATCACACAAATGAATAACAACAACTCATTTTAGTAAAGATATACAACTATGCACAACGGTGAAATACACGTCATTGGGCACGGTTAAATAAATAACAATACGTGGCGGATCTAGCTCGTTTTCCTTTTTTGCTTTATTTGAAAAGAAGGGATTGTGATTTATTATGTTATTACTATACAACAAAGAAACTGGAAAACTTTGTTCACGAACTTAGAGACTTAACATATGCCACCAAAGGTTTCTGAAGTCGGGAATTTCGTTTTCGCAAACTTGTCAGACAATCCGCCATCGTTAGTTTAGTCTTTAGTCGTTAGTCGAGCCTTAGTTGTACTAGTCCACTTATCACATGAGTAAATCAGCTACAACAGATGTAATATTATATGTTTCTTCTTCATGAATCCTCAGAATAACGAACTTTCTGATATGCTTGTATAGTTTCATAGTTAAAAAGAAAATTGCAAGAAAATTCTATCTAATTTTTTTTTTCGCTGATGGAATACAAAAGCTGAAACAGCTTATAAGATCACTTCTGAATATGCTTTTTGTAATATGCGTTTTGGAAAAAATGAGTACATGCACGCCTGACAATCAGTCTCATGCGGAACCGGCGGTTAAGCAAAGGAATCCGTTAGATCGCTTTCCGGTGACGTAGAAGAGGAGCCGAAAAAGGTAAACAATACTTACTCAGTCAGATTTTAGAATGTTTTTTTCAGAATGATAGGATAGATATCCAAAATCTAAGAATGCTATTTTGTTCCTTAAACATTGCTCCTTCAACACACCAAATAATTCTATAATTGGTTCCGCGGTTTTCTTGATATTTGATCCCACCTCCGAAATGTCTGTTCAACACGTTCAAGGTCAGACAAAACAGGAGATAAAATAACAACATTTTCTGCTCGATCTCAAAAACGAGCAAAAAGCATCCGAATTCATCATTGCATATCAATGTAATAATTAATATCTGTCATCAACAACGATGTTTCAGTGACCAGGTATCAAGCATTGTTCTGAAATCATTGTTGAAAGGGGCGAAATGTTTTGGTTCAGCATTTAATCATTAAAAATAGAAGGAAATATGTCAACATCAATCTGCTTATTTTAGTCTGTTTTATGACATAAATTTTATGCTGGATTTTTTTAACATTTGTTAGATGTCAGCTGAGACTTGTAGGGTCTATGCAGTTGGAGACAATGTTTTAACAAAAAAAAAAAGAAAAAAAAAAAACAGATTTTTTTATTCCATTCCCTAAAGTACTTGGTGTTTACTGTTTCAATGGTTTTAAATGCATGCTGAATTAAAATGTCTAAGATTACATTTGAATAATTAACACGATTTCACAAAATTTTGATTTTTGCATTGGAATGGGAGGCTCCTGTCAAAACTTTTGTGGTTGCGCATGAGAATATTCGGTTGAGCATTGGAATGTATGGAATATCAAATGAACTTGGGTGCCTGATTTAGCTGCGAGGCAGCCTGACTTATATATGAACCACGAAAACATCGGTCAACCTGCGACTTCACACTTTGGTCTGCTCGTTTAGCACTGAAAAGCTGTTGTATCATTAAACCTACAACTCTAAGGATCTTCTCTCGCAGATAATCTAGTTTTGTCTGACCTGGTAATGTAGCCAGGAAGACATGTTTTTCTTACGACAACCATTTGAATAAAATCGTTTATGAGACTAGCCACTCTTAAAAGTTTATAAGGGCCTAAAATTTAACTGGCGGATGGATGACTTGCGATTTTACGTTTTTCAGCAGTATTTCAGTCATATCAGATTTTTCTCTCAAGAAAAGGTATTGCAAAAAATTGGAGAATGTCATGCTATCAGTTGTTTACAATTTTATGTTGAGACCAAGTGATATGAACAGTTTTAAGTGGTGTTTGGTATATTACATTTATTCTCCAAGTTCAGTACCGAAAGAAGGAAATAGTCCTGCACAGATAAATCGGCCCTGTGCGTGCATTTGCAGATTTATCTGTGAAATCTTATCGATGCAGCAAGACACTTCACTTATATAACCGCATTGAAAATTCACTTTCAAGAAAATGCATGCTTTTGTTACTACGCCCTCAACGAATATTTATCGGTGGTCAATTTGAAAACCACGAGGTCAATAGTATTGAAATTGACATGGAGACAATTATATTCTGCTCAAAAGGGGATGAGCGCTTGAATTTAAAAGCACGTTTAAATACTTCTAGACATATGCCTGATATATCCACTCAGCTGCAACAAGGTGTGTGCTGCCGTTCTGAAAGTTATCAAGGTCCATCGACGTCCATGCTCGGACCTAGCACAATCAACCGAAAACCGACCAAGACGCTTAAAAAAGAATACAAGTTATCAGCCCCAGGTATATGCTTCAGAAATGGAAAGTGCTTGTCTGAGACCCGGTGTTGTTGCTGAACATTTATCAACAGAAAAAGTTTAGATGGATGAGGTCTACTTTCCAGAAAATCGGATCAACTGGGTAATGGTGCCACTTGAAAAGATGTATTGAAAAAAAATCTTAAAAATTTTAACGTTTTTTTTCAGTGTTTGCAAACTACAAACCAGTGATGTAGGCAAAACCTTGCTCTAGTAAAAAAACAGTTTCCCTTCTGCATATGACAGCCTCAAATAGTGGGGTTTCCTGACAGGCTACCCCTTAAAACTGACAGTTCGCGTGATCGTGGGGTTAAGGGTTAATCTCAGTTAGACTTTCTCCTAAGTTTCAAATTGACTATCAATATTTTAGATTCGGTAAAGATGTAGTAACGAAAGCTGGACGGATGAACGGTTCCCAGTTGCTGAGGCTATGGATACGTTCCGCTGGGGTGTGTGGTTTAACGTCATTACGAGAATTTGAATACACACACAGTAATGAAAGCACTAAGTTTTATAAATATATTATTTGAAAGTGTGTATGATATGGGCACGCCTTATCGCATTACTAAGCTTTAAAGGAAAGCCTACAAATGCATTCACAGAGCCGAAATACCTGTGCAAGACTCAAAAATCTTACCCGTTACCCATCTATAGACCACGAAAACAGCAAACTGACCACTGGAAAATAGGCAAATTAGTTTTCAACATATTTCAGCGGAGGTCAGTCTGAAACATTACCTTCGATGTTAATACTCAATGAAATTTCGTGCGGTGAAGTGCGGATACCTCCTGGCTTTTGTAGCAAGCCATTATATAAGAACATTTCGATGCACGCCGTATTTTCCATATTGCCTCGAGCAAAGTCAAAAGTCATTGCTCGAGGTGTTGCCGAAAACTACAGCGAGTAGCATTAAAAACTTAAATAGTCGTTTGCTACGAAAGAGGACAAGGTGCACCGTAATTTTGCTATATTGCCTCCAACAAAGTCAAAAAGTCATTGCTCGAGGTGATGTCGAAAACTACAACGCGTAGCATTAAACACTTAAGGTGGACGATCCCGGAAGAACTCTGTTCTTACTTGTTTAAAAAACAAACAGAGTTATTGTTCATCATAAAATCGACTAACTGTGGAGTAAATGCAGTTATAATATACACTTACAATATCTACCGTAAAGATCCTAAGTTTTCGGGCACATAGGTCTGCACAAACAGTGGAAACTGAGATCAGACTGTTCCTTAGGAACCAGAATGATCAAGGTCTTCACAGTTTCCATTCCATCCGCGCATTTTTGTCGACATTTCTCTATGGTAGAACCGAATTACAGGAAAATAAATAATAGGGCAAGGACCGGCTGTGCTTGCAGCGGGTGCAGAATTTGGGCAGTCTGTTTTGGGGATATTTTGAACTTAAACATTGTTTTTCTAGGAAACGAAACGGTGAAATGTTTGTTTTTTTGTTTTATTCTTTAACATACGACGTAAGTTTTACTAAAATAATACGCATAAGCATGCCCCATCGATTGATAATATTTTTCATGACGTTTTTCATGAAATTCAATTTTCTTGCATTTTTTCAAAGAATGTGAAAATATACTTATTAACAAGAAAACTGAAATTTTTTTTTATCAGTTTGTTTCAAATATCATATATTACAGATTATATGATTTGCTGAAATGAAAGTGCATTCATGTGCTAGAGATATGAATTTTAATGGAAAATGTTTAAAAATAATATGTAGAAATACAAAATATTGCTTTTTAGGAAAACAAAACGGTGAAAATTGTTTTTTTCTTACCCAAATGTTTTATAGCTCTTTGGGTTATTTAGACGGTATAATGGTTTGAATGCCCCACCAATATTTCTATTCAGTATTCGTCTACCTTAAATATTATTACGATACTGAAGCAGGACATATGAGTGTTTTCGAGGGTTATTTTTATCAGAGGACAAATCAGAAAAAAACAGTATTGGCATAACTAATTTAATAGTGATCCATGTATAGCTTGAGACGTTTATAGCTTCGTTTAAGCAAAAGAAATTGTGAAGTTTGAAAGAAGTCAAATGCTGAACCGAGCTATCGCATGCGAAACCAGGAAAAAGTGACATGGGGACTTACCTTAAAAATAGGCAAACCAAAAGTGTTGAAATAAGCTAAACAGATATTATATGGAGTCATTTGATATTCCAATGACGTAATCAATTCATAATGTTCAATATATAATGGGTCAAAGCAGTGTTCCTTGATTTCCCTTGCAGTCTGGTTTCAAGCAAATATTAGCCGTCAGACCTGCATTTGTCAACTTTAGAAACTCCAGAATTATACTGGGCACAGTTTTACTGCACATATTAGGTTGAAAATAAAATTATCTGTGAAATTATTTTCTTCTTATTTTTAATGATTACATGCGGAACCAAGCTTTCGAGACCAATAATGCATACATTTCAAAAGAATTCTTGGTTCTAGCAAAGTGTAAAGGTATCACATACCTCACTTTCTGTTTAAAATATCCGCACACCGTCTAATTTGCAGATCATATGTACACAAATGTCAGATTTAGCGGATAAATGTGTTGCTTACCTCATGTATAATCCAGTACGAACAGGTGTTTCGGAGGAGGGAATAAAAATGACAAAAACAAGACAACGCATCAGCAAATCCTTCGGCATACAAAGAAAACAATGTGTTAGCAGCAAAATAGCATTCTCATATTTTAAAGAGCACATTTTCTGAGAAAATAAATCGTCTTCTTACACGAACGATTATCGTTTGTTTACCTTTTTCGGCACCTCTTCTACGTCACCGGAAAGTGATCTAACGGATTGCTTTGCTTAACCGCCGGTTCCGCATGAGACTGATTGTCAGGCGTGACATGTATTATATACCATTGGAATCAGAATCAAATGTTCTATCTCCATAGCAGCTTAGATGTTGCATATCATGTCTCTGTGGGCATTTATAAGCTATTCAATTTGGCTTCTCTGACTTTTTGTTAGTTCTATGTCCATTTTGAACCAATGAAATGAAAATATTAAGAAATATTTGATCACGTGATTTCTGATGTCACATGATCAAATCCTTTTATGCCATTGGTTCAGTACCATTATTTTGTGATTATCAGAGTATGAGGAGAAAATTGGTAGTAGAGAAAAGGAAAAACAACTTCAATTTACATCATAAAAGAAAGCAGTAGCAATCGATGTGGAGGCTATTTGGATAATAAACGAGCATATGTATTTAAATTAGAACTATAAAACACTGCATTGTTGGTTATGTAATCTAGGTCATAAAATTGTTCTATCTCCAAGTTATTGAAAAACGATTTTTAACATGTTTAACTATGTGTTTATGTCAAAACTGAAAAGTCCATGTTTCTCCTAAATAAACTAACTTTGAACAGTGGTCTTTGAAACTTAACATGTTTGACTTTTTGCATGATTTGCAGTGCAGTTATTTTATTCAAATGGGGTTTTCCAAGCTAGATTAAGGGCTGCAAACTTTGAATCCCATTTTCTCGGATTTTCAGAAAATGGACATAGAACATTATAGCCTTCTGCTGACAAAATGTCTCAGCCTGTTTTAAGTATAAAATTAGGTGTCATCCCATTTTATATACGCTCCTGAAATTTCCACAAACGGTTTACAGCTTTAAAATGCAATACTGTGAATGAAAAGAACTTCGTTCAGTTACAGTTTAAGGTACTATCAAGCCTAAATGCAATCTCAAGCCTAAATGCAATCTCAAGCCTAAATGCAATCTCAAGCCTAAATACCAGCTGAAATTAGACGAAAATCAGTTGAGTAGGGTACAACGCTAGAAAAATGAAGAAAACTTGAATCACGATAGATGATTAATGTTTAAACACTCATGTAACATAACAGAGAAGAAAAAAGGACAGTTTTGTGAATTCATAAATATGGGAGTCAAAACTGGCTCAAATCATACATAGACCCTCAACTTTTGGTTCTTTGCTTTGGTTACAATTTACAGCTTTGGTTCCTGTTATGTGTGCATTAATACTGCACACGGATGACTTCTGGACACTTATGCAATTCAGTCAGCTGACCAGATGACAGTTTTATATTCAGACCTCAGATTGGGAAGGTAGTTATTATCAGGACTGAATCATGATCACGTTGCAAAAGTGTAAATGATTTAAACGACTCGTTGCTGTTGATTGTGATTGTTCACGCGAAAGTGTTATCATACTTATATTTATCCCGTGTGTCGTAAAATGACCCGTTTTATAGAAGGAGTCGCACAACGAACACGGCATTAAGCATATTGGTATGTATACATGTATATTGTTTTTAAATAAGTTCTGAAAAGTAAAGCAAGATCCTTTGGAAGCAAGTAACACAAAATAATAGAAAATAGCAGACTCGGTTTGATTGAGTCTGTTCATGGCTAGTAATGGAATGTGCGACACCAGCCCCGCCCCCAAGAAACGGCTTAAGCGGAACTTTCAACATTACTCAAATGAACTCAATGACCCAAAAGGACCAGAAAATATAATCTGCACTTAGGTGATGTACGCGGAGCCGTTTTACGGACGTGACTTGGCACAAGCATCAGCTGCAGTGAAGATAAATATGTTCTGAAAAGTAAGATCCTTTGAAAGCAAGAAACACACCAAAGAACAGAAAAAAGCAGACTCGGTTTGATTGAGTCTGTTCATGACTATTAATGAAATGTGCGACACCAGCCACGCCCCCAAGCATCGACTTATGCAGAATACTATTTTCAAAATTACTCAACTCAACGATCCAAAAGAACCAGAAAATATAATCTGCACTATGATCATGTACGGGGAGACGTTTTACGGCCGCCACACGGCACAAACACCAGCTGCAGTGAAGATTCAAAATTACTCAAATGAACTCAATGATCCCAAAGGACCAGAAAATATAATTTGCACTATGTATCTGCACTATAAGTTATATTTCTGAGGATTAAAGACACACTATAAATGGCTAAAACATAAGTTGCTTTGCACTTGATAGATTTTGCGAATCGTAAAGATTGTTCTAAAAGACTTATATGACAAATATTTTCAAAAGTACCAATATAACAGATGAAACTGAAAAGCAGAGTACACCGGCATTTACAACAGATACGAAACTAATAAACTAAAAGTAAAGCAACAGTGCCCGTCCTCCCCAACAAGGTGATCATGAATCTAAGCAGAAATAAATAATTGCTGCTGGATTTGGATTGCAATACCATTTGTAAATATAATGTATTTGTTTAGGAACAGTTCAAAGTAAATATGAAGAGATTCCTATGTGATACAATGAAATCGAATGTCTCATCAAAACATGGGACGAGGATAAAAAATGCATGTGAAAATTAATTAAACACAAGCCAATACAAATTAAAATCTTAAAAAGCAGAGAATACATACAGAAAAAGGAACATGGGCCAGACTAGAAAGCTCAGAAAACCGTTACTTCCCAATTTGGTGATCACCAAGCTAACGTCAACCAAAGAAACAAATTGTCAAATAAATGCAGACACACCAAAGAACCAGCAATAGACAGCGCGCCGCATGAGTAGCAATCTACACTCGGTTCAACATTTCACTATGGTAGAAACTACAAAATGCGTGGGTTCGATTGTTTTTTATGGTTATTTCAAAATTTCAGCAGGCTGTCCCGAGCCAGTTTTGGCTACATAGCTGCGCAACTATTGAAACTGTACAATCCACAAGTACAGAATTTGCAGTCTCCTGTTTATCAAAATGTTTTCCATATAATCCATATATAATTAAGCATACCAAAACTCAGCTTCCTATATGAGAGTTTCAGAAGTTGAATAAAGTGCCAATATCGGAAAAGAATTAATGCGATTTAGCGAAACTAGGTTTTGAATCAGAAGGAGGGCAATAGGTAGCGTAAATTCGGACAGTGGGTAAATTCGGCCTGTGACATTGTTTCCTATATATATCAGTTGTTTGGAAGTAAATCAAAATAAACTGGGCAAACAGCGAAAATTCTGATGAGACGGCTCATGATGAGCCGTCTCATCTGGATCTGTTTGCAATGGTATGTCCGAATTCAGTATCCGCTGTCCGAAGTTACCCGACTTGGACCTAACTGTTTCGTTCGTTTTGCAACATCTGAAATCATAAGAGGTTAGGCTTCTGCCTTCTGGGTGTCAGGTGTCTGTTCCTGTTTTCTGGAAGGCCTTCTGATCCTTTCAAATGGCCAGAGGAAGGTTCAGAAGAAAAGGCGATCAGGTAATTAGAAAATATGACCACGGGAAGTAAGGGCAGTACTAGGTGATATTCATAAAATTATTTGCGCAAAGAACTTTGATTCATCCGATTCAAAGAATTTTTTAAACAGTAAATAATGCCAACATATAAATGGAATATTTTCATAAACTCGTTTTAATTTGCCATATACTGTTTTGGGCATTATAAACAATTTGCTTGATTATGTGGGTCACCTTCTAATTGATTTATCATTGTTTTAACCTAATTATCAACAGCTGTTGTGGTGATTTGTGCTTTCAAGATACATAACAGTATTGTTTGCATGGGACTTGTTCTTTTCGTTGATCAGTATACAGTATGGCTCCGTTCGACCATTAATTTGGCCTATTGACTTACTCATCAAGTGACTAAGATCCCAAATATATACTCAACTAATGACTCAGTCTATAGTACAAACAAACTCAAACAGATCAAACATACTTTCACCATACCTTGACACCATCTTTTCGCGTGACATCTCCACAACTGCTGTGAGTGGGATAACTCTTTGTACTCTCAACGTTGCCAGTCTTGGGAAACCCCTAGGTTGTTTATCTCCCATTCTGAGTCATAATAGAGGTCCCTGCTTATTATGCTCAAATTTAACTGGTTTTAGTCTTGATTTCCAGTCCCACATGAAGTGAACAGGCCAGTCATGTCTCTCATAACTTTCGCATGACATATCCAAATTAAATAGTGTGTCTATTGTGTTACCATATTTGTAGTGATTTATTTGAATAAATATTGTTTAAAGTAACTACGTTACAAAATGTGACGTCAGTAGTGATACGCCACCGCATTAGTTATCTCAATTTTTTAAAAGAACACAAAGAGGTAAATGAAGTTACTAGGGAAGGTCATAATCATAAATCATAAAACAGCCCACCAAAACTACTGAAAGAAGAAAGAAGAATTGCAAACAACATTACGGAACAGTATATCTTCGATACCAGACATACACACTCCAACACCTCCGCCCAACACAGAGGAACTTAATCCGAGCCTTCTCTGACTGACAAAAGCCCTTTGAACATTTTATTGATTTTTTTTTTGCGAAAAGCTGCCACTCAAAAATCAAAGGCTTCTGCTTGTCAGAGAAGACTCAAATTAAATGGAACCATTCCTAAATGCAACAAACGAAAGGCTTAAAGCGTATAAAATTCCTATTTTACCAGCCACAATACTGGAAGGCAAGTCAACAGCTCTATCGGTGACAACAGTGCTAGATATACAACAGACAGAATCTGCATAAGAATCATTCTGCCTTGGATCACACAAACCTTTTTCAGAATTAAGATATCTAGAAAAAAAATAGCAAAAGTATATCTTCACAACAATGAATATGTAGTGAGAAGACAGTCCCAAACAGGGGCGTAGCTAGAGGTTATTACGTGATACGCACAGTGCCGTGTTTATACTCCTTGAGAGGAAATCATGTTATTTAGCCCTTGGATATTTCATATTTTCATGCAAGTTGGCAGTTTGTATTGAAATCTTGCCCAATTTACAACATTTCAAACTGCAAATATGCTGGTGTGTGTTGAAATTTTGTCAATTTGACAAAATTTCAATACGCACATGCGTATTTGCGTATAGGTAGCTACGCCCCTGCCAAAGAAGGCGCGGTCAAAATGACTCTCATGTGGCACCATGAATGCCATAGCAAAAGTTGATGAAGGCTCATTTACCAAAGCTTCTAAGGACACGACTTCTGAAAAGTGCGGACTTTTTGTTTGTTTCAGATTGTTGATGATATGTTGCTAGAGATGGTTTATACTTAGAACTCTGGCTCCCACGAGTGATTTCCCAAATCACATGAAAGTTTATTTCAAACGGAAAGATAATGAAGAAAAATTAATCAAATCTATTAGCCTAGTCATGTCTCTGGTTTGTTAATTAAAATGATGCATATTACTCTCCTGTGACTGTTCTGTCAGCAGTCATCTGATAAGCATAGCTGCTTGGGATTGATGCGATGATTTTCCAACATTACGTATTAAACATAATTTTATGAGAAAGTTTGATTACCGGTTTTACCAGACAATCCAGCCGCTTCTTTAATAACCTCGATCGACTTTAAATGAAAAGGTTTATTTGTCCTCTTCGAAGGGATGACGTAGCAGTTGTCAAATTGTACGAAGCCCAAGAATCACCTGAGCTGGTTCGTCACTGTCTTTCAACGACAGGTATTTAATATGCCAAATCCTTTGTGGCAAATGCGGTACTTAGTGGGTTCACAGGTATTTATGTCAAATCATTTTGGGTAAAATATAAGGTACTTAGCGGGTTCAAAGTGCTGAAAGTGAAATAATTCTGACATTAAAAAGCAAATAATCAGCATTAGCATCTGGCAAATTTATGGATCAGTGCAAAAATGTGCAATGTAGATTTGTAAAATAACGTAGGTGTAAATCTGTAGTGATTCACAGAATCACAGTATTGGCAAAAAGCAGCTGGTTACGTACTACCATTAAAATGCCCCATAGACTTCAGTGTTAATTCCAATAACTTAAGATACTTACAAAATGGAGCATATCCCAAATCCATCGTCGCCTTCTGTCTCAGTCTTTAGGGCAAGCAAACTCGAACTGATCCTGGGTGCTCTGGCCATACCTTCACCACCATCTCTTTGCATCACATGTAAACATTTGGGTCAGGGGTCATTTGGTGTACTTTCAAGGCTGCCAGTCTTGGGAAACCCCCTAGGTTGTTGCCTCATTCTGGCACACAAAATAGGTCAACTTTTATTAGGTTAAAACATCATGGATTGTAGTCCCTGAGCTCCAGCTCCACCTGAAACAGACAGAACATTCATATACCTTATAACTCTCACATGCCATACACTCAAATCAGGATCTTTCATGTTTCTTAGGAACTATTTTACACCGTACCAAAACACTCTGACGTCAATGGTAGTGCGCCACCAGCTGTGAAAGTTGGATTTTTTTGCTCCGCATGGCCTTCACCCTTGTCTATGAAATATACTCAGCAAAAAAAAAATAATAACTTGAATTGGAATCCAGCTTCAATTCGTTTTGGTGAAAAACTCCACAAAGTTTCTTTTGCTATCTCAAAAATGCTTACTTTACGGGATTTGCAGAAAGGGGCATATCTTTGTTCGTAACGAGTAAACGATGCTGAAAATCTGAGACATTGTTACGTCCTAGATAAAGTGGGAATCGGTACAACTCAGCTCCCGACAACGAGTTAACTGTTCAATATTCGTGAATTTTGAGATTGACCGCTTGATTGTTTACCCTTTCATTACGCACGAATAAACAAACAAAATTTCAATAATTCTGCGATGAAGTGTACCCCATGCATTGATAATATATTCCCTGTTTTGCCAATTTCAACAGACTTTTATTTTTTTATAAAAAAAATACCAAAAAAGAACAATATCCGTTGTTTTTGCATTTGAGTATATATCATATGTCTGATTTCTCAAAACCCAAGAAATGACAGAAAAATAAAAAGCGTCATTTTTTTTGCCATGTATACTGCTCATAAAACGTGGGGGATATTATAACATAGAAGCGAGTTTAAAAATTAACTGGTTGGTTGGTTGTATATTTACGGAACACATTTCCGCGTTGAGGTACAAATTTTTACCCAATCTTATATGACTTTTGCATTTCAATGTCTAAAGAGAAATGATTTCCATTTAGCTTAGTTATAAAATCAGATGTTTACTAAATAGAATAATGCATAAAACTTGAAATAAAAAAGAAAAGAAAGAAAGTCAAACCCAGTTTCAAATCTTTGTGTTTACTAAGGTACGGCATATCTTTGTCGTTATTGATTGTTTAAAACTTATTGGGGAATGAAACGTGTTGCCTAGTTTTAGTTTGCTAATAAGATGTACTTTTGGACAATTCATATTTACAAAAAAAATGAAATAAATGCATTCGTTGCTTGATAAAACGTGCAATACCCAACAAAAAATAATACTCCGTACATTGTTCAAGACAGTGAATTTTTTTTGCAATTAATATACTGCTCAAAATAAGTAAGGGATATTAGGGCATTTAGGACAGCAGAAGTAAGGAAAATAAAATTTGCTTTTAAAAGGAGGGCTTGCCCAGCTAAGCTAGTGAAATTTTCATGAGTTGTTATTGAAGTGAACCCAATTGTTGGTGCGCTTTCTGTTGCTATCTTTTAATAAGCAAAGCATTTAATTTCTTAACTTTTTAAATGGTGGCATAGAATTTATTTGAAAAACAAACTGAGGAAATATTTAAACACACACACACACACACACACACACACACACACACACACAGAGAGAGAGAGTTTTCCAACGTTTTGGCCGTTAGGCATGTCTCAAGGTAAAGTACCATATGTTCCTATTTCAAGTCTTTTCTTTACGGCTGCTGAGTCATTTAGTTTGAATCAAATTTTAGGAAAGCCTGTTTAAAACCCATGTCTATGGAATTTTGGCATATCTGAACTTGGCATCAAAGAAGACAATAAATTTATATTTACTGAAGTTTATTTTTGGTTTTAGTGGCATCAGTGTCAATTTTGATACTCTGAGAAGAAAATGCATGCTGCTATTGTTCGAGACAATAACTTGCTTTACACCATTTGGGAGCAACAAAGCATGGAACCCATTGCGTTCATAGTTCCATGAACTTCCGAGAAATGAAATTTATCTTTTATATTTATGCTATGTTTTCACATCAATTTTGTTACTTATTCGTGACGTTCTGACTAATTTAACGCCGAGGAAAGGACGAAGAATAGTTATAAACCAAAATGTTTTATAATGATGTACAACAGCCGCCACTATGACATGAGGTATATCAAACTTTACATCGGCCAATCATCTATTTGAATTATCCGTGACGTCGCTTACGCTTGTATGAATGAGTGTTGTTCATGGATGTATGAACAACGTCAGCCCAGTATATGTTCATCTAACGAAACCGTCGATGAGTGTAAATATTTCTCTGTACATTTGTATAGGTGAAGTAAAAAGGCAACATAAGAGAGTGTTATAAAAGCAAGAAAAATGGCCACACAACCCCCACCCGCACCTACTGCAATCACAGTATGCCCTTGCCCAACTATAATTCAAATCAGTAGTACGTCCCGGCACTGGAAGTTATACCCAGCATCATCGCATCATCCAACCAACCACTCCATTGTCATAAAGCTGTCAATGATTCCCTAACAGTCGGCCTCAACGAGATTCAAATTTTAACGGTTCTGAATTGTCCCCTTTTTCTGTACCTGTATCATTGTAAGAGGTATCCAGTTCAGGCTATTCATGAGCATGTTGATGGCCAATAGGAAATTTATCAGAAGCTAAAAATGTGTACAATATATATCGCTTATGCCTGTTGCAATGCGTATGCGTTAATATTACTCACCTACATTACCAGCTTTTACATACATAACACGGTCAGTTGTACATAAAAGCCACACACACGGATAGATGGGATACTTTTTTTCAGTAAATGTGATGAGTGATAACGGGAAAAAAATCGTTAAAAGCGCATGTTTCTAAATTAAAACAATGAATTTGAACTTCGCTATTTTTTTACAGATACACAGATCAGCCCATTCCGGCATAAGCGCAGTCTGATCAGTCTATCCTCAGCATGAAAGATGTCTGCATCATGAAGAATATATATGCCGAAAAAGACTGATCAGACCCCAAGAATGCACCGGCTCTGGACAGTGTGCCGGCTGCTCTGACTAGTCAGATTATGCGATGCCCTAAGGCCTATTTTTCGTGTCGCCGCTGCATGATTTTTGAAAAAGCTAATGCTTGTATACTAAGCTATAAATATACAATGTTTCTTACACAGGTTTTAGTATATTTCTAAGGATGCAAAGCCAAATATTTTGCATTAAATTAAGAATTTCATTTTTATGCAATCAGTTTATAAAAAGCAAAAGATATGTGGCCAAGTTCAAGGCACTTGTGAAAGAAAAACGTGCTTTTTAACGGAAATATCAAAAACAAAGTACATGCACTATCAAAAATAGATTTTCCGTCTGTTATTTTTAGCAGATGAGGTCAGTCGGATATGGATAAGAATAGACTCTCTTGGTATTTTCCGTCTAAGCGTGACGTATCGTCTCTTCCGAAAATAACTCGGTATCACTAAACCACTTGAATACTGGCTTGCGACCGTCATCGCAAGCCAATAAGTAGCTACTCTTATAATTCATAAAACAAATATTCATTGGGACACTCAATGTGAAAATTGAAATGATCAAGATTGTCACGTGACCTAGAGTAAAATGGAAGTAGACGAGGGGTCGACACCTAAATTTCGAACGAATTCAGCGCAGCAATGACTAATAATTTTATGCAAACTTTATTAAGACAGACGCCTAATGCCTCAGTTAACAAGATACAAATAAATTTTATGCGGTTTTATCACAGAAGAAAATGATTCGCGTAAAAGATACCATTGTGTGGTGATTGTCCCAAGTAGGTGTTTTCAGTTAAGAAAATTATGGAAAAATTTATTGTTCACAAAATCTGAGCGTCCAAAGGAACGTTTTTCGTCAATGCGAAATTGAGGTGTAGACCCCATAGACCTTTATGTGTTGCTGGAGGTCACATGACCTGCTGTGACTGCTTCTGTTTTAGTTGAATATTGTTACTTAAATAGTGCTAGCTTGTTATAGTTTCTTTCTTTTGCAGGGGACATGTTACACAACACATTTTGTGTTATTACCATCCCTTATTGACCCATCGAGTTGGGAGACTCATGGAGGCCCGGGCATGGAGGTGGGAGCGTCTTATTTCCTTCCGGCAAGTCAATGACATGCTCGCTGCCAATGATGTAAACAACCATATTCAAAGAGTCAAGTGATTGGGCTTATTCCTTACTTACAATGACCCCCTGAATCTAGCTGTTTTACCAAGCTGAGCAGGACTCGCTCGGGTATTTCCGGTGACAACTGACTCAGATTCGACTTCTATCCTGGCCGTAGACTTCTCCTACGAAGACTTACGCCCAATGATGCTGTGTTCACTGGTTTTGTTTAATCTATAACTGATTTTTCGTGTGGAAGTTGAGATCGCAGCAGCAACACTGAAAAAGGGAAGTCTGCAGAAGTTGATAATACACCAGCAGTTTCAATTTGTTTCAGCTGGCGGGGAGACCATGCTTGAGGTTTTAACAGAGATCTCTAACAAGTGTTGTGGAAAGGAGAAAGGCCTACCCCATGAGCTCAGTCACTGATTATTACACACCCTGAAACGGACAGCCTACAGTTCCGCCGGTACTACAGAACTGTCAACCTTATCAGTCAATCAAAGTCATGCTGAAATTCTTCTTGAACAGGCTTAACCACAAGACGAACTTGAAGAACAGGCTGGTTTCAGAGTCGGAAAGAGCGCCACAGAACAGATCTTTAACCTCAGAATCCTATGTGAAAGTACCTCCAACATTAGCAAAGTCTGTACCATGTCTTCATTGATTTTTTAAAAAGCCTTCGACAGTGTATGGCAGGCAACCTTACGGGCCACCAAGCGGAAATACAATATCAATGCAAATCTAGTGTGCACCATTTGAGCAGCTCTATGACAAGGCTACAAGTGTAGTCCAGATGAATGGCAGCACGATAGAATGGTTCATAAGAACTGTTCCAGTTAGGCAAGGATGATAGGTACACAAAAAAGAGGTGGGAAGAGACCATATTAAAGAGTAATGAGGGATGGACTTTGCCAGTTCAGTTAGAGCAGCTGAAAACAGGACGAGGCGAAAAGGGATTGTTGCGAAGTCATCTGTGGTGCCCCGTTACGGGATAAAATAGAATAGAATAGATGGAGTTCTACGTTTGTATTAGCGGTACGTATGTAAGTTTTTGAAACCAAAACGCCTTGGGATGAAATAATTAGGTAAAATAATACAGGGATCACTAAATTGCACGGCCTGTCAATGTTGGGCGATAGGTCAGTCTATTCAATCCAACTTGGAATTACCCAATCGTATCAGTTCGGCCAATTCCGTATTCTGAATTAAACTAAGTTTGACCTGTAATATACCAGTATACCACCACCTTTGGCATTTCTGTCGTTTCTTTTAAACTTATATCCGTTTACCATAAAGAGATTTTTATTGAAAGAATAATCCATCTTTGTCTCACTTAAAATGAGAAAGTCACATAGTTTATCTATAAGACCGGGTTTTAAGTCACTGAATTTATAGCGAAGACTGTTTATGCTGAGATGACATAGAAAAGGTCTCTTTGGGTTATCTTTTCTAAGATGGCGTTCTTTGAAAATATCGTGTTCCTCTGCTGGGCTGTCGTCTACTAGATTTTCTTCGGAACTCGAGTTAATAGAGATTTCTGGAGATTGAAGCTGGTCATCTGCTAACCAGCCAGTTGAGTCTCTACTGCTTTCAGATTCAGCAAAGCTGAAAAAAGAGTCAGAGAACTGTGGTAGAACACATTTTTCACAGAACCAAAATTTATGTTTTTCTCTGTGATATATGTTTCCTAACTGTGATGCTTGCTTGTTTTATACATGTTTAGTTCTAATTATTTGTTGGTCGGTAAAATCACAGGCATTTGACGTTTTCGGGCCCCAGGAATACACAGTAGCCTCGAATATGGCCGGAAATCGCATCTCCTATAATGAGATACACAGTAGCCTCGAATATGACCGGAAACCGCATCTTCTATAATGAGAGCCTCGTATCTCATTATAGACGATGCGGTTTCCGGCCATATTCGAGGCTACTGTGTATTCCTGGGGCCCCCAAAACGCCAAATGCCTTTGGTAAAATAGCCATTATGGCTAATGTTGATTATGCTGTAAATTTGAAAACCGACTTTAGATAAAGTTTCTCATGTCTTATTTCTTATCTCTCAATGCATAACAATTAACTTAAATGGGGATAAACTAGATCTAGATATCGTCCCGGTATGTGTTTCCGCGCGGTATGTGTTTCAGAGCCCTAACTATAATCATAAACTGTACATGGTAGAGCATTTGCACTGAGGAAATTTATTGACATCTATATTCTGCAGAAGGTCTTGTTCCTTACCATAATAAAGAATGACCAAAAATATCATCTAGGAGAAAAGAAATAAAACATCAAAACATGATGTGCTTTGGATAGCCATTTTTCTTAATGCACTTTTGTTATGGTTGTTGTGACTCCAAAAAGTTTGAAACTAGCAAAATTTTGAACGAGAAACTTACTTTCTGTTAATTGTGTGCTTA
Organism: Ctena decussata; assembly: GCA_963989385.1. Taxonomy (NCBI): domain Eukaryota; kingdom Metazoa; phylum Mollusca; class Bivalvia; order Lucinida; family Lucinidae; genus Ctena; species Ctena decussata. The sequence goes on from OZ022506.1 coordinate 52,104,127, forward strand.
ATATCTTTAATGTCATGCATAGTTTAGGTTCACTGAAAATATGTTAGTACTTTTCAAAAATGTTTATGACAAGAGGGTCCTTATATCCGAAAGAAGTGTTTAGCACTACCAGTAAGTAACAGTATGTTGTATTGTTTTCGTTTATAATCTGAGTTGTAATTATCAAATTTATTTTTTTCTTTTGCAGTTATGTCACCAGGTCCAGTTGAGACACAATGTGCATATCAATCATTAACATTGGAATTTGAAATTTATAGAAGTTTCCAATTAGAGGCATAGGGGTTGCCAAGTTTGAAAAAAAAGGCTGTCATTGCTCCAAAGATAGGCATGCTATCTGAAATTATTACCACCATCTCAAGAATGATTGATTGATGATCGATACCTTTTATTATATGGTGTCAACATGAATTATGCTTACTCCTGAAATCAGTATTTTCTCCTCACCAAACCAAATAAAATTTTATTTCAAAACTTTTAAAAGGGCTATGAAACACATACCGCGCTAGAAGGATAAGTGAAAATAGGTAGTCATCTCAAATACAAACTCCTGATTTTAATTCTACACTGTATTTCATGAGGACAAGCGTAATGTTAGGCTAAACATTACTATTCTATTCTATTCTATCCCATAACCTTACTAGGTCGTTGGGGCACCACAGATGACTTCAAAACAATCCCTTTCCACCTTGTCCTGTCTTCAGCTGCCCTAGTTGAGCTGGCAAAATCCATTCCTAACCACTCCTTGATATTGTCTTCCCACCTCTTTTTCTGTCTACCTCTTCTTCTTTTTCATTTCACTGTGCCCTGAAGAAATGTCTTTGCTAAACCAGAAGACCTTGAAACGTGGCCAGGAGTTCATCATATTCTCCAATGGCTGCTTGGATCTTCCTGCGAACCTCCTCATTGGTTATATGGTCCTTGTAGGAAATGCTCAGTAACCTTCGGTAGCATCTCATCTCAAAGGCATGCGTTCTTTTCTCTAACTCTGCTGTCAAGGTCCACGATTCACAGGCATACAGAAATATGGAAATGACAAGGGAGTGCATAAGTTTCACCTTTGATCCAAGAGATATGTTGTTATCTCTCCAAATGGGTTTCAGCTTGGCAAGAGCTGAAGTTGCTTGTGCAATCCTTGAGAGAACCTCCTGTTTTGAGCCATCATCTGAGACAACTCTTCCAAGGTATTTGAAGCTGTTTACAGTACCCAGGGTCTGCCCCTTTACCTTGATCTCCCTCTATACCTGGCAAGATTTACGGGGTACCTTCAAATTCTTATATTTATGTGAGGGCTCTTGTGATGACCCAGTCTGCCACATGTTTATGAATGAAAACCCTCAAGTTTGAAGAATCAATTTCATCATAAAGTAGATTTGATTTGGTTGGTTTGATGCTTAACGTCCACGGTAAACAACTAAGGTCATGTCGGGACGGTCAGTTAACCTAACCACACTATTCCTGGGCAGGCTTAGACCTTCTAAGCGGTTAACCAGTACTAAGTGCACATTCTTTCGCCAGTAACTGACAACTGCCCTTCTTGAATCAGCGGAAGGAGAAACGAAAGTATGTGGCCAGACCGGGATTCGAACCTAGGACCTCTGACTTACGAGTCAGGTGCCCTACCGATTGCGCTACCCGGCCCGGCTCTAAATGTAGATCAATTCTTTTCTTCTGTAGATACTTTCCTTTCTCCTTTCCAACATCATAGTATATATTTACTGTTCTAAATCCACCATAAATTCCATCACAGGGCTTTTTTATTTGTTTTGCACTCAAATACATAGAAACATACAATAGTTTACACATACGTGTTTTCACAAGAAAAGACATTACCTTATATTGACATAATGCTTTTATTTGCCACCACAAACTTTAAGATCCACCACATTTTTTTGTCAGCATATAACAGTCATCCTGCAGCAAATCCCTCTTACAGTTCATCTATACTTTCAGAATCCATCACAAACAACAAAACCCATCACAAGAAATATCCTTATCACACCGATTTAAAAAAATAATCACCCCATCTTAGATTATTATCTAAAAGCCCACAACAAATACCAATTTCCACCACAATTTTTCAGCGTCAACTTCTTACTAATAATACTAATTTTTCAGCCACATTCAGAGTAATTGCTGACTGTTCTATCCATATTTACAAAACCTACCACATACTTTATTATCCACCACAATTTAGTCAGGACCAAAGATCACTGCTAACTGAAAGTCTGTCATACATCCAACAGCAAATTCCTATCTCATAATTCATCTAAACTTTCAGAATCCACCACAAACAACAAAATCCACCACAAGCAATATCCTTATCAGATTGATTACAAAAAATTCACTCCCACCCCCAGCTGAGATAATTTTCTTTTAATCTAAAAGCCACCACAATCATCAGTTTCAACCAGAACTTTTCAGCAACGTTTTCATACCAAAATAATTCTTTTTGTTAGCCAATTTTATAGTAATTGATGTGTGTTCTATCAATGTTTATGAAACCCACCACATACTTTAACATCCACCACAATTTATTCAGGACAAGATATCACTGCTAACTGTAAATCTGTCATACGTCCTACAGCAAAGCCCTATTTCATACTTCATCTTTACTTCCAAAACCCACCAGAAACAACAAAATCAATCACAAACAATTATTTAATCGGATAAAAGAAAACAAAAAAATCATCCCCCAAGCTGAGATAAATTTCTTATATTTAGAACCCACCGCATGCATCAGTTTCCACCACAACTTTTCAGCAACATCAATTTCCACCACAACTTTTCAGCAACGTTTTCATACTAAAATACTAATTTTTTACCGTACACTATCAAAACCCACCACAAACAACAACATCCACCACAAGCAATTATTTTATCAGATTGATAACAAAGAGACAAAAAAATCATCCCCCAAGCTGAGATTAATTTCTTATATTTAAAACCCACCACAAACATCAATTTCCACCACAACTTTTCAGCAACGTTTTCATACTTAAATACTAATTTTTTAACCTACATCTCCTACAGCAAAGTCCTATCTTATAATCCATTTACTCGTACACTATCAGAACCCAGCACAAACAACAAAATCCACCTCAAGCAATTATTTTATCAGATTGATAACAAAAAAATCACCCCCCAAGCTGAGATTAATTTCTTATATTTGAAACCCACCACAAGCATCAATATCCACCACAACTTTTAAGCAACGTTTTCATACTAAAATACTAATTTTTTAACCTACTTATCTTACAGCAAAGTCCTATCTTATAATCCATTTACCCGTACACTATCAGAACCCAGCACAAACAACAAAATCCACCACAAGCAATTGTTTTATCAGATTGATAACGAAGAAACAAAAAAAAAAAAAAAATAGAATAATCACCCCTAAGCTGAGATAAATTTCTTATATTCTAAACCCAGCACAAACATCAATTTGCACCACAACTTTTCAGCAACTTTTTTGTCTCGTAAATACTTTTTTTAGCATACTCATCCTACAGCAAAGTCCTGTCTTATAATCCATCTACCCGTACACTATCAGAACCCACCACAAACAACAAAATCCACCACAAGCAATTATTTTATTAGATTGATAACGAAGAAACAAAACAAAAATCATCCCCGAGCTGAGATAAATTTCTTATATTTTAAACCCACCACAAACATCAATTTCCACTACAACTTTTCAGCAACATTTTTGTCTCGTAAATACTATTTTTTAGCCTACTTATCCTACAGCAAAGTCCTATCTTATAATCCATCTACCCGTACACTATCAGAACCCACCACAAACAACAAAATCCACCACAAGCAATTATTTCATTAGATTAATAACAAAAAACAAAAAAATCATCCCCTAAGCTGAGATAAATTTATTATATTTAAAACCCACCACAAACATCAATTTCCACCACAACTTTTCAGCAACATTTTCATTCTAAAATACTTCTTCTTAACCTACTTATCCTACAGCAAAGTCCTTTCATATAATTCATCTACCCGTACACTATCAGAACTCACCACAAACAACAAAATCCACTACAAGCAATTATTTTATCAGATTGATAACAAAAAAACAACAACAAAATAATCATCCCCCAACTCAGAAAAATTTCTTATATTCTAAACCCACCACAAACATCAATTTCCACCACAACTTTTCAGCAACATTTTCTTACTTAAATACTATTTTATTTAGCATACATATCCTACAGCAAAGTCCTATCTTATATCTTATAATCCATCTACCCGTACACTATCAGAACCCACCACAAACAACAAAATCCACCACAAGCAATTATTTTATTAGACTGATAACGAAGAAAAAAAAAATCATCCCCCAAGCTGAGATAAATTTCTTATATTTTAAACCCACCACAAACATCAATTTCCGCCTCAACTTTTCAGCAACATTTTCTTACTAAAATACTAATTTTTTAGCCTACTTATCCTACTGCAAAGTCCTATCTTATAATCCATCTACCCGTACACTATCAGAACACACTACAAACAACAAAATCCACCACAAGCAATTATTTTATCAGATTGATAACAACAAAAAAAAAACACCCCAAAATCATCCCCAAAGCTGAGAAAAATTTCTTATATTTTAAACCCACCACAAACATCAATTTCCACCACAATTTGTCAGCAACATTTTCATTGTAAAGTTCTAATTTTTTAACCTACTTAATCTACAGCAAAATCCTATCTTATAATCCATCTACCCTTATACTATCAGAATCCACCACAAACAACAAAATCCACCACAAGCAATATTTCATCAGATTGATAACAAAAAAAAAAACAACAACAAAAAATCATCCCCCAAGCTGAGATAAATTTCTTATATATAAAACCAACCACAAGCATCAGTTTCCACCAGAACTTTTCAGCATCACCAATTTCCACCGCAACACAAGCAATTATTTATTAGATTGATATCCAAAAAAATCATCCCCCAAGCTGAGATACATTTCTTATATTTAAAACCCACCAATAGCATCAATTTCCACCACAACTTTTCAGCAACATTTTCCTACTAAAATACTTATTTTGTAGCCTACTTATCCTACAGAAAAGTCATATCTTATAATCTGTCTAACCGTACACTATAAGAACCCACCACAAACAACAAAATCCATCACAAGCAATTATTTTATCAGATTGATAACAAAAAAAAAAAAAAAAAAAAAAAAAATCATCCCCCAAGCTGAGATAAATTTCTTATATTTTTAATCCACCACAAACATCAATTTCCACCACATCTTTTCAGCAACATCAATTTTCACCACAACATTTCAGCAACATTTTCAAAAATACTTATGTTTAGCCTACTTATACTACAGCAAAGTCCTATCTTTAAAGGAAAACACTCACTAAAATGCATGTTGGACTCAAATTAAAGATTCTAATAAAACATGAAATTTGCCTAAAATTTCATGAAAATCGGACTTAAAATAAGAAAGATATGACAGATTTAAGATATTTTAATGTTGAGCCGGGAACAAGCAAATTTGTGAGTTAATGACGTCATAAACTCACAGTCCAAAATGAAAATTCTAAATAACTTTAGTTTGAAGCAAACTTTAGATAAATGAAATGCATAAATCTATATTTTACTTCATAAAGAAACAACCAAAACAAAATAATACTGTATAAGTAAGAAATTTATGCTCTTACTCTAGATTCAAATATTTATCACGTGACAGGAACTTCTAAAATGGCGGCCTCCAAGACCGCCATATTGATTTTTTTAAATTTACATATCTTTCTTTTTTTAAGTCCGATTTTCATGAAATTTTCACCAAATTTAATTGCAAATCAAGATCTATAATTTGAAGTCTCTTCATATTTAAGTGAGTGTTTTCCTTTAAACCCATCTACCCGTATACTATCAGAACCCACCACAAACAACAAACTCCACCACAAGCATTTATTTTATCAGATTGATAACAAAAAAAACACAAAATCATCCCCCAAGCTGAGATAAATTTCTTAAATTTAAAACCCACCACAAGCATCAGTTTCCACCACATCTTTTCAGCAACATCTATTTTAACCACAACTTTTCAGCAAAATTTTCATACAAAAATACTTATTTTTTAACCTACTTATCCTATACCAAAGTCCTATCTTTTAATCCATCTACCCGAACACTATCAGAACCCACCACAAACAACAAAATCCACCACAAGCAATTATTTTATCAGATTGATAACAAAAAAAAAACAAAAAAACATCATCCCTACAAGTTGAGATAAATTTCTTATATTATTAACCCACCACAAACATCAATTTTTACCGAAACTTTCCAGCAACATTTTCATACTAAAATACTTATTTTTTAACCTACTTATCCTACACCAAAGTCCTATCTTATAATCGATATCCCCGTACACTACCAGAACCCACCACATACAACAAACTCCACCACAAGCAATTATTTTATCAGATTTATAACAACCCCCCTCCCCCCCCCCCACAAAAAAAAAAATCATCCCCCAAGCTGAGAAAAATTTCTTATATTTTAAACCCACCACAAACATCAATTTCCACCACAATTTGTCAGCAACATTTTCATTCTAAAGTTCTAATTTTTTAACCTACTTAATCTACAGCAAAATCCTATCTTATAATCCATCTACCCTTATACTATCAGAACCCACCACAAACAACAAAATCCACCACAAGCAATTATTTTATCAGATTGATAACAAAAAAAAAAATCACCCCCAAGCTGAGATAAATTTCTAATATTTAAAACCCACCACAAGCATCAGTTTCCACCACAACTTTTCATTTCAGCAACATCAATTTCCACCACAACATTTCAGCAACATTTTCTTACTAAAATACTTAATTTTTAGCCTACTTATCCTACAGCAAAGTCCTATCTTATAATCCATCTACCCGTATACTATCAGAACCCACCACAAACAACAAACTCCACCACAAGCAATTATTTTATCAGATTGATAACAAAAAAACAACAACAAAAATCATCCCCAAGCTGAGATTAATTCCTTATACTTAAAACCCACCACAAGCATCAGCTTCCATCACAACTTTTCAGCAACATCAATTTCCACCACAACTTTTCAGCAACATTTTCTTACTAAAATACTTATTTTTGAGTGGGGGTTTGCAGTTGTCTGACCGTAGAAGAGGGCCCACTTTGCCTCACGATGGTCACACGCCCAGTTAGTGATTCACCGCGGATAGTCTCTCCCCATATTATTTGGGCCTCACTTGGGGTTTATGTAGCGGGCATAAGTTTATAGACTGACTAAGTCTAATTTTCCCACCATATTTGTAATGAAATTTACGGCGCAATCTTTACCTCTCTCGATGTCTACAGACTGTTCTGTTTGTCTGTATTTAATATTGTACACATTATGTGTTCACTCCGGTGACTTCTTTGCAGAGTTTCAATTTATGGCCAATGAAGTCGCATGCCTTTATCTTCAGCAGACAATAGCTGAATTATGCAATATTGCGATTTCGAGAAGTTGCCTTCCCTTCGTCAGTTGCCAATAAAGACATAACGAATATTTGTCTTGTTCTTCTTTGTAACAAATTCTTATCTATAACGCATACTTATTAATTCAAGTCTACACATACGGTGTTAGAGCAGTATTTATTTTAAACTAAGAGATAGCTGTATAAACTATTCCCATAGCTAGAATATCAATGAGAAGTGTCTACTCATTTTATGTTATTGCTTGGAATATGCTCTATATTTCAAAGCACAATCGGGTTGGTACTGACATTTGTTTTGGGGCTGGTTCCCAAATATGTTCGCTTTCAGAAGCAAGATGGGGTTGATACCCAAAATTAGTTTGCTTCTTTTAAAACTAGAGCAAGTGAGCAGGGGCTCACGTATACCCCTGGCCAGTGCCACCGCCTAATAGCATTAAACTTTAAACACAAAAATATAATACATATAAGATACACATTTTAAAGCCTGTGACCTTGTCCTTTGGTCAGTAGCAGAAAATGTCAACTAATCTGCTGCAAGCTGACAGTCAACCGAGCCATATATTAAAAGGTTCCATTGAAGGATACCTGAAATAAAGCAGTACATTGATGCAACTGTTAAAGTATGTGACCTTGACCATCCAGATGATGAAGACTGTTGAAACCTAGAGGTGAACAAAGTCACATATCAAAAGGTCCTATAGAAAAAGATGGAAAAAATAAGCAAATAAATTAAACTTAACTCAAAACATGGAAAAGCAAGTCTTTGCCCTTCACCTTGAGTCAAGGCATGTGCAGGGATGACAGAGAGTAAATTTTTAGACCAATATCTATATCCATACCAAAAATAAACCAAACAAAACAAAAGATTTGGATGATATGGGACCTAAAAACCTTTAACACAAAACATATATGAAAATGTCTAAGTCTGTGACCTTGACCTGTAGGTCACAGGCATGTGTAATGTGGCACAAAATAAAACTTTGGACATATAAACCAAACTGAATGAAGAAGTTGAATGACATAAAATCTTAAAATCTTCAACACAAAACTTCAGCATGAAAAGTCAAAGTCCGTGACCTTGACATCTAGGTCATTGGTGGGGATGGTACAGAATAAAACTTTGGACCAGCATCTATCATCATGGCAAACATTAGCCCACATCAACAAAGGGTATGACTTATATAGAGATCTTAAAAACTTAAATGCAAAACATTAACATGAATAATCAAAGTCTGTGACCTTGACCTTTAGGTCATGGGCATGGGTAGGCGTGGTACATAATAAAACTTTGAACCAGTATCTATCACCATACCAAATACAAACCCAATCCATCCAAGGGTTTGAATTATATAGAAATCTTAAAAACTTTAACGCAAAACTTTAACATGACAAATCAAAGTCTGTGACCTTGACCTTTAGGTCACGGGCATGGGTGGGGGTGGCATATAATAAAACTTTGTACAATTATCTATCACCATGCCAAATATAAACCCAATCCATCAAAGGGTTTGAATTATATAGAGACCTTAAAAACTTTAATGCAAAACTTTAACATGAATAATCAAAGTCTGTGACCTTGACCTATAGGTCTTGGGCATGGATGGGGGTGGTACATAATAAAACTTTGGACCATTATTCATCACCATGCCAAATATAAACCCAATCCATCAAAGGGTTTGGAAAATATAAGATCTCAAAAACTTTAACGCAAAACTTTAACGCAAATGTTAACTTACGGAAGGACGGATGGACGGACGGACGGAAGGACGGACGAACGGACATCGGACGAAAGCTATATACCCCTCGTCATACTTCGTATGCCGGGGTATAACAACGCAAAGTCTTCAGAGAGAAATGCGTGTGTTGCCGCCAAAGATTCAACTCTAACTAAGTAAAAATTTGCAGTTTTCTGCTCATCTACCGTCATTATAAACCTGTGTATTATTAGCCCAGTAGGTGGCCTACTAGATCAAATGAACATTTCTTTTGTAGGTTGTAGCCGCTAATTCAACACGCTGAGACAGATTCAAAACCATGCCAAACACGTCTGCGTTCAATTAGTATGACGAATTATTTATCTCAGGACCACTCATTCTATGTATATTTTGATCAAATGTAACGAGGCAGTTTTATTTTCTTTCCGATTTTTATAAAATTTGTCTTTCAAAATGTTCCTCCCGTAATGAAAATGCGTATAGTGCCATCGTATTTGTTATTTACGCACCAAATTTTATTATTATTATCTTCTCTTGCCCATCTTATGGCAGAAAAGTTTTTTATTGATTTCCTCTTTTATTGATTCAATTTTATTATTATTATTTTCTTATTTCTGAGTTCCCATATTAAGTTATTTCAGAGTAAGAAGGATTTAACTGACTGAAACAACCGTCGTTTTGCGTATTCATTTATTGGGTATTAATTTATCTATTTGTTTATTTATGTATCACATTTACTTATCCTATCTATTCGCATTTATTTTCTGCTAGTTTTTCTTATGACCAACTAGTTCTTATAAATTTCAAATCATTCTGATGTTCTTTTCCCACAGTAATGTTCTACATGTCACTTGTTAATGGTATTTATGTAATAACATTTTAGTTGAACAAGCGTTTAATATTCTTACTTCCTTCTTAGCATTTCTTTTACGCTATCAAATGATAATATTTGAATCCCGGTAGGTTTGGGGGGAAGGGTTAGGAATATATTGTTTATAGTGAGCACGCTCGTCTTATTTTGTGAGTGGCGCTAGAACAAGTATACAGACGGCCCGTTGTATCTGTTGAGTCCTCGTCTTTGCTTCTTCATGGTGTTGAAATTTGATTTATGTGTTTACCGTGATGATTCATTGACGAGTTAGAGGGTTATCATGCCAACCGAACAACCAACTAAATGTTTTGTACCACTTCAGAAACTGAGGGTGAGGTTGGGCCTGTAAAATCGATTTAAGCCCCCCAGTAATTCATTACTGACCGTTCCAAGGCGGTAGTTCTGTTGTGGTTCTCTGTTGCCTGTTTTTGGTGTCAGAGTTTCTGTGATGTTTTACCCTATGGTGTCAGAGTTTCTGTGATGTTTTACCTTATGTATGTTCTTATTATTTTTGGTTCGGTTTGGGTTGCTGAGTGGCCACCTTTTGGGAACAAGCTGCTCACTCGGTTGGCCATATGTTCTCTGTATCTTGATTATTTGTAATCTTAGTTGTTTCCAACTATGGTTTGAGGGCTGGATTTGGATTTTGATTGTTTCAGTTCCTGGTCTTTGCATACTATTTACTTTTAAACCATTTAGCTAGTTAACTTGTTTAACTGAAATTCTACAGTTGATAGATCTGTGCATTTCATGTTTTTAAATTGTTCCACTTTGACCTAAAGCGCAGTTTTTTATGATTTACAAACTATATTTCATATTTGTACGGTAAATTTTATCACTTCTATACCGTCTAGCATTTTACATGTTTACCATTTCCGTAATGCGCTGCTGTATAGTTAATACAGTTTCAGTTTATTGTTTTACAACTGTTCTGTTTATATTTGTATAGCTTGGCAAGCAGAATCAGCAAAGTGAGGGTCCTCAACCCTAGCTGGACCCAGAGAGCCCACAATACTAGTAAGGGAGTGCTTGTCCTCGACATAATCTGGGTGCCTAGATACATAAGTTTAAGTGGGGGTTTGCAGGTGTCTGACCGTAGAAGAGGCCCCACTTTGCCTCACGGTGGTCACACGCCAAGTTAGTGATTCACCGCGGTTAGTCTCTGTCCATATTATTTGCGCCTCACTTGGGGTTTATGTAGCGGGCATAAGTTTATAGACTGACTAAGTCTAATTTTGCCACCATATGTGTAACAAATTCTTTACTATAACGCATACTTATTAATTCAAGTCTACACGTATGGTGATAGAGCAGTATAGGTATTTATTTAAAACTGAGACATAGCTGTATAAACTATTCCCATAGCTAGAATACCAATGAGAAGCGTCTACTCATTTTATGTTATTACATGAATATGCTCTATATTTCAACGCACAATCAGGTTGGTACTGACATTTGTTTTGGGGCTGTTACCCAAAGATGTTTGCTTTCAGAAGCAACATGGGGTTGATACCCAAAAGTAGTTTGCTTCTTTAAAACAACAGGCAAAATCTTCAGGGAGAAATGCGTGTGTTGCCTCCAAGATTCAACTCTGACCAAATTCAGCTATTGTCTGCTGAAGATAAAGGCATCGACTTCATAAGCCATAAAATGGAAACTCCACAAAGAAGTCACCGGAGTGAACACATAATGTGTATAATATCAAATACAGACAAACAGAACAGTCTGTAGACATCGAGAGATGCAAAGATTGCGCCGTAAATTTCATTACAAATATGGTGGCACAATTAGACTAAGTCTATAAACTTATGCCCGCTACATAAACCCCAAAAGAGGCGCAAATAATGTGGGTAGAGACTATCCGCGGTGAATCACTAACTGGGCATTTGACCATCGTGAGGCAAAGAGGGACCTCTTCTATGGTCAGACACCTGCAAACCCCCACTTAAACTTATGTATCTAGGCACCCAGATTATGTCGAGGACAGGCACTCCCTCACTAGTATTGTGGGCTCTCTGGGTCCAGCTAGGGTTGAGGACCCTCACTTTGCTGATTCTGCTTGCCAAGCTATACAAATATAAACAGAACACTTGTAAAACAATAAACTGAAACTGTATTAACTATACAGCAGTGCATTATGGAAATGGTAATCATGAAATATTGGGACACGTGAAAATGCACGGTATAGAAGTGATAGAATTTACCGTACAATTATGAAATATAGTTTGTAAATCATAAAAACTGCGCTTTAGGTCAAAGTGGAACAATTTAAAAACATGAAATGCACAGATCTATCAACTGTAGAATTTCAGTTAAACAAGTTAGCTAGCTAAATGGTTTAAAATATACTTGTTCTAGCGCCACTCACAAAATAAGACGAGCATGCTCACTATAAACAATGTGTTCCTAACCCTTCCCCAAAAACCTACCGGGATTTCAAATATTATCATTTGATAGCGTAAAAGAAATGCTCAGAAGGAAATGAGAATATTAAACGCTAGTTCTGCTTTAATGTTATTAAATAAATACCATTAACAAGTGACATGTAGAACATTACTGTGGGAAAAGAACGTCAGAATGATTTGATATTTGTAAGAACTAGCTGGTCATAAAGAAAACGAACAGAAAATAAATGAGAATAAATGGGATAAATAAATGTGATAAATAAATAAACAAATAGATAAATAAACACAAAATAAATGAATGCGCAAAACGGTGGCTGTTCAGACAGTTAACTCCTTCTTACTCTGAAATAACTTAATACGGGAACTCAGTCAAAAGAAAATAATAATAATAAAATTGAAGCAATAAAAGAAGAGATCAATAAAAACTATTCTGCCATAAGATAGGCAAGAGAAGTTGATAATAATAAAATTTGGTGCGTAAAAAAACAAACACGATGGCACTATATGCATTTTAATTAGGGGAGGAACATTTTGAAAGACAAAGGACCAGGTATGATTTGGGCCATATTTGGCCCCCTCTCAAAATTTATTCAAATATTGTTTTTTTCGTTAGTCATCTTGTCAACAATATAAATCTAGAAAATGGAGATGTTACGGCTTGCACAAGGAAAGTTACAGCCATTCGTTTGTTCATGCAGTTCTGCCCTGATTTTTAGCAAAATTTAGGGGGTAGGGATACATTTTGCCATATATAACAAAGAAAGGAATTTAAAAGTAAATAATATGTATCAGATCTAATAATGTATGTAATATTAATACTAAATCTCTTTGAAATTTACTGGTCTGCATCTTATCACGTGCATGAAGGGCGATAACTCTTGATAGATCACTGAAATTGTCGGATTACAGAAACGCTACATTAAACTGTTTTTCAATCGAAAATTTACGTTTTAGGGGCATGCCACTATTGCATTATCTTGTCTTTCAATGGAATTTAGATAAACCATTCGTTTCAAGATCAACTCATGTGCAGCAGTCACTTTTTTTTTGGAATAGAACGTATTAGTCTGAAAGAAATCGTATGACAAAATATTAAAAAATATGGGGGTATGGATAAACTTTGCATTATTCTTGCGAGTTGATAAGTTGAAAATAATAAGAAATGAATACAAAAGCAACAAATATATAAAGCTAATAAAAATTTTTGCATTCAAAGTAAACATTTAGCTCTAAGAAAGAAAAAAAGGGAGATAACTTATGATTTACATTGAAACTGCATAGCAATTAATGGTAATGAACACATTTCTTTTTATAACTGCTGACTTGGTTTTGCAAACATAGGCCAGATTTTTTATGCGCTTCCTTTTATATACGTTGTTATATAAACAAAATAATAAAAGTAAACTATTCACCCTAACTGTTTCCATGGCAACGATTTTCAAAAAAAAAAAATAGATGGAGCGAAACAAGAAATTAGATATCTTTCAGACATGTACTTGCTTTTATACTTGTTTTTATCGTGCGGTTCATTATTTTCGCACGATTGTTTAAGTTATTAGTATATCAACCATATATGTAATACAAACTCTTAATGAAGCTAATCAGCAGAATGATCAGAATGATAGTCGTGTATTTCATGTATGAGAGTGGGTGGGGTACCTAAGACACTGAGTTATTCATACCGTAATACTGGGTAACTGGGTAATTCACAATCTTTGTCCTATTATATAAACAGCCGTAGGTTTTGGAAACAAAGGCCACTGAATTATTTGATTAAACTATGCATTGCTAATACTTTGCCATAGCTACGCTGTTACTATGGTACTATTATCAACTACGGCGGACTTCAGAGTTACTACTGCAAACTTCCTCGCAAAGGATCGCTTTTAGATCTTCGTTTTGACGCTGAGTGCAGTCCAGAACTGCATTGTCACCATAACACTCATGACTGTATAGCTCAGAGCAAGTTTCTATCCATCTGCTGAGAGTCTATCATTCTTTTGTTAGACATGTCCCAGACTTGTTCTGGATAGTTAGGATCTACCCTGTTCTCTGAATTTTAATCCACATCAGCTGATGTGCTCACTTGCAGTTGTGTTTTTTTGGATATTAAGTTTCAGTCTCCTTGAACCGAGTATCCCTACTTAATCAGTCCTCCTTTGCTCTCTTCAGGGCATCTGAACCCTTTTGTAAGCCTTCCTGTATTCTCATGCTGCTTCATACCGCCTCCCTTTCAAATTCCTCCTCGCATCGCAGAGGTCGAGAACAACCAGTGCCCAGTGCATGTACCTGCGATGCTCGTTTCCAAGTATTTCTTTTCCTGTATCAGTGTATCTGCTGTATTGTAGGGCGCAGAAAAATGAAAGGAAGTCGCACTAGTTTAAATCGTCCCGTACGTGCACGATTTCGAACAGGGTTTAATTTTTTACTTTTTTTCGGTTTGACACTTCAACGGAATATCTGTTGGTAAAGTATATCCAGCAGATATATTGAAAAACGGGCGTGACCCCATCATTTCGTAGTCAGACAATACCCAATTTGATGTTACTTGGTTTTATTTATGAAATGGGATCAACTCTAACATACACTTAAAAGAGAATCTTACAAGTGATATGCATAAAGAATAGTGTTTGATGATTTGAGGTCTGAAGCATGTTTCTGCAACACGTCCCCTGTCCCCCCCCCCCACCCCCCTCTCCCACACACACACAGAAACACACACTTATCTCCCATTACCACCAACACCAATTAATGGATTCATGAGTACAAATATCGTACTACTACTACTTACTATTATTATTTCAATTCTACTAACGACGTTCCCCAAGTGGCTCAGCGGTAGTACAAGTACCGTCCTTCGGTCCCGTCTTTTATTCGCTGTCCCGATTGCAACAACATTGCAGTTGCATGTATCCTTCAGGATCAGGAGTTGTTTCTGACAATAGGTCAAGCGTCGTCATGAATGAAGAAGCAAAAAACTATGTTTTGCACCATATATTCTGGTATTACTTATCAAAAAGAAGGTAAAGCGGTCTGTTTTGGTTTTTTATTTAGTAAAATTTCTTGGCGATCCGTAGATTGTATACCTTCACTGCCAAAAGAGTTCCTGTCGCACGCGCGTCCTTGTTGGGCAACCGTTGTCAATGACGTTATTTTATTTAGAAAAGTTTAAAATTAGGTGTCAGCGCAGGCAAGTGCACAGCTGAATTTTTCACACATTGTTGATGTTCTTAAAATGCATTCTTATGCAAAAAATCAGCTGTGCACTTGCATGCGCTCAGGTAGTTTTCGGCCCAAATGCAAGCCAAAAATGGCCGAAATTGCCAAAACCAGCGGAGGAGGGATACATTTAGAGGCTCAGAAGAAGGTAAATATCATTAGAGTATAGATTATTTTAGAATTGATGGTTAAATGTTTAAACTCATACATTACATGAACACAAGTTAAAGAAGTGCAATTTTGAAAATTCATAAATGAGGGGGCCAAATATGGCCCAAATCATACCTGGTCCTTTTATAAGATAGGAAAGAAAACTAAACTGCCTCGTTACATTTTATCAAAATATACATAGAATGAGTGGTCCTGAGATAAATAATTTGTCACACTAATTGAACGCAGACGTGTTTGGCATGGTTTTGAATCTGTCTCAGCGTGTCGATTTAGCGGCTACAACCTACAAAAGAAACGTTCATTTGATCAAGTAGGCCACCTACTGGGCTAATAATACACAGGTTTATAACGACGGTAGATGAGCAGAAAACTGCAAATTTTTACTTAGTCAGAGTTGAAACTTTGGCGGCAACACACGCATTTCTCTCTGAAGACCTTGCATGTTGTTTTTAAAGATGCAAATAATTTTGGCTATCAACCCTATCTTGCTTCTGAGAGCAAACATCTTTGGGTACCAGCCCCAAAACAAATGTCAGTACCAACCTGATTGTGCGTTGAAATATAGAGCATATTCATGTAATAACATAAAATGAGTAGACGCTTCTCATTAGTATTCTAGCTATGGGAATAGTTTATACAGCTATGTCTCAGTTTTAAATAAATACTGCTCTAACACCGTATGTGTAGACTTGAATTAATAAGTATGCGTTATAGAAAAAAATCTGTTACAAAGAAGAACAAGACAAATATTCGGTATGTCTTTATTGGCAACTGACGAAGGGAAGGCAACTTTTCGAAATCGCAATATTGCTTAATTCAGCTATTGTCTGCTGAAGAGAAACGCATTCGACTTCATAAGCCATAAAATGGAAACTCCACAAAGAAGTCACCGGAGTGAACACATAATGTGTATAATATTAAATACAGACAAACAGAACAGTCTGTAGACATCGAGAGATGTAAAGATTGCGCCGTAAATTTCATTACAATTATGGTGGCACAATTAGACTAAGTCAGTCTATAAACTTATGCCCGCTACATAAACCCCAAAAGAGGCGCAAATAATATGGGTAGAGTCTATCCGCGGTGAATCACTAACTGGGCGTGTGACCACCGTGTGGCAAAGTGGGACCTCTTCTACGGTCAAACACCTGTAACCCCCCCCCCACTTTAACGATTGCATGATTGGTGGCGTGTTTATAAGAAAGATGTACCCAAGGAAATAAGCAGATAAATGGGGGCTAGTAATAGGTTATCAATGTCAGTTGTGCTGTATTGTGTGGTGTGGTGGATTTCATGAGTTGTGATGTGGTATTGTGAAGAAAAGTATTATGTAGTGGATTGCATGACTGGTGGTGTGTTTATAAAATGTTGTGGTGGATTTTACTGAGTTGTGGTGGGTTATCAATGTCGGTTGTGCTGTATTGTGTGATGTGGATTTCATGAGTTGTGATGTGGTATTGTGAAGAAAAGTATTATGTGGTGGATTGCATGACTGGTGGTGTGTTTATAAAATGTTGTGGTGGATTTTACTGAGTTGTTGTGGGTTATCAATGCCAGTTGTGCTGTATTGTGTGATGTGGTGGATTTCATGAGTTGTGATGGATGGTATGGGGAAGAAATGTATTATGTGGTGGATCAAAATGTTGTGGTGGATTTTATTGAGTTGTGGTGGGTTATCATTGCCAGTTGTGCTGTATTGTGTGATGTGGTGGATTTCATGAGTTGTGATGGATGGTATGATGAAGAAATGTATTATGTGGTGGATAAAAATGTTGTGGTGGATTTTATTGAGTTGTGGTGGGTTATCATTGCCAGTGGTGCTGTATTGTGTGACTTGGTGGATTTCATGAGTTGTTATGTATGATGAAACACTGTTGTATGTGGTGGATTGCATAACTGATGGTGTGTTTATAAAATAGATGTACCCAAGGAAATGAGCAGATAGTTTGGGGCTAGTGATTTGGACTTAACGTTTTTCGGTATAGGCATGCGGAGAAGTGAATTGGACTTAACGTTTTTTCGGTATAGGCATGCGGAGATTACTTACATCCGGTACCTCTTTATCAGTTTTCTTTCTTTCAGTTACAGAAGAGAGTAGGGTATGAGACTCCTATCTATCTCCATATACTGCCTCACACCCTCGCTGACATTTTAGACTTTTGAAACTTAATTAAACAGAACCTTGAAAGCTATACTTAACAGTGGATAAATAAGTTGAAATTTGTGGTGGATTGCCAGAAATGTGAGCACCACAAAAAATTACTTCATGAAATTACCCCGTAAATCTTGCCTTAAATGTCTCCCTCTGGATGCCATCTGTGCTGTTTGTCATCTGTTTGGTCTTCTCAGCACTGATCTCCATCTTATACCTTGTGCGGGTTTGGTCGAGACTTTCAACTAGAGCTTCTAGTTCCTGCTCTTCCTCAGCTAGAGCGTCTATGTCATCGGCAAACCGTAGATTGGTAATATCTCTGCCGCATATGCTAATTTTTCCGTCATGTTCTTCCAGAGCATCAGACATGATCCGTTCGAGAAAAATGTTGAAGAGGGTGGGTGACAGAAAACATCCTTGTCTTACTCCAACTGTTGTTCTGAACCATTCTCCTGTGCTGCCATTTATCAGCACTGCACTTGGTGCGGACTAGGTTTGCACTGATATTGTACTTCCTCATGGTGGCCCATAAGGCTGCATGCCATACCCTGTCAAATGCTTTTTTGAAATCAATGAAGACATGGTACAGATTCTGCTGATGTTGGAGATACTTTTCACACAGGATTCTAAGGTTGAAGATCTGTTCTGTGGTGCTCCTTCCTGCTCGGAACCCAGCCTGTTCCTCAGCGATTATCTCTTCAGCTTGGTTTAGATTGTCAACCATAGTGTTTCAAGGGCAGGATTCAGCCTGACGGAGCCCATCCCTCTCCAGGCTAAACATTACAGGGGACTTTAAATATGTTTTTGTGCCAGCCATGCTGCATATGGATTTAGGAAGTTGATTTTGATCTTAAGGGCTCTGAAACTGATGTCGCTGGGATATTTTGTTACAATTTGGTTTATGTGGTGGTGGCGGACTGGTTGTTGTTGTGTTGTTAACGGTGTTTCACTGGACCGCGAAATCAGACCGCACGTTTCGATGACGTCATCTAGCAACTTCACATGTGTTCTCTCGCTACGAGTTTACAATCAGGAGCTTACGAATAAAAGTCCCGCCAATTGATTTAGGAAGGTAAGGAAGCTGTGAATATCGACTAAATTATTTTCAAATACCATATTACGCGTTATCCATTGCAACACATACGCATCGATAAGCCAAGATATGAAATAAACTGTTTTTTCGGTGACTATGCTTGGTTGCATAGAATGGGTGGGGTAAGTTTTCCGTTGCCTGAAAAATTGCCCAACAATAAGATTGAAATAGCTCTAAAGATAAAAGAATGCTTCAACCATATAGTAGATAATGGGAACCAGATTAGGGTCCATAGGGTACCAGGTCATAAAAATATAGTTGGAAATGAGCTGGCAGATAGACAAGCAAAAGCTTTTAACTTTTTACTTCTTTCTCATACTAACACTATCATACCTTTTATCCTTACTAAAATCGTTTTAACTTTCTTCTATCAAACTTCTTTGATGCGCGCAGCTGCACATAATCCTCGCGAGAGGGTGATGCAGGATATATAGAAAGAAAGAAAGAAAGATGCAGCAGCTGAAATGAGTCACTTGGACAATAAAGACTTACCTATTATCTTTGATAAGAAGGAGGCAGTAGCAGAGATTAAGGAGAATGTGAAAATAAAATGGAAATGAAAGTTTGAGCTGTCAGAGAAGGTTGAACATATTCAAGAAGTTTTTTCAGAGGTGGGAAGTAGAAATTGCTTCGGTGAAGAGGATAGACAGTCTTTCTCAGCCCTCAATCAGTTATTGTCAGGGCATTCAATTCTAAACAATCAAAGAGCGAAAAAAGACAATAGTGTTTCCAATTTATGCAGTAATTGCCAAGTTCCCGAAGACGTGTGTCATTTCCTTTTTCAATGCAGTTCATTTGAGATGCAAAGGAAAAATCTAGAGATTACAGTGGAAGACATTCTTAACAGAGAAGGTTTGAATTCTTTTGGGGATATAGATTTTAAGGTCCTAAATGGCAACATAGAAAACATAAGTAAAGAGGCTCAGAATGAATTAGTAGGTGCACTGCTCCAGTACAGGGGTTTTCCTAGGGACCAAAATGCCATTGGCCTGCAGGGCCACCTGGCCGGAAAATCTACTGGCCATCCAAATTTTCAACTGGCCCGACTATTTTTCCAATGCGGAATATACATGACTAATTATATTCAATAAAATAAAGCACCATTAAAATGTATGATCCTTTATCACCAAATATCCAGTCTTATCTGTAGTTGTTTAGCAGTGTCTATTCTAGGATGGAAAAAATAGGGGGGATTTTCGACAGAGAAAAGGTATCACTCACACTTGTTAACTCTAAAATTTGGCTTAAACTACATAAGAACAATTGTACCTAGTATTTTGGCTATCATTTAGTATCAATGAGTTCACACAATGCTTTTAGATATCATTTATATCTATTTTTATGAATAAAATAAAGAAAATAATTCCCCCCTTCTGCTAAGAATTAGGGGGGAATTGTCAGAAATGTGGGTGAATCCCCCCATCCCCCTCTCTAGAATAGACACTGGTTTAGTATCCGAATGTTTAAGATAATTAACCCATTAAGCCAAGTCTGATACCTCATGATATAGCAGTGAGGTTTTCTTGTAATTGGTGCATCCAGTAACATAAGAGCCAACTGTGTCCCTAGTTTTACAAATTGAACATTTCATTCCTAGGGCATCATCAAACTCGAGCCACTTCAGGCACTTGAATTCAGTCAGTCACCCAGGTTGAAAGTACCGATGGCGGCCAGACTGTTTGTATTTGTCTCGGGTGGCTTTTTTTCTTCATCGGACTTAAGCAGCTGTTTTTGTTTTTTAGATGGCGGGGGTTGAAATAAGCGCAGAAGTCCTTTGGGGTCCATTTTTTTACATGTGACTTCTGCGATTCATCCCCCAAACTTCATCGGTCGGCCATATTGTCTATTTGCAAAGCGAGGAGAAATTTCATTGGATTAAACATTTCTGATCGTCCAATGAAATCATCCGTAGCAAAACGAAAGCAGACTGGTTTTCAGATGGTTTTCGCTTTAAGTTTGAAACAAACTGAATGTCCCGAAATGACTCCCCGAAATTCAACTGGCCTGACGGACCTGCTACAGTGGGATTCAACTGGCCCGAGGCCAAAATCAACAGGCCCGGGCCAACGGACCCGCGCTTAAAAAAAAACCCTGCAGTATATAAAGTGCACCGATCGGTTACGGCAAAATTAATTCATATGTACACTACGCATGCGCACAGAGTATCTAGAGTTTAAAGTACACAGAGTTTAGCACTTAAGAGGATTAATGTACTCAGAGGCCATAAGCAGCGTGACAATACTATAAGAGGATATACAACAACAACAAGAATTTTGGATCCAAGGATCATATTTTGATAGTATGAGAAAAGCAGGAGGAAGCACATGTGTTTTTTGTTTGCATCCCATTGCAAATAGTCAAGCATGACTGTTTCTAGTAGTAAATACATCCACTACATGGCCTTGGCCTGACAACCAGGTCCAGGTGTAAGTAGTAAGTACCGGGGATTAGTGGTACTGGAAGAAGGCAAGGGGCACTGATCTAAATCAAGGTACTTCCGCAGCACATGTGCAGGTCTGCTTCCTTCAGAGTTGGCAGTTTCATTGAACAGGACAAAGCTTTGACAGAAAGCGGTGTAAGGTCCCTGTCCCCCTTGCCTTCCTTCTAATACAAGGTTTCAGTGTATTCTAGCAGGGTTAAGAATACATTAGTCCACTGGACACTGTAGTAATTTCCTTAGATCATTTTAATACTGCAGTGGAAAAGCGATCAAAAAGTTATTTTGTAACATTTCCATTGAAGTTCACTACGAGACTAATGTCACAGGGTGTAGGTAATTAGGTATATCATACACTTGTACTGCCTTGCAGTACAAGCCAGCTTTTATAGCGATGTGGTAGAGTGCCTGACTTTAGATTGAAGGGTCCCCGGTTCGATCCACGGCCGGGGTGCGAGATTTTTTAAGAGTCCGTGACAAATGATCCATATTTGATTCGTCCTCGAATTCTCGGGAGTGTGGGTCATTTACGTTTGGCCCCTTTTGTCACCGACTCTTAAAAAATCTCGCGCCCCGGCCAAGGATCGAACCAGGGACCCTTCGATCTTAAGTCGGGCACTCTACCACGTCGCTATAAAAGCCGACTTGTACCGCAAGGCAGTACAACATCTTGCAGTGGCACTATGGAGTAAGTCCGTGCGACCGTGGAGACGGAAAACACCAGAACCTAATCAAATCAAATCAAATCAAGGCAGTACAAGTGTATGATATAGCTAATTACCTACACCCTGTGACACTAATAGAATGGTGTTGAATGAGCTATTACAGTATGATAGTAGATCTAAAGTCAGCCTTCAACTCTGGACATCAACATTTTTGAGGGAATTGACTCAGTACGAAACACAGGGGTACAAATCACATTGCATCTTTTAAAGTATTTAAAAGCCAAGTTTTTGTAAATGATCATGCTGTAATAGCTCAGTAAGTATAATTTCATCAATGTCTAAGTTATTTTCATCAGATATTCTGTGTTTTTGACTTGTTTAAATATTTTCGATTAAATCTATTCTGAAAAATGAAAACAGTTATCAGGAATTTGACCAAAAATGACTGATTTTCAATTACAATTGATTAATCGTTCCATCACTTTAAGCTGTTGTTGCAACCTTGTATGCAGCCTGATCCTTGCACTGTCATGAAGGGGGCAATTCCTCATGATTATTGGATATCCAACAACTGACTTTTGTTTAATCCAAAATGTGAATAGACTTTTTAAAATCTATTTTTTGATGTTCAAAAATCGAGAATAAGTAGTGAAACAGCACCAAATGTAACTCAAGCTGAAGTCAGTAATCCGAAGATAGTTGCTAGCATTATTTTCTGGATTGTATTGCCTTGAATCTCTTGATCTCCAAGAGCAGGTATAATGCTCAGCCTTGGCACTGTTCACTCTGAAACATTCATGATTTCATGACAATCTTCTGTGTCTGCTTAGAGACTGTATTCTCTGTAAATAAAGAACACCATGTAAGTTGTGCAAGTCTGACAATAAAACTCCACACATAAAACTTTTGATTATTTCCAGTTTTAATCCACATGATGCTATTTTTCCAAATTCTAAAAGCCGTAGACATATTCTAAAGGCCATAACGCATAGCCTAGCCTTGCTCAAAGCTTAGAAATATACTTTGGATTTTTTATGAAATTTCTAGAATATACATATTTTTCTTCTTTTAGCTAGTCTATAGACAGGGGCTGATTTCTAATATATCTCAGACAAACCCACAACAGAAAAAATAATTTCTAGACTGGCCAAACATCGAACATAAACATGATAAAAACATATATGTGACAAACAATTTAATATAGCCCATTGGAGCAAGTCTACCCATAGCCAAAAACGGGTGTCAAAAGCAGTGTGAGAGGGCTGCAATAGGCTGCTCAGTATGTGAGTAGTAGGCAGCTCTAGGCACGGTAGGGGGCTGTAAGGTGTAGGCATAATAGGCAGTTCAGTTTGATAGCCTAAGCCATTGAGCAGGCAGCTCTTCAGTAGGCAGCCTATAGGCATTCTCCAGTATATGGTAGCTGCATACTGCTTGTGTACTCCTAATGTGCTCCTCATTTGCATTGCATATTGTCTATAGGCAGCCTACAGTGTTCCTTATTTTGTATGCTTTTTGTAAACTCACCTAAGTTCATGAATTATATATGATGTGATAAACATGTATTTTCATGTATATTTTGCAGTAGTGAATCATGGGTAAAAAAGTGAAGGAAGACAAGAAACCGCCTCCAGATGATGTGGTATGTACTAGTTCCTGGTAGTTATACTCAGTCAAAATAGCTCACTTATAAACGTACTTGCCATTTGAAAAAAAAAAAAAAAAACATTCTGATAATGAAAACATGCTCTCATAAATAAAAAATGTCATTTAAAAAACACAACAGTAATGATTTTACTTTTAATACTGCCAAAAAAAAAAAGACAGTAATGATTTTACTTTTAATACTGCCAAAAAAAAAAAAAAAGGACAGTAATGATTTTACTTTTAATACTTCTAAAAAAACAGTAATGATTTTACTTTTAATACTGCTAAAGTTAAAGTTTATGTGCCAATTGTGAAAGAGAAGAGCATGCTATATCTTTATTTTTAATGCCCCGAGCCTTGGAGAAGTTGAGGGGGCATATTGGTTTGGACTGTCTATGCCTCTGCCAGTCTGGTTAACAGTGCTCAGCCTTTCTTGTGGAGCAGTCTGACCAAGGTAAACTTGGTTATCCAATCCATCAGCTTCTTTTGATGCATTAGAACCAAACAGCTCTGTGTTTAAGAGAATTACAGTAACTTTAAGGGTTTTCTTACAGTTTGATCCTCTGCTGGTGGAGAGTAGACAAGCTGGTACTGTTGTACTGATGCTCTCAAGCCCGGAAGATGAAGTACAAGCTAAAGCATGTGAAGCCATCTATAAATTTGTTGACAAAAGTAAGTCTCGTCTATTGCAGTGATTTTACTGCCTATTTACTGACATCACATGAAATACAAATTTCAAAATATTTTTTCCCTAAGGGAAAAAAATATTGTGAAATTTTTATTTCATAATTGTGTGTTAAAAGTTTGGTAAGTGTGTTTCAAAGGGACAGTTTTATATGAGATGCTACTTTGATTGATACTCCATATATTTGCATGCCTGTTAACATGTTTTTGGTTTCATTAGGCTGTGGGGCTGTTCCGGTTTTACATGAGCCCCCACCCACTTGTCTTAGTTTGTTTGCAAGTATATTAACCCTATTGCTCTCAGAAAGGCCAGAAATCTATGGAGTTTTGGCCTTTCTGAGTGCAATAGGGTTAATATCATGTGTAACACTTACATAATAATGTGATACCTGTACATAGTGTCGAAGTCTAATCAATTTTCAAAGGTCAAGGCTAGGGAGGGTTTTTAGAATAACTAAGAAATAATCTTTGGTTGCACTTTCTAAAATATGTTGTAGGACCCACTCATTAAAACTGACCCCACAAGATAGTTTTGCTAAGCAATCTATGACATTTTTATGTGAGAAAAAAAATTACAGGATTATCTTAAAAACTCTACCCCTAATAGTACCTCTGATTGTATTGGGTAGGTGATGAAAATAAAAAGCAGCTTCTAGATCTTGGTGCTATGGAACATGTGTTACACCTTATGCAGAGTGAAGACAAGATTGTGCGCAGAAATTCTTGTATGGTAACTGGAGTCATGACTGGGCATCGTAAGTACTAGTATTGTGTAGCATAGTGAATTATATAAGGTGATTAATTGAAGAGTTTGATCTCTTATATCTCTAAAAAAATTAATATTACAATTACTGGTTAGAAGTTCCTTGTAAAGGCAATTCTGACAAGTACCTTCAACATATTGTTTCCAAGGGTTTTAGAAAAAAATATTACATTCAAAATGCAACATTTAATTTTGGGGAGCAGCAATTTGCAGTTCATTCAAGTTTCTTTGATGCTTTACTTCCCACATGACTGCAATGAAATATACTTGTTTACTAGGGTAGACAGACTATTTTTTTCTGCTGTAGTACATGAACTATTCCATGGCAAAACATATGCATGCAGTTTGATGCTAAATTAAGAAATAAATCCAGTAGGTTCATAGAAAGATCCAAGCAGAGCTGAATTATTTCAAATTTTTACGCCTAAAATGCTGAAATATTTTTTTTCTCCTCAATTTAAATTCTCCAAACCTTTTGTCTCCACATGTATCATTATGCCAATATGCTACACAGACAAATGCACTTTTTCTGAAGATTTTATCATGAAAAAAAGAAAGACATAATACCATCTAACAAAAAGGAATATCATGAAAATGTCAAAAAAATTACATGTATCAGTAATTCGGAATGACTTCAGCAATTAGACTCGCAGGAAAAGTTTCTATTGCTTCTACAGGCATACCGAATATGTTATAAACACATTTTGTGCTTGCCTTAATAAATGTTTTATCTGTGTTTGTTAACAGCTGAGGTTCGTAAGTTTCTGAGAAAGAAAGAGGAGACAATTCCAGCTCTTGTGACGCTTATGGCGCCTGAAGGTAACTAGTCTTTCACAAATTATGTGTGTGTGTGTGTGTTTTTTTTTTGTATGAAAGATCATATTGAATCTATTTTCTATTCTTTTCTATCCCATAACCTTACTAGTTCATTGGGGCACCACAAATGACTTCGAAACAATCCCTTTCCACCTTGCCCTGTCTTCAGCTGCCCTAGTTGAGCTGGCAAAATCCATCCCTGTCCACTCTTTAATATTGTCTTCCCACCTCTTCTTCTGTCTGCCTCTTCTTCTTTTTCCTTTCACTGTGCCCTGTAGAACCATCTTTGCTAAACCAGAAGACCTTGTGACGTGGCCAAACCACCTTAGTTTCTGTTTCTTGACCAGCATCAGGAGTTCATCATATTCTCCAATGGCTGCTTGGATCTTCCTGCTAACCTCCTCATTGGTTATATGGTCCTCGTATGGAATGTTCAGTCACCTTTAGTAGCATCTCATCTCAAAGGCCTGCTTTCTCTTCTCTAACTCTGCTGTCAAGGTCTACGATTAACAGGCATACAGAAATATGGAAATGACAAGGGAGCGCATAAGTTTCATTTTTGATCCAAGAGATATGTTGTTATCTCTCCAAAGTGGTTTCAACTTGGTAAGAGCTGAAGTAGCTTGTGCAATCCTTGAGAGAACCTCCTATTTTGAGCCATCATCTGAGACAGCTGCTCCAAGGTATTTGAAGCTTGTTACGGTACCCAGCTTCTGCCCTTTTATCTTGATCTCCCTCTGGATGCCATCTGCGCTGTTCGTCATCAGTTTGGTCTTCTCAGCACTGATTTCCATCTTATACCTTGTGCAGGTTTGATCGAGACTTTCAACTAGAGCTTCTAGTTCCTGCTCTTCCTCAGCTAGAGCATCTATGTCATCGGCAAACCGCAGATTGGTAATGTTTATGCCACCTATGCTAACCTTTCTGTCATGTTCTTCCATAGCATCAGACATGAAAAATGTTGAAGAGAGTGGGTGACAGAAGACATCCTTGTCTTAATCCAACTGTTGTTCTGAACCATTCTCCTGTGCTGCCATTTATCACGACTGCACTTGTAGCCTTGTCGTATAGCTGCACAATGGTGCGAACTAGGTTTGCACTGATATTGTACTTCCGCATGGTGCCCATAAGGCTGCATGCCTTACCCTGTCAAAGGCTTTTATGAAATCAATGAAGACATGGTAAAGATTCTGCTGATATTGGAGATACTTTTCACACAGGATTCTAAGGTTGAACATCTGTTCTGTGGTGCTCCTTCCTGCTTGGAACCCAGCCTGTTCCTCAGTGATTATCTCTTCGGCTTGTGGTTTAAGTCTGTTTAAGATGACTTTCAGAATAACTTTGCTTGAATGACTGATGAGGCTGATGGTTCTGTAGTTCTGGCAGAGCTGTAAGTTGCCCTTTTTAGGGAGGGTAATAATGAGCAACTGGGTCCATGGGGTAGGCCATTCTCCTGTTCTCCAGATCCTGTTTCAGATATCTGTTAAAACATCTGTCATGGTCTCCCCGCCAGTTGAACAAGTTCTGCTGGTATATTATCAACTCCGGCAGATTTCCCCTTCTTCATTGCTGCTACTGCAATCTCAACTTCCTCACGAAGGATCGGTTGTTGATCTTCTTCTGGCGGCTGATTGCAGTCCAGAACCGCATTGTCACCGTAAGTCTCATGGTTGTATAGTTCTGGGCAATATTCTGTCCATCTGCTGAGAATCTCTGGTTCCTCTGTAAGGCATTTCCCAGACTTATCCTGGATAGTTGTGGATCTACCCTGTTTCTCTGAAGTTAGATCTTTCGCCAGCTGGTATGCTTTCTTGCTGTTGTTTTTGTTCAGGCAAGTTTCGAACTCCTCACACTGACTAGCTATCCAGTCCTCCTTCGCTTTCTTCAGTGCCTTCTGAATCCTCTTGTTTGCTTCCCTGTATTCTTCTTCTCCTCCTGCTTCATACCTCTTCTTCTTCAAACTTCTCCTCTCATCACAGAGGTCGAGAACATCTCTAGTGACTCAGGGCTTTTTCCTGCGACGCTCTTTCCCAAGTATCTCACTGGCTGCATCAGTCACTGATGCAGCCATATTGAATGGATTTCAGCGAGTTCTTTTGGGCAAAAGAGACAAAATTAATGTGAATGGATACATCTCCATATTTATCTGAGCTGCAACTAGACAAAACCAACAAAGTGGCCTTGTCACCCACCTAAGGCCCAGATCAGCCTGGTAATCTGCCCAGTCTGATCAGAGTCTTTGCTCAGCACTAAAAGGGTAGCTATGGGTCTAAGCTAGCTGCATGCCGATCTGAGTCTTGGCTGGGCACACATGCCACTTTGTTGGTTTTGTCCTGTCGCGGCTCATCTGTTATTTGTACAAAGGGAAACCTTTTTGTAACTTGTATACTTTCCTGGATGACAAGCCCCTTTTAAATTGAATGCTTATCATTGAGAAAAGAATTTACTGCTACAGGTAGCAAACCCAGTCTCAAATAAAATGAAAATCAAATTTCTCTCAATAAGAATGACTTCTTCTGGAAGTATTCCTTTCACCTTAAATATCTTTTGGGACTGTTAATTGCTCAAATGCACTGTCCAAAACTTCTGATTAGTTAGTGCATTGGTCCACAAATCTAACATCTATTTATATAAATGTACCTATACTGAAATTAGTGCGACAGATAAATGTTTCTGTATTTAACTCCTTTTCAAAGAAAATAGGTGATGGGCAGTGAGAATCCTTACTGACACATTCCCTGAAACATACATTATCTGCAGATATTAGGTAATAGACCCCTACATATTCGGAGTACAGGCATCCCCCACCCAGCCACCATAACTCCTTAAAAAAAGGTGACAGACAAGGCCATTAGCAAAGACCTGCAAAGGCCAAAATATTCCAAAAGAACGGAAGCCAGTTGTCAGTATGACAAGTCAGTCTTGGTTTTAGCCTAGTTTAGAAATTTGAATTGAAAGTTAAATTTTCTGAGACTCCTTCTCTAAATTATTGCTTATCTGTTGCAGAAGATTCAGTCTGTCATGAGTTCTCAGCTCTGGCCTTGTCCAACATGGCTACTGAGTTCAGCAGTAAAGCAGCCATATTTGAGAATCAGGGGATCGAACCACTGGTCAGATGTCTAGGATCACATGACCCAGATGTACAGAAGAATGGGATTGAGGCCTTGGCACTTCTTCTAATGGTAGGTGTTAGCAGGAGGATATGAGAACTGCAAAACACAATTCCGTAATGTGCTTAAGTATTGGGACACCTAAAATAATAAATTTTCCGTTTGTCCTGAATGGAAAATTCATACTTTTTAGATGCCCCAATATATACCCACATTACGGTATAAAGCTGTTGTTCTTAATAAAGCTACCATGAAAATTCTTAATATTGGGACTGCTAGCTCTGGGCAGACAATGCAGACCTAGAGTAGCCTGTTCCTTAAGGAGAAGTCCGATCAGGGACTTCTTTGTTTGCCATTCCAGCTTTTAGACACATAACTACATTGAAAAAAAGAAATTATTTAATTTCTAGGAGAGTTGAGGTTGTAGTGCAGATAACAATAAAATACCATAATGTATTGAAACTTGAAGCCTGTAGTAGTTCTAGTAGTTTTTAAAGAAAACATAGTTGCACTTTGTTTTGTTGTAGTATTAATCTAAATTGTGAAACATTCCTTCCAAGAAAATTAGTGTTTTATTTCACAGATGATTATTTTGGGATTGGTATGACTGTTCCATTATTTAATCTAGGACTACCAAACAAGAGCAGCAATAAGAGATGTGGATGGATTGAGCCCAGTGCTAGAACTGCTTAAATCAGAGTATGCTGTGATACAGAAACTGTCTCTACTGGCCCTGGATAGGGCATCACAGGATGGTAAGTCAGAATATGCTGTGATACAGAAACTTTCTCTACTGGCCCTGGATAGGGCATCACAGGATGGTAAGTCAGAATATGCTGTGATACAGAAACTGTCTTTGCTGGCCCTGGATAGGGCATCACAAGATGTTGTCATAATAATCTTGGATCAGAAACTTCCTTTGCTGGCCCTGGATAGGGCATCACAGGATGAGAAGTCATGAAATAATCAGAAGTAAAGCAGACTTTCTTCATTGGCCCTGGATAGGGTGTCCTGTGTGGGATAGTAAGTTACTATCCCACACAGGACACCCTATCCAGGGCCAGTGACTGTGTAAGTCTGGGTTTCATATTATACAGGAACATTCTTGCTGTATTTACATTTCTTATAAGAGAGCTGATGATAAGGGGAATCTAAAGATTAGAAAATTTTTGAATGATAAACAAACAGATACTGTAATGTGCCTAAAAAACCTGAAAACATTTAATTTTCAATTGTCCAAGACTTTAGCACCTTACAGAACTCTTCCTGAGTGCTGGTTTTGCACTCATTCATATAATTGAGTTACCACATGACAAAACCAACGATGTGGTTGTGCGACCAGCGCAGACTCAGATCAGCCTGGGCATCCGCCCAGTCTGATCAGAGTTTTCGCTGTCCGCATGGAGGTAGCTTGGACCCTAAGCTACCTTTTGAGTACTTTAATAAAGAGTCTGACAAACTGGGCCGATGCCCAGGCTGATCTAAGTCTGCGCTGGGCGCACAACCACATTGTTGGTTTTGTCGTGTTGCGGCTCATATCTAGAGAGACTAGATGAAATACGAGTGAACAAAATGCAAAGGGCAATACCAGCCTTATGAATATTGAGAAATGTGTTAGCATATAGGTTGAAAAGTGTAATAAAAGGCTGCTCAAAGCATAGGCTTAAACTACCCTGCTCTTTGTCTTTACACACTATGTGTGGACCCCTAAAGAATCTGTAGGCACCAAATGCAAATAAAATGCAATTTGTAAGAGGAGACAGACGACGAATGATAATGGACAACGGAGCCTGCCTATATTGTATAAGCTACCCCGAGCCTCTAAAAAGATACTTCATATATTTGCAAACAAGAACACTCCAGTTTGTGAATCCATGAAGTCTACAGAATAGCTTAAAGTGGCAAAGTGGATTTGTGTTGCTAGCCAAAGAAGCCTATATTTCTGTTAGCACAGGAGGTATCAGGGGGCAAGGCTAAAACACTTGCCAAAAAAGGCACATAAATCTTATCCAGGCACTTTGTACATTGGACATCCATCTTTATGTGGTCAAGCCATATGAATATAATTGTGTGTAATGTAAAAAAGGAACTTCATTCCATTCTTATGGGATTAGATAATAATCATTTTGTCCTTTACCTTAGGTACAATAGACCTTTCTGTGACCTGCAGACACATAAAACCAGAAAGCACATGAAATTTTTAGCTAAGATTTAGGCAGTTGAAGTCCCCCAAACCCTTTCTGCTGGTCTGTCCATCCATCCACAGTTTCAACAAATTGTCCTCTGAAACCACTGTCTGGGCCGATTGTAACCAAATATCATATATAGCCTCCAGGGCTTGTGAGAAATATTATTCAGATGGTCTTGGTCTCATGACCAACATGGCTGTCACACCCATATATGATAAAAACTTTTAAAAATCTTTTTCTCCTGAACCAGTTGACTGCTAGCCTTGAAACTTGGTATATAGCATTTGGTAGACAAACGCTAACAATGTTGTTGAAATGATGACCTTGGGTTGACCTTGACTTATTATGACAGCAAGGTCCAATATGCTTTCTGGTGCTTTTATATGGGAAAATGCTAGAACATAGAACATGTTCATGAAAATTATGCAAGATTTTGGCCTAAATGTTGGTATACACAGTTATCTAAATGAGTAGTACAAGAGGTCAAAGTCATTCTTTGACCTTTGACCCAGGTCTCTCATATTTTGACATTTTCAAAGGTTTCCTCAAATGCCACAAAGCCAATTATAACCAAATTTCATAACACCTCTAGGTCTTTGTGAGAATAGAATAAAATGGTCTGGGTTACATGACCAAAATGGCCACCATGCCCATATATATGGTTTAACCCTTAAAAATCATCTTTTATAGAACCAAATGATGTATGGCCTTGAAACTTGGTATGTCGCATCGGATATTCCAGTACTACCAAGATTGTCCAAAGATGACCTTGGGTTGAGATAGATTTGTTTTACTACAAGGTCCAATTTGCTTTCTGGTGCTTTTATATGGGAAAATGCGTAAACATAAAAGCTCAAGGAACTTGTAGAAGATTTTGGTGCAAAAGTTGATAAATACAGCCAACTAAATGAGTACATGATCATTTTTGTCGAGCCCCCTTGCGGAGAGCGAGACATAGTTGTTACAATGGCAGTTGGTGTATGTCCGTGGGTGCACGCGTGTGTGCGTCCGTCTGGATTTGTCCGGGCCATAACTTCTACATTTATGGATGGATTTCAAAATAATTTGGCACAATTGTTCTCCTTGATAAGTAGAAGTGTCTTTTGAAACATTTGTTTGGGTAAGTCCAAGGTCAAGGTCACACTTGAAGGTCAAATGATAAAATGGCCATTAATTGAGCTTGTCCGAGCCATAACTTCTACATTTATGGATGGATTTCAAAATAATTTGGCACAATTGTTCTCCATGATGAATAAAAGTGTCATTTGAAACATTTGTTCAGGTAGGTCCAAGGTCAAGGTCACATTTGAAGGTCAAATTATAAAATGGCCATAAATTTAGCTTGTCTGAGCCATTACTTCTACATTTATGGATGGATTTCAAAAAATTTGGCACAATTGTTCTCCTTGATGTTTGAAAGTGCCATTATGAAAATTTATTCAGGTAGGACCACGGTCAAGGTCACACTTGAAGGTCAAATGATAAAATGGCCATAATTTTAGCTTGTCTGAGCCATAACTTCAACATTTACAAATGGATTTCAAAATAATTTAGCACAATTGTTCTCCTTGATGAGAAGAAGTGCCATTTGGAACATTTGATCTAGTAGGTCCAAAGTCAAGGCCACACTTGAAGGTCAAATGATTAAATGGTCATAAATTGAGCTTGTCCGAGCCAATTGTGTCTACATTTACATATGGATTTCAAAATAATTTGGCACAATTGTTCTTCTTTATGAGTGGAAGAGTCAAGTGACATACATGTTTGGGTAAGTCAAAGGTCAAGGTCACACTTGAAGGTCAGATATTGTAACTGTCATAAATTGATTTTGTCTTGGTCATCACTTCTACTTATATTCCTTTGTGAAAATTTGGAAAAAAAGAAGAAAATGCTGGCTAAGCATGATGTTTTTTAGCTTCTTTCTAGTGTAAAGCAGTTACTTAGTCTTGACATACTTATAGGTCACTAAAGCAAACAGCGGGCTCGACCAGTTGTCCCTGGACAACCTTCTAGTTGAGTAATAGAGGTTAAGGTCATTCTTTGACTTGAAACCAATGTTTCTCATATTTTGTCATGGCCTTCTTGTTTTAGGGATGTCACAGCTCATATGACAACTCATGACTATCGTAATGTGCATATTGGGACACCTTAAAATAATGAATTTTCCATTTGGGACAAATGGAAAATTAATTATTTTAGGTGTCCCAATACTTGGTTTACACAATATTTATTTCAAGAAAACTATCAAATACAAATGTACAGAATCAATTATCGGGATTTGGTCGGAAGCTCTAGGCTTGTAAAGACCATCTCCCCAATACTTAAGCACATTAGGGAATTTTATGTATTTCAGCTGAAAACAGAACAGCTCTGAGAGAGCTTGATGCCATAACAAAGCTGATAGACTTTGTTGCTCACCCTGAGTGGAATGACCTTCATGTGATGGCAGTAATGGTACTCTCAAACCTGTTGGAAGACTTGGAAAGTTTAGAGGTACATGAAGGGTAAAGTCGGGTAAATTTGGACAGCGGGTAAATTTGGACAGTGACTTTGTTTCCTTTAATATGTCAGTTGTTTGGAATTAAAACAAAATTAACTGGCATTATGAGCCATCTCATTTGGATTTTCACTGTTTGCAATGATATGTCCGAATTTTCTAGGGTCCAAAGTTAACTGAATGGACCCTAATACTGATATTAAGGAATGGGTAGAGATTGGGGATATAGGAAAAAGGCTTATGGCTATAACAACAACAATGATACTTGAGTGGATGACATTTGATGACAAGGGCAGTTATTTCAAACCAGCTTGAAAACCTTATGATAGGGATAGGAGAGGATGCTTTGTGTATAACCAAACTGACAGAATTTGTTGCGTACCATAAGAGAAATGATGTACATGTGATCAGGTTTACAGTTTTTCAGACACACTCAAAGATATTTTTACAATCTAAAAACCATGCGGTGTTGTGGATATCAAAATAAGATCATTAATAACGGATGGCCATATTGCAAGGAACAAAACAGTTCATCTCAAAGTTTCAGAAAAGGTGAGGTTTTGAAAATAATTCTTAGGTAATTTCTGTTTAAAGATTTGATGATAATAAAAAATAATAAAAATGATTTCATGCAATACCTCCGACATAGTTTAACTATACATTTGAAATACAGTTAAGATATAAATAATATTTGATAAAAGTGACTTTAAACAAAAAAAAAAGATAAATTTTTTAACGATCGCGGACCGCGCTCAAAATCGCTTTATTGAACATAAGTAATTTATTCATACGTCACAATCACGTGCACAAATAAGAAAAATACCTGTACATGATCATATGACACAAATGGTCAAAAACTACATTCTTACAGGCAGTGAGGAAATAGGTACAGTAAAACCTGTCTTAGTGGCCACCTCTATTAAGCAAGCAACCTGTATTAAGCAAGCATGCTTTCAGTTCCCGAAACAGGCAAACACATTGAAATATACCTGTATTAAGCAAGCACCACACATTAAAATATACCTTTATTAAGCAAGCACCTGTCTTAAGCAAGCAGTTTTTGATTATCCCTTAGGTGCTTGCTTAATACAGGTTGGACTGTAATTTGCATTTTAAATTGAAGATTATTTTTTCATTCTACATTTATTGAAAAAACATGCATTTTCTCAAAACTTGTATGTTTAATTATGAGACTTACATATTGTCTAACGAAATTTTGTTAAAATATTTGTTTCTGAAAACGAAATAAATGAGTGAGACAACCTTTAACGGTGCAAACAAACGAAAAGCAAATGCACTTTTGTGATTACTTACTGATGTTGCGATTGCATGATGACATTAGTCTGGTGTCATTTGACCAATCGAACGTTCAATCAAATCGCTGCCAATGTCAATAAGTGGCCATTTGCCTTCAGAGGTCGCTTCCAAAGGCAGCTCTAAAGTTACATGATATCATATTATGTTATCATATCCCTGGAATTTTTCAACAGATTCATTATAAAATAATTAATAAATATCATAAATGTTTTCATATACTGTCAACTCTCGAGTCAAAGTTCATCCCAAACTACTGATATCTCAAAGTAAATTTTCTGCGACCAGAAAATTTACTTTGAGATATCAGCAGTTTGAAATAACATGAATTGAAATGTAAAAAAAAATTGAAAATTAGTCAAAACCATATTTTTTATATAAAAGTGTAAGTTGTGATATCAATCTTCGAGATATCGAGAGTTGACTGTACATGGAATGATGCCATCGCAATGTATCATTGGGTAAAATATTTGTAATCTGCTGTAATAGCAGTTTTTCGAATGCACTGATGATTTTAAATATTGCCCTGTCAACAGTATTTCAGTTTTTTCAGGCCAGTAAGTGACTGTGTGAGATGGTGATGAAAGAGAAGAATGATTACCATAAAACTCTGGGGCCGTATTTATAAAACAACTTAAGTGGTTGCTACGCTGTTGCTGTGCTATTGCTAAGGCTGAATTTCTATGAAGGAGATTCCCTACAACTATGAAATTTGCTCTGGAGGAACAGTCTTTTTCAGACTGTTCCTCCAGAGCAAGTTTCATAGTTGTAGGAAATCTCCTACATAGAAATTTAGCCTTAATATAAGTAGTAACAGCATAGCAATGACTTAAGTTGTTTTATAAATACGACCCCTGAATATTAGGACATCTGTAATAGTTAATGTAATTATTCTAACAATGAAACAGTGTGTCTTTACAATGCTATAATATGTTGAAATGATGCAGAGGATATTGCAAACATTGTAGATTCTGATAAGACTGCTCATGTAGGAGCAGACTGAACTGTTTGCTCAGACCTGTCTGTCCCAGTGTTTGGAGCCTTTACATTAATTCAAGCAGACTCAGGTCTCTGATCACTGGTTTTAGAGTCCGGAGTATCACCTTTTAAGCCGGCATGATAGGGCATGATCAGATGTCTCAATACAGGAGAACTTCAATGGCTCGAACCTTGATGGCTTGTTAGCCCTGCCTGACTAGAACTCTTTACTGGGTCCCTAGAGGTCACTTTATATAGAAACTTACCCTGGATGGCTAGAACTACCCTTGGTTTAAACTAATTTTCACGGTCCCAAGCTTGTTCGAGCCAATGAAGTTCTACTGTATTTGTATTATAAGCTTGTGATTACTCGTTTTTTCGTGCTACAGCAAATCAAGGAGACTGGGAGAGCATGACCAGACTGTTGTTGGTTAGATATCCAAAGATACATGTATCTACAGTAGAAAGCCTATGGTTACCGTAAAATTCTATATATTGGGACAGTTAGGTGTGAGCAAATAGTGCAAACCTAGATAAGAGTCTGATCAGGGTTCACACAATTTGCCATCCCATTTGCATTTTTTGGACACATTACTGTACTGTAAAACGAAACTGTTCCATTTTTAGGAAAACTATGGTAGTTATTTTTAGTGTCCCAGTATTTAGAATTTTTATGGTACTTGTTTTGTATTTCAGCAAATCAAGGAGACTGGTGGACTGAAGAAGCTAGTGGCTCTTATAACAGACCAGCCCCCACCAGATGATGAACCTAAGGGGTCTAAAGGGGGAGAGAAGAAGGCAGGATCAAGAGCAGCAAAGAAAAGTGCCAAAGGAGATTGTGAGTACTATTTTTATAGCTTTATGAATGATGTTACACTGTTATACAAAGCTCTCAAAGTTTTCATAAACTAACATTCTTACAAGCTTGAAAGCCAGCTCAACTGCCTTTCAAGCTGAAATTTTATTTTTGCATGCAAATAGAATTATTTTGAAGCTGCAGTATAATTTCATTGAAATCAACTGAGAAAGCTATATGTTCAATTGATTTTAACCATTTAATAACACAATTTTAGAAGGGATGAATTCTAGAAGTGAAGGTTCTGAAATCTGCATAGAATTTCTGTATTTGGAAATTACTGCTGTTTAAGACTTGGGTTACACTGACTGTAAAATTAGTATGTTACTAAGGTTGTGCTTACAGGAAAAACCTGAAAATGGCATTCATAGGGCCATCACTGTTGTACTTTACTACCTAAAGTGTTATCACAGTGGCATTTTCCACTTACTTTCACACCATTTTAAATAGTTAGGAAAGCAAACAGAAAACAGTGAAAATATGGTGATAGAAGCTTTCACTTTCTTGTATTCTTGCATAATCTACAGAGCTGTAGATAGTGGAATATTTATTTCTCAATTAGATATATGAGCCATGACACGAGAAAGCCAACAAATTGGTTGTGCGCCCAGGGAAAACTCAGATCAGCCTGACCAGTATAGTCAGAGACTTTGCTGGCCACATTGAAGTAGCTTAGACCCTTAGCTACCCTTTAAGTGCTTAGGGAAGAGTCTGATCAGATTGGGCAGATGCCCAGGCTGTTCTGAGTCTGCGCTGGGTGCACAACCACTTTGTTGGTTTTCTTGTGTCGTGGCTCATATATGTTGTGATTCCTCATTAGAGCTGCATTAGAAGCAACTCAGAAAGCTTTAATGAAGGCTTAAAACATATATTTAATGGAGAATTAGGATGTTTTGGTACGCTTGTTTGTTTTTCTGCCGTTTTTCAAAGAGGAACTATTTAGTGACTTCCTTTCTGCTTTCCTGGACAAAGTAGTGCTTCCAAAATGGGATTTGCTCTTAAAGGAAAGAGTTTATTCCTAGAAGAGTAAATTCTTCCCTTTAAGGTTTGAACCCTAATATGAAAATGACAGAGTTGCTGTCCCTGAAGTGTGTCTGTTCATCTTAACAGAAAATACATTGGAACTATCCTTAACCCATTCCATTCGGGATACCCCTTTAAGGGTATCTGGGCAAACAGTTTGGATCCAGATCAGGCCCCACAAAAGTGGGGCCTGATCTGAGATCCAAACTGTTTGCTGCCTAGATATCATTTCTACAAGAGTTAGTTAGACCAATATTGTCAAAATATTCTTGATTTTTGATGCAGACGACAATTTCAGCAGACAACAAAAATACCCAGAATGCAATGGGTTAAATACTTCTGCTTACAGCTAGAGCTTTCTCAATCTGTCTGAAACAATGTATTTTTATTTGCTCTGTCCTTTCTTTTTCTCATGTTTTCTCTTTCTTTCTTTCTTTCTTTTCTCCCAAGCAGCAGGTCAGTACAACAGTTTTTAACAGAATTATACTTGAAGTCTAGCCTATAGGTAATGATGTTGTTTTATTGTAATTGTGAATTGCAGTTAATACCATTATAACACTATTTTAATGCATTAATTTGAGATTTGTGTCTTTTAATACTTTAATATAAAAATATTTTCATGGGGTATGTGGTAACAGAGTAAAAGGTAAAGGTTTCCAATAGCCTTGTCACCATAGGGGTAGAGGTGTTAGAAGCCTGCTGAATATGGGGCACAGTATATGAAAAAGAAAACCCATTCCAGTCTTTTTGCTGCCTTTAAAATAGTCATTAACTCTGTGGCTGACAGAGTTTTTTTCAGTCCTTGGCTTGATGGATATTCAAACCCAAAACCTTTGAACTGTGCCATATCCATGTGCCTATACAAGGATCATCCAAAAAGTTCTGTCACTGGACTCATAACTTTGCTCATAGACATGCTAGCTTATACCACAGTTTGAAACAATCAAAAGAACAATCTTTTATCTTTATACTGATATCAAGTACATAGTGAAAACATGGCATCTGGTTAAGTTATAAGCTCAAATACAGACCTTGTGTTTGACACTGGTCTATTTTCATGATTTTGTTTCTCTGCTGGCTTGTGATTAATGCTGCATATCTCGTCAATTACATATCGCAGGATTCTGAAATTTTCAGGGTTGCTGTCTGTTGCATTCTGCGGGGCACTACATAGAAATCAGTGACTTCTGTCAATTATATGCAATGCAAAAGTTTGATATATGAAATATGTTGAAATTCACAGTCACGTGATTTTCAAGGACCCATTGTGCCTTCATTTTAGGGAACTTTTCTGAAATTTTGATTGATATCACATTGTCATGATCTACAGCAGTAAATATATGCTTCCGAATTTGAAATATTATACATTTATGAAGCTTTTATACTTAAATCATGACCTAGTCAATTTTCCTATGGCGTTGTTTGCATAATGTTGAGATTATGAAATACTGTAAACACTTTAAAATGGACAGAATGACTTGGAGATTTTTTTCGCTATGTTTATTAGCACCTGAGATATTGTAGGCAGCAGGCAACGATAATAGACATCCCTTCTTTGGATATTGCCAGAGTTGCATCTACTAATTTGCCAGTAGGGTGAGGGTACCCTTCTTTTAAAACAGATTGTGAATGTTCTGTCATTGATACAAGGATCAGTTTTTACAGCTATGCGATAAAAAATAGGGTTTGTGAATGGTTTTTATTTCAGTTGAATAGCATCTTTTGTTTTCGAGATATAAGTCAGTGACAGAACTTTTTGGATGACCCTCGTAAGCACTCAACTACAGTGCCTAATAACAATGTGCTGGGTGGTAATATAATACACTATTAGTGTTTCAGTTACAATTTTAATCCATTTCATTCAGGATACCCCTTTAGGGGTATCTGGATAAACAGTTTGGATCCACAAACATGGGGCCTGATCTGAGTTCCAAACTGTTTGCTGCCTAGACATCATTTCTACAAGAGTTAGTTAGACCAATATTGTCAACATATTCTTGATTTTTGATGCAGACGACAATTTCAGCAGACGACAAAAATACCCAGAATGCAATGGGTTAATCAGAAACCTTACTGCCCGTTACAATAATCCACATCATGTGTGTTCATAAGTGTGAGGATGATACCTGCTTGGCTTTTCACATGGCTAACATTTGTTACTCTTTATGTGGTTCTGTATCAAAACATATGAGTCTCACGACAAAATCAACAAAGTGGCATGGGCGCTGAGAAAGGACTCGGATCGGCTTGGCAGCTCCCCAGTCTGATCAGAGTCTTGACTATGTGCCAAAAGGGTAGCTTAGGGTTT
This sequence comes from Ctena decussata, assembly GCA_963989385.1. Classification (NCBI taxonomy): domain Eukaryota; kingdom Metazoa; phylum Mollusca; class Bivalvia; order Lucinida; family Lucinidae; genus Ctena; species Ctena decussata. The sequence goes on from OZ022506.1 coordinate 52,144,531, forward strand.
AAGCTAGTTCCATGCGGACAGTAAAGACTCAGTCGGCTGCACAGGCTGATCTGAGTCTTCGTTTGGGCACTCATGCCATTTTGTTGGTTTTGTCATGTTGTCGTGGCTCATATATCAGTGCTCCAGAGGAGTATGTGAGTATAGTTTTTCTTATTTCTCAATGAAAACGTACGTTGTGATCCCAAATTAGAATCATCTTAGCAAGACAGTTCTAATGAGGAGTCGCAACATACGCTATTATGGAGTAATATGGAAAATTATCCCTAAATTATCCCTGAGACCCTTCATATTTGGAGCACTGATATATTCATATATACACAAGTATATGAGCCACAACACGACAAAACCAACAAAGTGGTTGTGCGCCCAGCACAGACTTAGATCAGACTGGGCATCTGCCCAGTCTGATCAGACACTTCGCTAAGGGCTTGAAGGGTAGCCAAGGGTCTAAACTACCTCCATGCGGACAGCGAAGACTTGATCAGACTGGGCGGATGCTGAGGCTGATCTGAGTCTTTGCTGGGCACACAACCACTTTGTTGGTTTTCTCATGTCGGGGCTCATTATTATTTTGTTTTGGTATGCTTTGATGGTATGCCCTATTGTGGACATGCGTATTTGGCACTCTTCATGTGTATCCATTTCTCATTTATTCGTTTGTTTATCTCATTATTTGTTTGTTGATTCATTCAGTCATTTCCCCATTCTGTTCATCCATCCAGCAGTCTATTTGTTCAAAAGTTTGTCTATTAATCCACCTATTTGTCACTTTGGTTTCGTATTTTTGGATTACTGATGATGCTGTTGGTTTTTTTGTATCCTGCAAATCTGAAATTAGTAAAGTTTTCATTAACAAATGGTCAAACATTCTTTTATAATTGTATGTGTATATTTACATTTCAAAAATTGGGACTACTAAAAAAATTTTCGTCATTGTCTTTAAGATGGAACAGTTTGGCTTTACAATGCAGTAGTCTGTTTAAAAGATGCAAATGGATGAATAAACAGTGTAGACTCTTTTAGGGCAGTCTGATCTGGCTCTATACTATTCGCCCAGACTTGTCAGTCTCAATATTTAGAATTTTCATAGTATTTAATATCTCTTTGCTATGTTAAGTGATGGCAAATGTTGCTGTTCTACCCACTATCCCTGGTAAGATTCCGACACTAGATTTTACAAGTTTGAAGTGTCTGATATGCAAGGGATCAGGTGCAAATGGTGAGGTGAATCACAAACACAGCAGTATGTGCATAGAATATGTTCTTGAAACCCACATCCATCTATGAGGTTTTTTTTTGTTTTGTTTTTTTAAGAAGAGAAATTCAGGCTGAAGCAACAAAAAAAAAAAAAAAAAAAATAATCGGAATGAAAAAATAATAAATACTTTTATAGTAAATAATGAGCACCTCTACAATATTACTTTTAAGTTATCCAAAATTATTTTAAACATTAGGCTGTGTAAAAAGAATGTGTCTATCTATGGATATACAGTCAACCCTCTTTACAACGGCACTCATTACAACAGCAAAATTCTTTATAACATCATTTTGATTCACACGAAATGACTATATTAGTCTAAATATGTATTCTTTACAACAGCAAATTCAGTTTAACGTCAAAATTTTTGGAAACAAATGCTGTCGTTGTAAAGAGGGTCCACTGTAATACTGGTGTTTCTGTCCAAGCAGAATGCATATACACCTCTAGGCACAATCTCACAAACTCCCCTTCACATAAGGTTACTATTTCTAGAAACACCAATATGAAACTGCCTCTAAAACCTTATTATAACTTTCAAACTACAAATTCGCTAAGTGCATGCAACTATGGTTACGTAACGCTGAGCCACTTGGGGAATGTCGGTAGGAGAATTGAACTGAACTAAATTGCAATTTTAAATTCACTGCTGCAAGTAATGTTTGTCAGTACAATCCATCATCATGTACTGTCATCTATGATTAGTAAATACACAGTTGATTTCAAGGTCTTGCAGCCACTTGTTCTTCAAAAGTGTACTTTATTCCACAATGTATAAAGTTTATCTTTCAATTGAAAAGAGATTTAAATCAGTTGACTGTGATACAACATGCACATTGTTTACACATAAGTTTTATCCACATGCTGATACTCCCTGACCAGGGTGTACCTGGGGTGCAACAAGTTCCTGCTATGTAATCTTGTACATTCCCCAGTTGTAGTTCCATGAGATGGAGTTAACCATGCCCAGAGGTTAAAAAATTTGAGTACATTCTCAAACTCAAAATAAAGCACACTGATTGGCTGCTTCCGAGCATGTGCTTGGAAGCAGCCAATCAGTGTGCTTTATTTTGAGTTTAAGATTATTCTCAAGTTTTATAACCTTGAACCCATGTGTGTTTTAGCAGTGTTTCATCAGATTTACCAGCTGTTTGCATGGAAAAGTGAAGCTGTATGTACACCCTAGCCAGACATCATAACAGTAATTTCAAATGGTTTAAATGCATAATAAATTTGAGCCGCAACACGAGAAAACCAACAAAGTGGTTATGCGCCCAGCGCAGTTTCAGACCAGCCTGGACATCCACCCAGTCTGATCAGAGTCATCTCTGTCCCCACTGGGCACACAACCTTTTTGTTGGTTTTCCAGTGTTGCGGCTCATATGTTACTGTGTTTGTTGTGCATCTTACAGGTGACTAAGTCTGCAATTATGACCATTTTCCGATTTTCTTTTTAAATCATTTGTAAAAGTAGAATTAAGTTATGCTTCCACAATAAATCTGTTCACTACAGCTGAAAACTGCATGGAAAAGTGAATAATCTTTATAAAAACAGGTGTTTTTCTCTTGTTGGTAATTATTTACATCCCTCCAGAAATTCTAGACCGTTGATTTTCAACATAAATGCTGTTGTTTTGATAGTTATAATTTGCTAAGGTTTACGAATCTGGTGAAATATATACCCAAATTTTAGCTATATTACTGTGTTCTTGAAAATTAGAAACAATAATTATAAAAATAAAAGATCAAATGTTACAGACTTTGCAGCTTTAAAGTTTGATCTTTCAGGGTGCTGATCTACCGTGGATTCCCTCTTGTTTCAAAGTATTTGTATTTGTTTGTTGAAGTGAACTTTATTGTTTTGCTCTATTGCAAGTTTCATAAGAAGAGACATAGATATTATTGTTCAGCTTAGAATTTTTTACATCAGTGTATTCTTTCAGTTATCTTTGGCTGGTGACTTGTGACAAGTCATTTCATGTATGTCAAACCAGCTCCTGTTTGTGACTAATATACAATATTCATCAAAGCTAAAATCAGACTTATTGTTTTCTTAGAAAAAGCTACAAACAAGTGATAGTTAGTTAAGATAATTCAACAAAGGAACAAGATTGACTAGTTTAATCAGACTTTTTTTTTTAGTTTTCAAATTGTTGCAGTAGATCATTAGCATTTTATATTGTTGAATATTGTTTCAGAATTTCTTGTTATTGGGTTTTACATTTTTACATGGTTGTATTTTAAATGGTGGCTCATATTTGATACTGGTGTTTAGACATTTATATCATCTTTTTGGAAAAGTTGGGAAAGGTTTTTTTGTTTTGGTCATACAATTATAGTACACCTATGTATGTACCGGTACGTGAATTAAATTTAAGTTTTTTAGGAACAGTTTCAGTCTTAGTTCTTATTGTTACATACATAGAACAGTGTTTTTCTTTAAATCTGACAACTGCATTTCTTATTTTATAACAAATTTTATAGCTTTTAAAGAGTTTAAAGAACATTGTGAAAAATTACATAGCAGAATTTGAACTGGAAATACTAATCTGCTTAGATTATTCATCATCATCTTGTATTTGGTCCACAGTGTTAAATGTATTACATACAGTATTAAAGCAAAGTTAAACAGAGGAAGCAGCTCTGATATATTTGCCTTCTTTTTCAGCTGTAGTCAGGTCTTAAAGTAGGGACTTTGCCCCTGTTGATTGGATCAAATTCTTTCCTGTAAGAAGCACCACTTTGGGAGGCTTTTTTTTAACTTTCGGAGGTCTTTTTTATTCAGAGAAGCAAACAAGGCACCAAAGCTGCCTTTTTTGTGAAAAAAAAATGGCAGAAAAACTTGACAGTGTATAGAGGCATCTTAATTCAAACGGACTTGTCCAACATGAAGATGGGAAAGGGAGATGTCTGACATTAGGGCTAATTTTGATAACATTTGTAGTCTCCGCTGTCTTATGCAGAGCTCCAGGTTTGATGAACTTGGAAAATTTGGCAGAATTTTTATCTCTTTTTCGCTGCTCAGAAATCATGTTGTGGAATCTCAGTACAATTTTCTTGCTCAACACTTCTAATGTGATCCTACAAAATGAATGTTAAGACTTGAGCAAAGGAGTGATTTTTTTTTTTAAATTTTGTTATTATAGGGCACAGATCATTTCTCATTTTATTTTACTTAATCATTTTTAGTTTCATTTTATTTTTGTTTTGTAAAAAATAAGTATCAAAATAAATATGATGTTGACTATCTTTTTCAAGTACCTATAATGTGGGTAAGTATTGGGACACCTAAAATAATTTATTTTCCATTTGTTCAAATGGAAAATGAATTATTTTGGGTGTCCCAAAATTTAAATACATTAAGTAACTCACCTGGAGCTTGTTGGACTCTATTTAACATTATCTTGTATCACATTAACTGTTTGTTATTTGTTGTAGCTAAAGGTAAACAGGACTCAGCAGAGAGTAGTGAGCCACCAATGAGTGAGGCTATAATCCCCACCCTTCCTGATGTCAAGATGTGTGCTGCTAAAGCCATAGCAAGATCTGCTAGAAGTGGTAGGTCACAGGACATTAATGTTTTACCAACCCAGCCATAATCTAGTCCATGCAAAAGGAGTAAATCCCGAATTCTATAAATATTTAAAAAAAAAACATTACAGCCTGATAAAAGCATACACCGAGTTCTAAAACCAACACATTCTATGTTACATCAAGTTCTAAAACCAACACATTCTATATTATAAATATAGAATGTGTTGGTTATAGAACTCAGTGTATGCTAAATATAGAATGTGTTGGTTATAGAACTTGGTGTATGCTAAATATAGAATGTATTTGTTATAGAACTCGGTGTATGCTAAATATAGAATGTGTTGGTTATAGAACTTGGTGTATGCTAAATATAGAACGTATTGATTATAGAACTCGGTGTATGCTAAATATAGAATGTGTTGGTTATAAAACTTGGTGTATGTTTTATCAAGCTGAAATGATTTAAGGTTGATAAGACAACAGTGTCCTGTGGGTAGATGGGCTGATTTTAAAGTGTTTTCTTTTTCCATATTTTACTCTGCATCTTACGATGAAGAACATCATGTTTCTGGCTGTCACAAAACTCATCATTTAAAACATGACATTCTCACAACATGTGTTCCAGGAGTTCTTACTCTTACCTTGACATTTATGGCTTATTTAAGAACCAGATATATTTGAGCCATGACACGACAAAACCAACAATGTGGTTGTGCGCCCTGCGCAGACTCAGATCAGCCTGGGCATCTGCCCAGTCTGATCAGAGTCTTTGCTGTCCGCATGGAGCTAGCCTAGTCCCTGAGCTACCCTTCAAGCGCAAAGAGAAGAGTCTGATTGGACTGGGCAGATGCCCAGGCTGATCTGAGTCCGCGCAGGGTGCACAATCACTTTGTTGGTTTTGTCATGTCGTGGCGCATTAAGTGACATAGTAAAGCATATAGACATGACATTTCAAATAATAAAGATAAAGATTAGATACAGAAAAGTCACATAAACATTCTTTGAACAAGTTTGGTTAGCATATGGCATTGTTTTCCAACATCTGGCTGCATCTAACACCCATGGTAAACATCTTAAGCATGATATCTCTTATATTTTGAGAAAAAGTTGTCCTGCAATGCAAAGTTAGTTTACCTAGACCTGGCCTGTTCTAATACCCTGAGACATGTTTTCTGATTAAATTGCTCATATACATATATATAGAGAGCTCTTTACAAGTTGATTGATTTCAGAATTTTTAACAATGATCCTTTTAGTTTGTTAAACATCTGAAAAATATCATAGTTAAACATCTGAAGAATATCAACCTCTGTACAGGTCTAACTTTCAATATGACATTTCATCTGTGTTATCTTATTTTCAGCGGAAAATAGAAAGATTCTACATGAACAAGAGGCCGAGAAAATGTTGATACATCTGTTATCACATGATTCTCCTGATGTACAGACAGCCGCAGCACAGGGCATTGCCATCATGTCTGAAAACCTCATCAGTAGAGATGCTGTCAGAGAGTGGGGTAACTATACTTTTGGTGTTACCACAGAGAATGTACTTGAGAGGGGGATACAGCTATTGGTCAAAGTTGCAATGTGTTCAGGGACCCATATTATATTTACATTTACTTGTTGTTTTCATGAATACCGAAATAGATAATTATCTGTATTACTACAATTTGGTAATGATTGCTATATCTGTTACGTGTGGTATCATAGTGTCTTTGTAAGTGTAGATAAGGGGAAACATTTTGCTCCATATTTATTTCTTGTTCCATTGGTTAATGCATGACTTTTGCTCTATTTTGATAATAGTGTGGATGACAGTCGCTAAATGCTTCCCATACTTTCTTGTGCCCATGAAAATGATGCCATTATATGTTGTGGTATCTTGTTAGAAATGATGCTGTAACCCTTTATTAGAGCAACATTACCTTTGTGTAGAGACTTATTAAAAACCCTCCTTCTATATTTTTAGAGGGTATGCAGGCGCTGATCAAGATGGTAAGTTCAGACAATGGTAGTGTGAAAGAGGCAGCAACTCTCGCACTGGCAAATCTCACGACTGCTAACAGCTCCAACTGTATGTAAGTATTAACCAGGGCCCAGTTGTTCAAAGCATCATGAGCCTAATGAGCTCATTAAGAGGTCAGTTCGTTAAATGTTTTGTGACTTTATATCCAAATACACTGATATTCTTTTATTGAAAAAATGTGAGAAGCTTTAATGCAAAAGCTTCTCTCAATTTTTCAACAAAAAATGTTGGCGTATTTGAGATATTAACTTTTGAAATTTTAACGAAATGTTAACTAACAATGTCGTTAGTTTTGAACAACCTAGCCCAGAGCTACATATTTGTCATGTTCAATATATTTTGTTTTTTCTTTATGGCTTTTGGAGTTGCTTTTGAAACATCTTGTAGGGGAGATGAAAATGATTCAGTAATTTGAGCTGCAACCTGAGAAAACCAACAAATTGGTTGTTTCACCCAGCGCAGACTCAGATCAGCCTCGGCATCCGCCCAGTCCGATCAAACTCTTTGATAAGGGCTTAAAGGGTAGCTAAGGGTCTAAGCTGCCTACATGCGAGCAACAAAGATTCTGATCAGACTGCCCAGGCTGATCTGAGTCTGTGCTGGTTGCACAAGGACATTGTTGGTTTTCTTGTGTTGCGGCTCATTTGTAGAAAATGAATATTAAATTACCCATTGTAGTTTTAAGTATTTTTCAAGAGAGACAATTTTACATGTTTGAAATAATTGGAGACCATGAAAGAGTCCCTAGAAGGTTCAGTTTTTGTTTGTCTAAGTGCAGCACAAATTACTCCAAAATATGACAGAAATTAGTAGGTAGCAATAAATATGTTCTGAAAAGTAAGATCCTTCGGAAGCAAGGAGCACACCAAAGAATAGAAAATAGCAGATTCAGTTTGAATGAATCTGTTCATGACTAGTTATGAAATGTGCGACACCAGCCATGCCCCCTAGCACCGGCTTATGTGGAACTCTATTTTCAAAATTACTCGAACTCAATGATCTTAAGGGACCAGAAAATATAATCTGCACTATGATGATGTACGGGGAGGCGTTTTATGGCCGCCACACGGCACAAACACCAGCTGCAGTGAGGATAAATATGTTTTGAAAAGTAAGATCCTTTGGAAGCAAGGAACACACCAAAGAATAGAGAATAACAGACTGGGTTTGATTGAGTCTGTTCGTGACTAGTAATGAAATGTGTGACACCAGCCACGCCTTCAAGCTCTGGCTTTAGCGGAAGTTGACTCTATTTTCAAAATTACTCAAATGAACTTGCTAGGGAAGAGAACAGTGTAATCATTAGTCAAATTACATGAAATTGAATTTGTTTTTAGAATGCATGTAAAAAATCAGCATATTTCTTTTCTTTGTGTACAGGGAGGTACAAAGTCTGAATGGTATTGAGCCATTGATCAACTGTCTTGCGGACTCCAGAGAGGAGGCTGTGGCCAACGCTGCCTGTGTTCTTACTAACCTAGCTCAGATTGAGGTTCTCAGAGTTGATGCTCAGAACAAGGGGGTAGTCAGAGCTCTCATTGAACCTCTAAACTCAAAGTAAGTATAGTCAAACCTGCTAATGTGGTCAACTCTCTCAGGGGTCACCTGCCTTTAGCAGCCACCTGTTCTGGGTCCCTTGAACCCAAATACAGTGTAAATGAACCTGTATTGAGGGGTAACCTGTCTTAAGCAGCCAATTTTTGGGGTTCCCTTGGTCGACCCCTTAAGACGGGTTTGACTGTATATTTCTCTTCTGTGATCTAAAAAAATTATAATGGATAAGATATGATGTTTTTGCATGATATTTTTAACAATGTGTCCGTGATCAGTGATATGTCTCACTAATAGTCAAGATCTGGCACAGAGGTTATAAAACTTGAGTACATTCTCAAACTCAAAATAAAGCACACTGATTGGCTGCTTCCGAGCACATGCTCGGAGGCAGCCAATCAGTGTGCCTTATTTGGAGTGACTTGCTCGGAAGCAGCCAATCAGTGTGCTTTATTGTCACCCGACGTTGGCGGAGGGGGACTATAGAAATGACCCTCGTCCGTCCGTGTGTGCGTCCGTCCTTCCGTCCGTCTTTCCGTCCGTCCGTCTGTCCGAAATCTTGTCCCCGCAACTCCTCCTACGTCTTTCATCGGATTGATTTGAAATTTTACAGATTGTATTCTTATGATATGAAGATGTGCATGTGGTTTTCGATTTTAGTTTCGGCCATTTTTGATGGAGTTACAGCCCTTGCTGACTCACACTTTCCGAAATCTTGTCCCCGCAACTCCTCCTACATGTTTCATCAGATTGATTTGAAATTTTACATATTGTATTCTTACGATATGAAGATGTGCATGTGGTTTTTTATTTTTGTTTCGGTCATTTTTAATGGAGTTACGACCCTTGCTGACTTAGACCTTGTCCCCGCAACTCCTGCAACATCTTGTATCAGATTGACTTGAAATTGTGCAGGATGTTCCATCATGATCTGAAGATGTGCATGTGATTTTGGAATTTCAATTGTCCTATTTTTTACAAAGTTATGGCCCTTTGTCGTTTTTGGCATTTTTCCAACTTTTAAACCGTTTGACTGGGAGAGCTGAAATTTGGTATGCCATTAGCATTTGGTAAATTTATTATTCTGATTATTGTTAGGATGTGCTAAATTATAAGTGACAGAGTTATTCCCCTTTCATAGATAATAGACATTCACTTAAAGGTAAAGGGATAACTCCAGAACTATTCATATTAATGGGCTGAATTTTCATAAATGCATTGTTCATTTTTCATCAGATTCATATAAGCAGGATTATGGCTCTTGTTATTTTGTTACTGGGTATACAGTCTTGATGTTTTGGTCATTTTGTAAGGGCCTATAGTTTCAGTAACCTGATTTTACACATATATGCCCCGTTCTGAACTTAAGTATTTCATAAAGAGGCCCAGTAATTGGGTATATATCTTTGCTTATGTTCAGTTATCATTTGCTTACCAGATTCTGTAATATATATATTTTCTGTTTTTGGCCATACATTTACTCTGAAACAGAATAAAAGGCTGAAGTTTGTGACACATTTCAAACGTCGGGTGACACTTGGCCGATGGCCTTTTATTTGAGTTTGAGATTATTCTCAAGTTTTATAACCTCAAACCCTGTTTTAGCAGGTGGGCAGAAATGGAACTTCAGCATACCATAATGAACCTAAGTTTACAGACAGTCAGGCATGAGCAACACATTTTGGTAACACTTGTAGTCTTAGACAGAGGTTCAGATATAATTAACTTAAAAAATTTAGCAGATCTTTTTTTTCTGCTCAGACATCATGCCCAGAGGTTATAAAACTCGCTCGGAGGCAGCCAATCAGTGTGCCTTATTTTGAGTTACTTGCTCAGAAACAGCCAATCAGTGTGCTTTATTTGAGTTTGAGATTATTCTCAAGTTTTATAACCTCGAACCCTGTTTTAGCAGGTGGGCAGAAATGGAACTTCAGCAAACCATAATGAACCTAAGCTTACAGACAGTCAGGCATGAGCAACACATTTTGGTAACACTTGTAGTCTTAGGCAGAGGTTCAGATATAATTAACTTAAAAAATTTAGCAGATTTTTTTTTCTGCTCAGACATCATGCCCAGAGGTTATAAAACTTGCTCGAGTACATTCTCAAACTCAAAATAAAGCACACCAATTGGCTGCTTCCGAGCACATGCTCGGAGGCAGCCAATCAGTGTGCCTTATTTTGAGTTACATGCTCGGAAGCAGCCAATCAGTGTGCTTTATTTGAGTTTGAGATTATTCTCAAGTTTAATAACCTCGAACCCTGTTTTAGCAGGTGGGCAGAAATGGAACTTCAGCATACCATAATGAACCTAAGTTTACAGACAGTCAGGCATGAGCAACTTATTTTGGACCCTGATCAGACTGCTCTTGGAGGAGCAGTCTGATCAGGGTGCACAATCTTTGCCATTTCAACTACTTCTTTTGGACGCATAAGTCTAAGGTTTAACCACTTTTATTAAAATCTTAGGATAATTACAGCATGTTTTTTTAGGTGTCCGAAAACTTAGGAATTTTTAATTTAGCTGCATCTTCCATCAAAATGTGCTCTGTGATGGTGACCTTGTCTGGTTTGTTTGGTTTGAAAAGGATATGATGATGATCTTGTGGTTAGAAGCTGTGCAACCTGTTCAGGATTGCACATTCAATCTCCTGCTTCACAAGTCACTTGATTAGACTTCAAACAAATGTCCTCTCTCTCTCCTCTCTCTGCCTCTCTCTCTCTGTCTCTCTGCATGACCATCATGTTGGTAGGTAATTAAAATACAGTTGATTCAAGCACTCAATTTTGACACGCTCTCTCTCTCTCTGTTCAGGATCGCACATTCTCCTGCCTCGCAAGTCATTTGATTAGACTTCAAACAAATGTCCTCTGTCTCTCTTTCTCTCTCTCTCTCTGTCTCCTCTCTCTCTCTCTCTCTCTCTCTGCATGTAGGAAATTAAAATACAGTTGATTCACTCACTCAAGTTTAACACTGTTAATTGGCCTATATGATTTATATTCAGGAGATGATTCATATAAGCTTTAAGCTTCCTATCAGATCCTGTACCATATTACCATGTGTATATATGTAAATGTATATGTTGTATTTGAAGATTTATTAATAAATACTGTTAAACCAATTGGCCAGAAATGAAGTTTATTTAACACAGTGACTTTGTACTTAAATACTGCAGTTGCAAAAGAGTTGCCTAGTTGGCCTCATTCTAATGCTTTTGTTCCTTGCCTTTGATCAGAAACATGAATTAATACTTTCTCGTTTTATCATTTGTACATTGCTGGCAAATAGCCAGGACATAACTTTTGTTTTTCAAATACAGTCAACTTTTGATATCTCTCAGTCAAAGTTCATTTCAAACTACTGATATCTCAAGGTAAATTTTCTGGTCCTTGAGATATCAGTAGTTTGAGGTAGCATCAGTTGAAATATAAATAAAAATAGGAAACTAGTCCAAACTATAATCTTTGATTAAGAGGGTACTTTGAGATATCAGTATATGAGATATGGAGAGTTGACTCAGAGCTCTAGATAAGAGGGAGTATTTGGTGATAATTAAGGATAATTTTTGTTATTTCTGCATAAAAACATACGTTGTGACCCCTCATCTGAACCGTCTTGATGAGACGGTTCAGATGAGGGGTAACAACATATGGTTTCAATGAGAAATAAGAAAAATTATCCTTTAATCATCATCAAATACCCCTCTTATCTAGAGCTCTGTTGACTGTACATTTATTGTAGGAATACAACAGTACAGAGTAAGACAGCACTGGCTGTAGCTGCATTTGTGTGCGATGCTGAATCTAGAGAAAATGTAAGAGTTGAGTTTAATATCTATCATTCCAGCTTAACAGCATTCAGTAGATAAATTAGAAAATGGCAAATGAATATATAATTTAGCCGCGACACAAGAAAACCAACAGAGTGGTTGTGCCCCAGCACGGACTCTGATCAGTCTGATCTGAGTCTTCGCTGTCCGCATGCAACTAGCATAGACCCTTAGCTACCCTGTAAACACTTAGGGAATTGTGTGATCAGACAGGGTAGATGCCCAGGCTGATCTGTGTCTGCCCTTTATGAACAACCACTTTGTTGGTTTTCTCGTGTCGTGGCTCAATTATTCATTGAATTGAGAGCAACTCTGCCAGTTTCATTTTTTGCCTCCCTTCAATTTAGGTTTACTCTGAAAGGAAAAAAATCCTCCCCTACCTTCAAACCCTTACATTTATGAGTAGTTCCCTTTTGAATGGACGCTTCTCTAACACAGAAGCCAGTACTATAGCATGAAAATTGTCTCCCTGTGAAAAATAGAGAAAAAATAGAGATATATCTGCCCTAAAGGGGTGCAGGACATTTCGTCTAAACCCATTTAGTCTAAATGTCATTTCGTCTAAAGGCCATTTCATCTAACGACCATTTTGTCTAAATGACATTTCATCTAAATGACAGTTCGTCTAATAGACATTTCGTCAAATGGACAATTTGTCTAATGGACAATTCGTCTAAAAAATCGACCGGGTGCGACATTTGGTCGAAAAATAATTTTTGATTTTTAGACGAAATGTCGCACCTGAAAAGAAAAATCCAAAGACAACATAGAAAGCAACTACCAGAGTTGCCGAAAAGTCTTCTTGACCTGGATTTATCATATGTAAGACTGTTAACTATTGATGCAGATGAAAAGATTCGGGTCATTATTCTCGGCACTGATTCAGATTTTAAGTATTTGGCTAAGAGTACACTATAGTATGGTGACGTGGCCTTCTCAGTAGCACCAGTACACCTCTATCAACTATATGCAATACATGGCATTGTGCTTGGTTACCTGCGTGGGATTGGCAATAACTTGAGCTACTAAACTACTTGGCATTTCAGACATTCCAATGTCTTTGAATTGATATGTGAATAAAATTGAATGTTCAAAAAAAACATTGCCTTATAAATCATGTTTTAGACGAAATTTAGACGAATTTTAGACGTTTTTAGATATTTTTAGACAAAATTCAGACAAAATGTCGTATTCGACAAACTGTCTATTAGACGGAATGGCATTTAGACGAAATGGTCATTAGACGAAATGGTCATAACACGAACTGGCTTTTAGACGAATTGGCTTTTAGATGAAATGGCGTTTAGACGAAATGGCATTTAGACGAAATGGTTTTAGACGAAATGTCATGGACCTGCCCTAAAGTGCCTGAGTATTGGGACACGCAAAACCATTAATTGCCCATTTGTTCAAAGTGGAAAATAATGGTTTGTAGGTTTTTCCCTATTTAAGCACATTGGGGTAACCCTTAGACTGCTGAAAAAATAATTCACCTGGCCCTAAAATGGGGTCAGGGGTATTTCAGAGGCCATAACTTGCACACACTGGTTGATTTGCTTGAAATTTTCACTCAATATGGCCAATGTGTGAGCTGCCATTTTCAGGAAGTTACCAAGGTCACGTGACCTGCCATATTAGGGTGTCACATGATACCACCCGGAACCGACGTAGACACTTAAAAAAAAAAAAAGTACAAGATATCAGCGCCAGTGATATGCTTTGTATGACAAAAGTAATTGCTTGTCTGAGGGCTGGTGTTATTGCTGAATATTTATCAAGAGAGAAAGTTTGGAAGGATGAAGTCTAGTTGTCAGAAAATAGGGATTAAGTAAGTAGGGGTAGCCACCTGAAAAGCTGATGTTGAAAATATCATAAATTTTTGATGTTTTCTCCGAGTTTAAAAGCCAACAAATCAATTAGGTGGGTAAAACCTTGCTCTAGTAGAAAGCAGATTCCCTCCTGCATAGGACAACCGCAAATGATGGGGAGTACTTGATGCCTAGTGTGCCTGACATGCTCTCAAAGTGACCTACCCCTCGAGAACGACTATAGTCGCGCTTAGCAGTCTAAGGGTTAAGTAGATTATAGTCACTTACTGCTGTAAGCCAATTCCTAGAGTTAATGCTTATAAAGCAGATGGCACTGTGAATACTGTTTGATGTGACCTGTGATTCCTGTGTCCTAAATATTGATAAAGGTGTGATCTTTGCCATTTTGCCAGAACATTTTTGACAGTGCCAGGAACAAAATGTATACATTTTTAAAGAGCTACCTGCTTTAGGTTTCCCAGTATTAGAGACATTACAGTAGTTGCTGTGCGTTTATCATGCATATGCTGCAAAATTCATCTGATAACAGGGGTATGATACCATGATGTGATATCATGTCACTTGAGAATGTTATCAGCCGATGCCTTTAGAAGCGATCTGTGAAGACGATTAGCTACATACTGACAGTGGCCGTGATAACAATGTTCGATTGGTTACATGACGTCACCAACTTACGTCATAATGCCTTCATGACGCCAACAAGTTCAAACAAAACTGTGTTTACTTTTCTTTTTTTATGCTCTTCACACCTGAAAATCTGCTAATGATGCATGATAAATAGAAAACCATGACAGTGTCCTTTTGATATCAAGTTGATCAGGCTCGACCAGAAGTATGTCGGACTGGCTCGGCAAGCCTCGCCATTCCTTTGCTGTTTCTGGTCTCGCCTGATAAACCTGATATCAAAAGACACTGACATGGTATTCTCTATATACCCATACATGGAAACATGAAAGCAAGGTAATAGTGAAGGTTTCCATAGCCTAGTGGCAGAAGGGGCAGTGGTGGTTAGAGGCCCACTATATCTTGGGCACAGCATATGAAGGACGGAGCCCATCCCTCTCCTTTCACTGCCTTATCCTTCACTGATTTGAAAAAGGTACTCATTTACTGCTGGATTGACATAGAGAGTTTTCCAGCCGTCAGTTGACCCAACCTATGATTCAGACGCTCAACCTTTTGCACCATAACTGAGTCTTTCTAACCACCCGACCATGGCACCTCTCATGGTAGATGAGAACTAAAGCTTGAAATTTTTCTTTTTTATTTGTAACACTGATGTCATCATAGGCTCAACAAACTTGCTTTAGGGCTACATACAATGAATACAAAATACTCTGTGAGTCACTCCTTTAGAAAACACATTTTGGGACATATGCTTAGACTCTTCAGCCCATACATGCATGGTTTGATGTGTCATTTGCTTTCTGAACATCAACATGCTGATATTTGTTGTTTGGACAGACTGCACATTCCTAATCAGGCCCAAGGTTATAAAACTTTTTTTGTGCTCTACTCAGCTGAGCATTAAATTTGTCTGCTGATAAATATGAAAATGCCAACTAATGTTGGCATTTTCATATTCATGAGCAGAGAAAATTTCATACTCAGCTAAACTGAGCATGAAAACAACTGTACTTATCAGTAGTTTGCTATCTATTAGAGGGTAAAAATTCATGCTCAGCTGAGTTGAGCATGGAAAAAGTTTTATAACCTCGGGGCCAGACTCATTAGATAGGTTTTTTCACAGCAGCTCTTCACTTTGTCAGAAAACAAAAAAATAGTTACTTTCCATTCCTAGACAAAAAGTCCATTTGTGGCTTCTTGGCAGTATTTTATTAGGTACAGTAAATGCTTGATATCTGGAAGTCGAAGTTCAACCCAGTCTACTGATACCTCAAAGTAAATTTTCTGTGTTTTTTTTTCCAGAAAATTTACTTTGAGATATCAGTAGTTTGAGATAACGGGGGTTGAAATGTAAATTAAAATAGGAAATACATTCTTTGATATAAGAAGATGCTTTGAGATATCAGTGTTCGAGATATCGGGAATTGACTGTACATGTATTTGTATTTACAGTTTCGTCTCTCAGATGGTCTAGCACCACTGATTGGATTACTGAGATCTGGTAATGATGAAGTACGTAGGAATACAGCCTGGGCCATTACTGTATGTGCTGTTGATGAGCCCACTGCTACAGAAATATGCAAGTCAGGGTAAGAAGTGTTTGTCATTATACAGTCTACCCTCTTTATAACAACACTCATTACAACAGCAAAATTCTTTACAACGTCATTTTGATATTCACGAAATGGCTTTATTGTTCAAAACATGTATTCTTTATAACAGCAAATCAGTTTTATGTCAAAATGTTGGGGAACAAATGGCATCCTTGAAAAGAGTGTCCACTGTACTTTATTCAGAATTATACCATTATCCAGCTAGAAATATTCTTTAAAAGCATGTCGTAGTGGATTGGGATGTTAATGTATATGGGGACCAGAGCTCCAGATAAGAGGGAGTATTCAGTGATAATTAGGGATAATTTTTGTGAATTTTGCATAAAATCATATGTTGTGACCCCTCATTTGAACTGTCTAAACGAGATGGTCAGATAAGGGGTAACAACATATGGTTTCAATGAGAAATAAAAAAAATATCCCTCAGTTATCATCAAATTCCCCTCTTATCTAGAGGGAGGGGGGGGGGGACTTGGGACACTTTCTTGGGAAGCAGCTGTGCCATCTTCAATTTTGTCTTTCACAGTGGGAACAACTTTCTAGGAACAAAGGACCAGGCCCCGAGGTTAAAAACTTTTTACATGCTCAACTCAACTGAGCATGAAATTTTATCTGCTAATAAAAACAGTAGAACTTCATTGGCTCAAAAAGGCTTGGGACCATGAAAATTAGTTCCAGCCAAGGGTAGTTCTAGCCATGCAGGATTGGTTCATATATAAATTGACCTCTAGGGGCCAAGAAAAGAGTTCTAGCCAGGCAGGGTTAACGAGCCATCAGGGTTCGAGCCATTGAAGTTCTACTGTAGCAAAGTACTGATAAGTACAGTTGTTTTCTTGCTCAGTTTAGCTGAGTAAGAAATTTTCTCTGCTTATGAATAAGAAAATGCCAACATTATTTGGCATTTTCATATTTATCAGCAGAGAAAATTTTATGCTCAGCTGAGTCGAGCAAGAAAACTGTTTTATAACCTCGGGCCCAGGTATTTGGGTCGTTTTTGGCCCCCAATTCAAATTTATTTAAAATTACATGGTTTCTTTTGCTGATCGTCTGAGTAAACAGGTTCATACAGAAATAAAGAAATAATATGTTCCTTCTTCGTGGATCGTCAGAATAACATGATTTCAGACAAGCCTGTTTTGTATTAGTAATTTTAAATAAAACAGTAAGAAAACTGTGTTTAGAAGGGTTTCCTTTAATGAAATGAGACAGTTAATACAACTTTAGAGAGTACTTGTAAATAGATTTTTGTTGGTATGCTAACAAGTGGTACAACACTGTTAAACAGATGTGTACTGTTCAAGGCCTGTCCAGGTACCCCACCCACTCAACTTAGCAAGTCGAGAGACGCTAACCAAAAAAATCAACAGATCAATATAAAATGTGTACCAAATGATTCCCTGTGTTCTAACAAAGAAAATGAAAACCCACAACATATGTTTATTTTAATATTGAGTGGAGATATGGGCATTTTTATGTAAAGATCAGTGGTAAAATGTCCAAAAACTGCAAGGTTTTTTGAGAAAAGATAAGTATAAAATTAAGTGTCAGCACAGTCAAGTGTGCAGCTGAAGTATGGTGCGAAAGATTAGCTGTGCACTTGACTGGGCTGACGTATTTCATAGCCTAAATGCAGACGAAAAATGGTCGAATATGCCAAAAATCAGCTGAGTAAGGCGCAGAAAAAACACAAAAATCGCAAGAATGTAGAAAATTTGCTTAATAATAGATAGTTAAAGGCTTCACCACTCATATATCATTAACAGAGGTTAAAAGATACAAATCTGAAAATTCATAAATATAATTGCCAAATATGGTCAAAATCATACCAGACCTTTGCTGCTGTTGGAGCAAATTCTTTCCCTTGTGAGAAACCTTCTTAGAAGGATTTCTTTGTCCAGAGAAGGAAAACAGGAAAACACCAAAAAGTGTTTCCCTTTGTAAAAAACGCAGAAAAACATGGACATGTGCTCATCCACAGGAAGGAGCCCTGGTAGCTCAGTGGGTTAAGCACTGGCCTACTAACCTAGCGGACCGGGTTGAGTCCCGCTTGAGGCGAGACTCTTTCCTACTGTAAATGGGGTTCCATTGCACACAGCCTTTCATCATCACCGTACCATCCTCCTGATTTGACTGAAATACTGTTGAAAAGGATGTAAAATTGCAAGTCATCCATACATCCATCATCCACAGGAAGAAATAAAAATGTGCCAGTCATACATAATTGCTCCTTAATTGTTTGTGAAATGAAAATTAATGAAAAGTTTGAGTCTGTAGCCAAAATGATTTTCTGTATTTTCAGTGGTATGGAGCTATAACAATTTTCTGTATTTACAGTGGTATGGAGCTATTACAAATTTCTGTATTTACAGTGGTATGGAGCTATTACAATTTTCTGTATTTACAGTGGTAAGAAGCTATTACAGTTTTCCGTATTTACAGTGGTATGGAGCTATTACAATTTTCTGTATTTACAGTGGTATGGAGCTATTACAAGAGATCCAAACATCTAGCACAAGGAAGAGTCCATTTGCTGAGGCAGCACTGCAGAAACTGCTCGACAGCAACCTCTCAGCCAAATATGCCTTAACTGGATGTCTTAGTAAGAAATTAAACTGGGGCTATATTTATAAATAACTTTTAAGTGGTTGCTATGCTGTTGCTAAGGCGAAATTTCATGGAAGAATGGATGGATGGATGACTTGCGATTTTACGTTCTTTTCAGCGGTATTTCAGTTATGTCAGGACGATTGGACAATGATAATGAAAGGCTGTGTGCAATAGACCCCATTTACAGTAGGAGAGATTCTTGCCTCAAGCGGGGCTCAAACCCGGTCTGCTAGATCAGTAGGCCAGCACTTAACCCACTGAGCTACTGGGGCTCCTCAAATTTCTATGAAGGAGATTCCCTACAACTATAAAATTTGCTCTGGAGGAACAGTCTGAAAAAGACTGTTCCTCCAGAGCAAATTTCATAGTTGTAGGAAATCTCCTTTATAGAAATTAAGCCTTAGCAACTGCATACCAACGACTTAAGTGCTTTTATAAATACGACCCCAGTTCTTTCTAGACAGGGTATTTGTGCTAGTCACATCATTTTGGCAGAAACAGAAATCAAGTAAAGGTCTGATCAGGAAGTTCATGTTTCAAAATCAAAATCTTTTGCATTTGCACACTTTCTTTGTAATATGGTTGATATATGAAAAGGACAAGGTGCGCTAGTGTATTGCTAGCGGCCTAAAATTCCGGAAAAAATGAAACTCGACACAGCCAATTACCACCACCGTCGGCGAACGTAACAACATAAGGACTATCGCATGCGCACACAAAAATGACGTCATTATGTAACGTGACGTCATTTTGCAACGTCAAAGACGCTATGTTGGCGGGTTTTTGCAAGAAAAGGAACAAATTCAGGTACGTTTTGCAAAATAAAAATATGACCGCATGCCTGTACCAACTCGATTTTTTTGTACAGATGGTCGAAAGAGAGTAGCCGACAGATTGTCAAAAGTTCTACTTGGTACATGCATGCGATCACTTTTTAATTTTACGTTTTTTGTCTGCAGTTGCTGTAAAATTGTAGGTTTAACCGTTTGTTTCTAACATTTTAATCAATAATTGGTCCAAACAATGCCAAAAATAACTATGAAAACATATATATTGAACATCAATTTCGTTGTTTGAGCATCATCATGTCGGAAGAATTTAATGAAAACAACAACACCAGTAACAGAAATGAGCAAAGAGCACGGTGTCTTCATGAAGTCTACATGTCGTACCCAGTCCAGTCATCAAGTATAATTTCACATTCTTTATTTGCCTCCTAGAAATGTTGCCGAGTGTATACTCAGAGTATAAACGGAGCAAAAGCGGTGTTCGTAAACGCTTTGCAGATATCGTGACCGGACTGCATAATGCACACAACGGTGATACTGCGTGCGTGCATGTACCATTAATTTGATTAGTATGTTTTGAGAGGAAGGATAGATGACTTGCGATCAACGTCCCTTTCAACGGTATTTCCGTCATATTAGGACGATGGTAGGGTGATAGCGAAAGGCTGTGTGCGATGGAACCCCGCTTGGAAATATTTTCTGCCTCCAACGGGGCTCGAACACGGGACCGCTAGATCAGTAGGCCAGCGCTTAACCTAGCTACCAGGTCTCCTTTGAGAGTATGAGCGAGTTGGGGCGGGGTTCGGCAAGAGAGAAAGAGAGGAGCGAGATAGACAGAGAGTATTCACCTATCTGTATTACTATCTATGGAGATCGGTTTTAAGAGTTTGATTGTTCAATTTTTAACTCTATGCACAACGCAAGTCTTTGAGGCTGAATTTATTTGACATCGCGTGAAAATGGACCTTTAAAGATGGATACACAGAATCAGCCTCTGGTCAGAATATTTACTTGTCGCAAGATTCCTAGACCGTATATTCAAAAGAGAACGTGCTGGTCAAAATGCGCGGATGCGCTGGCCAATCAGGGTCCTTCCACTTTGTACATGCAGTGTGGTTTATGTTTGTAAGTAATCGCAAGCTTGCCCATTACCGTCTGCGACATTTGTATGATTCTGAGATAATAATCCAGAGGTCGTGCATGGGTTTAAATCAGACCAACGTCGGACAAATAAAATAATGGTTTAGTTTGAAGTATAATCCAGTGGTGGTGGATCCGAATTCAGACCCATGCCGTACCGGCCGCCATTGAATAAGCTACATATGGCAGTTTGCGTGCATCGGAATTAGGAGTCCTATGGAGCATGACAAAAAATATATCCTGACCAGCTGTAATTCACTCTGAAATCAAGTGATAAAACGCGTTAATATCGGACCTCAATGTAGTATAGAACTGAGGCGAAAAACAAAATAATTTTCTTTTTATTTTCATTCTGTTTTTCTTTTCTTTTCATTTTAAAGCATTTTAAATTTTCCTTCCCTCGCCTTGTTTTTCCCTCACCTTGCTTTTTTACGTTTACCGTTTTTCTTTCTATGACATTGATTTTAACGTCCCTTCCAACAGTTTCAGTCATATCGAGACACGGGTCTCCGTTGCCTAATGAAAAAGAGCGCGTATACTCTTAAACATCAGGTGTTTCACCGCAGTTAGTTCGAGCCTTGGCCGGCGCACAAGTGAGAAAACCAAGTTCTCGGGAATATTTTCCCCGGGATCTCCATTTTTTTGCCCATCTTTGATTAACGATCGGCTGAAGTTTAAAAAACATCATATCAAGACCGTGGTATGATACTTGTGCAATGTAACTCGTTTACAAGGTGAAAGCGGTAGCGGTAGCACAAGAAGCCTGCACTGCTTACCTTTTGTATTATAGCTATTTGCAATACGAATTATTAAAATATGCCTGTTTCACGTTTTTTATGATGGCAAACATTTCTATAGAGAAATATTGCGCGACAATGGTGACTGTTAGTAATGATGACAACATCAATTTCTAACAGTTTAACAATATAAACATTACATGTCATGTACTAAGAACAGCAAGACACGGAATAACGTTGTGATTCACGCGACGTCACGTTAAGCGACAGAAACATCACCGAAAATCTTTGAACCCCTGGCGTATTAAAATCGTTCACTCTGAAAGATGGAATAAGATATTCATTCAATTTTTTCGTTTTTCATCTAGTTAGACTCTATATAACAGCTCATAATTTTTTTACCAAAAACTAAGGATAGGCCGAAAACCGCCCTTAACGCACCTTGTCCTTTAAAGAGTAACTACACTTCAGGAACTGACTGAATCAGATCCCAAACCCTATCCCCAACATCAAAGGGAAAGATTGACAAAGACATCCCAACAAACAATAAATTACAAGTGATAAGCCGAGTCAGCAGCTCTTTCCCAAATAGATGGCAACTCAGCTATCTTTATTGCACAATAATTTAGACCAACAGATGGATTACAACGGACTAAGCAAATTATATGAAAAACATTTAACAATTATTTTTACCTATTTTCTATTTTTATGATAGAAAGATTAAACTGAGAAGACAATAAATTAAACAGCACCGAACATAAAACAAATGCAACCGCAACAAAAGACCCGCCTTGGGACGGTCAGTAATAACTACTGGGGGGTTTAAACCGGTTTTACTGGGCCCAAACCTTCACCCTCACCCTCCGCTGTGGTGCACACAATTAGTCGGTTCGTATGGAGGTCCCCTAACTCATCAGAGAGTCATCACGGTCAACAATTAAGATCAAGAAAAGACCGTGATGAAGCAAGGATGAGGACTCGACAGACAAAATGTGTTTAGACACCCGGAGATCCCTGGGGCGTCAGCAACAGACTTGTTTTGGGTTTTTTTTGTTTTTTTTTTACAATTATACTGCATTTTCACAATGAAAAATTAGATGGTACACTTGGTGATTTTCAAGCTGAATAAAGCAGTAAAAATTAGACTCTTTTGGATTAAAATTATGGATCATAAATTAGTCGCATTGTGGAACACAGGTGCTAGATGGCTAGTGTGAACAGCCTAGACTAAGCATAGTCATCACACCCTGGTAGTCTTGAAGATAAGGGCCCACTTGATCAAAATCAATAATTTCATTAGTTAACAAGACGTTAAAATTGTAAACATTTATGCTGCCAATTTTTTGCCAAAAAAGTGAGGAGCTTTTGCAGTAAAAGCTCCTCACTTATTTTCAACAAAAGTTATAGGTCTTTTGTTTTTAAGTGTGCTAGAAAACTTAAATCCTTGACTAACGACTTCATTAAGGTATCAGTGCTTTGAACAACGGCCTAGCATTGTTGTTTTTCACTATAACTTATTCTGAGGAGCCATAGATTGTTGATACAAACATTGTGAAAGACTGTGATCACTTGTTGTTTATGTGCAGGCTGATCAGCTGTTCTTAGCAGAGTAAGACTATGTTTCTCTTTATGCATCATATACAGTAGAACTTCAATGGCTCGAACCCTGATGGCTCGTTAGCCCTGCCTGGCTAGAACTCATTCCTGGGTTCCTAGAGGTCCCTTAATGTAGAAACTAACCCCGGATGGCTAGAACTACCCTTGGCTGGAACTAATTTTCATGGTCCCAAGCCTGTTCGAGCCATTGAAGTTCTACTGTATGCTGTTATTACACTCTGAATATTACACTTTGTTAATTCATGTTCTGTAACTGTTTTTGTTTCAGGTAGCACAAACTTCATTGAGAATGGTTTCTATGATGTTGGCCAGTTAAGACCGGGTACCAAGTTCCTGACTTTAGAAGAGTATGCAAGACAAGAAATGAATGACAAAAGACCAATCATACTTATCAATGCTAAGCTAGAGTAAGTTTTGGCAATGCAGGCATTTTATACATATGTTGGCAAAATCAGAAGGGCTTATAGGTTGAGATTTGTCATAAGTAGACATTTTTCTGTGCTCCCAGAGACCACATACCATAAAAGAAAGTATAATTGCGCTGCGACATGACAAAACCAATAAAGTGGAATGTGCGCCCAGCAAAGACTCAGATCAACCTGGGCAGATGCCCAGTCTGACCAGAGTTTTCCCTGTCTGCATGGAGATAGCTTAGACCCTTAGATACCCTTTGAGTGCTAAGTGGAGAGTCTGATCTAACTAGGCAGATGCCCAGGCTGATCTGAGTCTGCCCTGGGGGGCACAGCCACTTCGTTGGTTTTCTTGTGTCAAGGGTCATACATGTTTGTTGTCTGTCGTGTTTTCTCGTTCAGTGCAGCAACAGTTACTGCAGTTGCAGTAATATGAGCTGCGACACGAGAAAGCCAACAAAGTGGTTGTGCGCCCAGCACATACTCAGATCAGCCTGGGCATCTGACAAGTCTGATCAGACTCTTTGCTAAGCACTTAAAGGTTAGCTAAGGGTCTAAGCTACCTCCATGTGGACATTGAAGACTCTGATCATACTGGGCGGATGCCCAGGCTGATCTGAGTCTGCGCTGGGCGCTCAACCACTTTGTTGGTTTTGTTGTGTCGCAGCTCATATAAAGGTTAGCAAACGGTTGTAAATTGATGAATGGTATTAGGTTTTAAAACCTTTTCAACAGTATTTTAGTTATTTTGGGCCAATGGAGAATAGATTGATGATAATAAGGAAGAATTAGAGAAGGAGCTGCAGAAGAATCACAACATTTGCCTGATTTAAACTTTTCAGAATAATAATCCATCAACAGCATCATCAGAGCTGCTGAGCCTGGTAGACCTTGATAATTGATCAGGAAGTATATTTGATAGTATTAATTGTTGGGTATTGCATGAAAGGGTACGGTATTGCTTATTCAACCAGGAAACATTCAGATTAGTTGCATTGTCTGTGCAGTCTGATCAGTTCTCCCCTTTCATATGTACTTCTTATGCAGGGTCAGCCTTGAGCTTTTAGACAGGGAAAAATTTTGTGACATTTTCAGGACTTGAGGGAGAAGTTTTGGCCCAAATTTGGGATTTCCCTATATATTCTATACATTTTCACTTCTCCCTCAGCTCAAAATAGAGAGAAGTCAGCCAGCTGAGGGAGACTATTTCTCCAAAATCGCCCTCTAGGCTGAGCCCTGCTTATGAATCATGAGCAGTCTAAAAGGTGAAAAATGAAGAGTGGTCAATTTGCAGATTTGAACGTTAACACTACTTAAGTTGACAGTGCCAATCTTTTCTATTTCAGTCCTGCCGCCTCACAGTCACAGTCAGATACTGATGCCAAGCAAGATTCTTCCAAAATAAGCCTCACAGGAAAAGGTTCACGCACAGGCAGGGATTCTAAGACGTAAGTTAATATCACTGCTATTTCATTTGGAGAACTTTTCAACAACCAGATTCTCAAAGGAATTTAGGTAATAAGTTTAGATGTTCAGCTGAGTTGTCTGTTTCTTAAATAATAGTTTTGCTGCATGGCATTGCTGTTTTGAAGTGTAATAATTTAGTGTGTGACAAAACTTTTTTATTGATTAATTGAAGCTTAGTGATTTTCTGAAACTTGAAATGATAATGTCTCTGGTATATTCACAGGCCTTGTTTAGTTATCAGTAGTATGCCCTTTTTCTTTCTTTCACTTAGGGGATAACTGTACTCAAAATTGGCATTTGGGGAGGTAAATCGTCGGTTTTATTGTCGGAAATTTCGTTTTACGTTGGCGCGCCAGATTTGCGCCCATAAAACAGAACTAAATTAATTTGAAATTGTTTTCATTCAGCCACAATGAAACTTGAAAATTGGAATTACTTCCCAAATTTAAAAGACAGGCTCTTGTAAGCTTCTGTCAGTATTGCCAATCTAATTCCTACATTAAGAGTACTTTGGTGATATATATGCTTACTTTTGTGAAGTAGCTACAGTCAACTCCCGATATCTCGAACACTGATATATAGAAGTATATTCTTATATTAAAGAATATATTTCCCGTTTTTATTTACATTTCAACTCCTGTTATCTCAAACTACTGATATCTTAATGTAAATTTTCTGGTACCAGAAAATTTACTTTGAGATATCAGTAGTTTGGACTGAAGTTTGACTTTGAGATATCGAGAGTCGACTGTTCTTGAATCATTGTTACTATATCAACAACTTATGTACTTTATAAAGAGATGCACATGCAAGAGCGTAAGTATTGAGAGTGCCATTTCTTAACAAGTAATAGATAAGCATAAAATACCATTATGTTAGAATTTACAATATGGTGATTATGACATTTGCACACAAACTCTGGGTTTTGACAATATTTATAAAAGCTCAAAAGACCAGGGGCCGTATTCATAAAACAACTTAAGTGGTTGCTATGCTGTTGCTAAGGCTGAATTTCTATGAAGGGGATTCCCTACAACTATGAAATATGCTCTGGAGGAACAGTCTGAAAAAGACTGTTCCTCCAGAGCAAATTTCATAGTATGTGTAATTGAACATTGGTAGACTGGAAGGGGGCGGAGACAGAGGGGAGCTTTAGTGTATGACTTAAGATAAAGGACACTGTCTGCAGATCAAAAAGTCAGTGATTCATAAATTTAAATGAAGCATTGCCCCATGACCTGTAAAAATACAGATTGAGTGCCATCAAAGCACCCCAAATGATTATATGAGCCGCGAAACAACAAAACCAACAAAGTAGTTGTGCGCCCAGCACAGAATCAGATCATCCTGGGCATCCACCCAGTCTGATCAGAGTCTTCGCCGTCCGCAAAATGGTAGCTTAGACCCTTAGCTACCCTTTAAACGCTTAGGGAAGACTCTGATTGGACTGGGCAGATGCCTAGGCTGATCTGAGTCTGTGCTGGGCGCACAATCACTTTGTTGGCTTTCTCGTGTCGCGGCTCATATATGGTGGTCCTGTGCAAATGATCATGAAAGCCAAGTTATGCTGAAAATTGTCCAGTTATGTATTGCTTAATGTTGTTTTTTGAAATCAGACAAATATCCTGCTTTTAATGATGTATAGGTTTGCTTTTTACTATATTAACTATAAAAACTGATTTGTTCGAAATAGTGTGTAATTTATAGTTAGTAAAATATCGTTTAAACCTTTGTGTGTAATATTATTAACTATAATGTAGTTGTTGCCTAATGTTGATGGAATATCCCAAGAAAACTCATGAAATTGGGACAGACATGTATGAGGGTATTGAATAGATGATCTGGCCCCAAAGTTATAAAACTTTTCATGCTCAACTCAGCTGAACATGAAATTTTACCTGCTAATAAATAGCAAATTACTGATAAGTCCAGTTGTTTTCTTGCTCAGTTAAGCAGAGTATGAAATTTTCTCTGCTTATGAATATGAAAATGCCAACAGTAGTTGGCATTTTCGTATTTATCGGCAGAGAAAATTTCATGCTCAGCTGAGTTGAGCACGAAAAAAGTTTTATAATCTTGGGGCCAGATTCCGTATTAGCAGTCTGATCAGGGTCTGTTCTGTTTGCCAAGGTAGCAGGAAATTTTTTAATGCCCCAAATGTTCAAAACTTAAAATAGTTGCAGTTATGTTATAACCAAATTTCTTTGGTTATAAGACAGGGTTTTACCCTTCCTAACAATCCCAACCGGGCCGTGTAGCGCAGTCGATAGGGCATCTGACTTATAAGCCAGAGGTCCTGGGTACGATACCCGATCCAGCCACTTACTTTCATTTCTCCTTCCGCTGATTCAAGAAGGGCAGTTTTCAGTTACTGGTGAAAGTAAGTGCACTTAGTACTGGTTAACCGCTTAGGAGGTCTAAGCCTGCCCAGAAATAGTGTGGTTAGGTTAACTGACCGTCCCGACATGAC
The DNA here is from genome assembly GCA_963989385.1 of Ctena decussata. NCBI lineage: Eukaryota > Metazoa > Mollusca > Bivalvia > Lucinida > Lucinidae > Ctena > Ctena decussata. The sequence continues at coordinate 52,172,037 of OZ022506.1, forward strand.
CATAGCTGTTTACCGTGGACTTTAAGCGATAACAAAACAACAACAACAACAATCTCAAAAATCTAGATCCATCTCATGAGATGGATCTAGATTTTTGTGATTGTTTTGGAAGAGAAGAACCCATTTTATAGCTAAAGAACACAAGACTGATTCACATATTTGTGGTGATTTTGGAAAAGTGAATTCCTGTCTTATAACCAAATAAATATGGTATATTGTTCTGGGCCCAGTTGTTCAAAAGTAACAACATAGTTAGTTAACGAGACGTTAAAATTTCACCTGTTTATATCTCAAATACGCCAATATTTTTTGTTGAAAAATATGAGAAGCCTTTGCAGTGCAAAAGCTTCTCACATTTTCAACGAAAAATATCAGTGTATTTGGTTATAAAGTCATTGAACACTTAACCAGTTGAGCTCTTAATGAGCTCGTTAGGCTAACAATGCTTTGAACAACTGGGCCCTGATGTATAGGGTATGTATCATAAACTGTGTTGTGTTTATTTTTGACAGTATTATTCGAAAGGATAACTTTGTGCATAAGACTTCACCTAGGGGAAATAGTGGGGCAAAGTATGTTTAATAATTGTTAAAAGAAACAGAAAAAGCACCAGTATACCAGTCCTGTAATAAGCAAGTTTGATCATCAGCTACACTTCTTTGAAATGTTGATAAATGGGTTTGAGGTTATAAAACTTGAGAATAATCTCAAACTCAAAATAAAGCACACTGATTGGCTGCTTCGGAGATTGTGCTCGGAAGCAGCCAATCAGTGTGCTTTATTTTGAGTTTGAGAATGTACTCAAGTTTTATAACGTCTGGGCCTGTAGTTAGTGAAAAGTGCGTTTGAGAGTAACATCTTGTGTCGTCTTAACAAGTACTCTTGGAAAAGTGGTATATTTTGGTGCCAGGGCTATAAGTGAAGTGTCTTGCCAGAATACAATGGCCTGGAATATAATTTGATTATATAATAAAATTTTGGTACAGTTGGTTTAGACTGGTTGTATACTCCGAAAGCACTATGTTTACCAGTAAACTTCCATTATTAAGAACATTTATAATTGAGTTACTATGCTTATTAGCCTATCAGTTGTTGATCAAACTTCATGTGAGAATTTGGGTACCTGTCTAACATTTTGCTGTCCTTCATTATAAATGTCCTGTATGCTCACAGAATTGTGATTAATTTCACCTTTTATTTTTCATATATGATGACTTAATGTATGATTTTCTGCTTTAACATCACCTTGTATTTGGCAAGACATTTGCACTTGAGCCTTGGCCTTTAATCCAGTGACTGTACCGTTTTGTGGGAATTTTATGATCATGTTAAATGAGACTAATTCCAACAGCCTCTCTTTGGCACAAGTTCCGAACAAACGATTGGCTGACAGCATCTGCAAAGAGGTGTTTATACATCGATAAATCCTGTTAACATTGTTTCCATACGTGGCATTCTCCTTCGACAAAGTTATTTCACCTTTTTGGCAATTTTGCATTTTCGAATTTTGATTCAAACGGAAGAACAAAATTCATCTTGAGACAACCAAAGTGAGCATGTGTATGATGCTATTTATGACTTAACATCAGTTAGTAACGTTTTCAAAATGGCAGCGCCCTCGACAGTGTGTTTGGTTGAATCATTGACTGTTTTGGAGTGTTTTCTACTATTGATGCAAGAAACGAGTTAAACATGAAAACCTACAAAAAGGCCGTTTGTAATTTCAAATAGAGTTTGTAATTTCAAAGGGTATTATGTTTGAAAAGCTCATGTCTCTGATTTTGTCAAACGCTGTTCACCTAAACCCTCCAATGTAGAAAACAGATGGACAATGCAGCCGAGAAAAACTTTTGGATTGACAAAGTTGGAATTATAAGAAATGAATTTCCTTTTTTGTGATTTTATAGCTGTGTAAATGCCGGTGAATCCCTCACAAACTTAACATAAAGCCCTTTGGGTGATTTGCCGGCATTTACACATAGATAAAATCTCAAAAAGGGAGATTTCATTTCCATAATGAAAAAGAAAATCAAAACAAAAAAAAACAAAAAAAAACAAACTTGTAGCAGTCTAGGACTTGCAGAGTAGAAATGTATGTAGGAAAAAGGAATATTTACAATATTTCTCGCAAAAATAGCACAGTGTAAGAGTAAATGTAAAATGCATATTAAAATTCAAAAGAATTTATTTCTTAACATTTTATGAAGATATATATATTTTAACATTAACACCAATGAGTAATCAATTTCAGTTGATTTTGAGTAACAATTGCATGAATGTATGAAGTTGTTTTTTTTTTTTTTAAGGTAATGGTTTTATGAAGCTGTTGCCTTCTTATCCATTATATGAAATTATTTTACTACCAAAAATGTGCATTTGTTGGACTATTGCTTATGCACTTTGCAGTGTGTACCTGAAATCAATTTAGCATTCAATTTGGTGTTTTTACGATGCTTAATCATTGGTGTTGATATTGGAATGCATGTATTGGAAGGGTTGTGATTTGTGATGCATTTGCTTTGAAAATATTTTTAACTTTTGGCAAACAGTATACATTGTACTTTGTACCACAAATGGAAACGGCTAATTCAGATGACAGAAAGGTGCACTTTCCCTGCCTAAATAGGATATCAGTAATATAATACTGTTAAACGCATTTTGTCACACTTTGGCAAGATAAATGGCTATCCCCCCCCCCCCCCACACACACACACACATACAGATTGTTGTAAAAGTGACCAGATTGATGGAGAATGAGTGTGTCATTTCATTTTTAAAACTACATGTATTATAGCTAGCAGGAAAAATTGCAGAGAAGTCTTTTTTTCCTAGTTTTCTTAAGACTTATTAAAAATTTAGTCTTTCTATTTTCGTCAGTGATTATTATGTAGTGATTTCCAAAATTCAGATATCTTCATTTTCCCATTGTTGGTATTGAGGAATATGTTGCTTATTTTGGTTTGATATTTACATTTTAGTTTGAAATCATACTATAATTTCTTGTTTTTGCAGTCATTCTCCAACGTAAGTAAGGATGTTGTATGTGAATATGTTCAATCATACTTCATAAAGTTATAGTTATAATCTATTTCACCAAAGAACTGAGATAAAGAAATGAGATAAATTATTTTCTATCATACAGTTTCTTCTGTATATGATTATAAAGATCTACTGTGTGGTTATGCATGTGAAATTAAGATGTGTGCATGGATATGTAGCAGCATTTGTGTGTTTTGCACTTAAATACTGATATTTTTTAGTCTTTCTTCAGAATGTATCCTGTGGGCCTTTTGTAGCTTTATAAAAATCAGCATGTGTTAACAGCATTGGTGTTCTTATTTGGCATTAGATAGTCAGCTTGTCTTTACATGTATATAGTCATCTGTGTCTGTATTATATATATCATGCATCGCATGAGCGTTTCACCAAGGCATGCATCAAAAGCCTTAGTGTTAATATTTAACAGGCATTTCATGCTGCATACACATATCTAATAGGTAAATGATGATTAATTTTCTGGGATATAACAGTCTGCAGACAAAATAGGTGTACTATAATCTACATGTTTACTGACAAATAAGTTGTTGATTTCATTCAGGGATAATGTTTCTGTTGAAAATTCTCATTCTCATTCCAATAATGTTGAAAGTAAAAGTGGTCAAAGTACCCAAATTATTTAAGCCTGAATTTGCAAACCATGAAAACATGGACAAATTTGAAATATTTATGTAGACACAATAAATATTGAATCAAAGAATGGTGAGACAGACATATCTCAGAACTTGGCTAGTAAATACTTAGAAAAAGTTTGAATCCATTTTCATGGCCCAGATCTGACTTATTGGCCATAGCTGGGTTTTTGCTGGTAAATGCTACCAGGGAAGTTTTATAATCTGATAAAATCTTAATTATTGGAAGGTTTCAGCTGTAATGTCCTCTGACCATTTTTGATTATGACTGCTACCAGTTGACACCAGGGTCCGAGGTTATAATCTCAAACTCAAAATAAAGCACACTGATTGGCTGCTTCCGAGCATGTGCTTGGAAGAAGCCAATCAGTGTGCTTTATTTTGACTTTGAGAATGTACTCAAGTTTTATAACCTCCGGGCCTGTGCTGGTCTTGCAGCATTTTGTTTTTGCAGGATTGATTTGATCCATTTTATCATAGGCTTAATATATTCAGTAGGTATTAGAATTAAACCAAGCTGCCAATTAGTGTCATGTTTGGAAAATAACCTCGCTTGGAAATATCAGGATTCAGGTCCTGAGTGATATTCTTATTTTGTTCTTATTCAAGATCTCTTGTGCTGGGGACAGTCAGTATTTTGAGGTATTGTAATATCCTATAATGGGATATATTTTTTCTTTGGGCATAGGATTTCCCAGTATAGTTGGGAATGTGTAATTTTTTAAAGGAAATATTCTCATCAGTGACCTGTTCTCACATATGAATTTGCCATGATTGTAAAGGATGGTGCATATTGTAGTCATCTATGAATTTGATCAAAAGCAACTAGATGTTTTGCCATCTGAGATAGGTCATAGATACAAAATAGTTAAAATAGCATGTGGGAATATTTCCTTTTCACAATAGTAGCCAATATTATATTTAACAGTTTATAACATTGACTATTTAATTTTTGCCTTTGATAGGGAAAAATATGCACAAATCCTGGAAAAAACAACTCCAGACTGCCATCTGAACAAATTGATAGAATTTTCTATATGTCATTATTTTGTAATATCATATTGATAACTTGCACCGGACACAGATCCAAGATGTAAAGGGGTTTCAGCTGCTTAGATCAAAATCATTTCTTGTCCAAAGAATTTTGATGCAGAAACAGAATTTTCAGCTCATAATATTCTTAAAGACAAATATTCTCTACTATATAGAACACACCCTCAGTCTTTTATTGGTTTTATGACCCTGTTATGTCATAACCTACCTATGTGAGATGGGGTATTTCCTTTTATGAAATAGCAGTGCCACTTGACTGTTGCATAATAGGATTATGATACCCAATAAACAAGAATATTTGTCTTTAAGTTAAATAAAAGAAAATAATCTAAAACTGAAAAAAAATTGTTTCTGAAATATCTTTGAATGCCTTTATACTTGGGTCTGCTGTTATGCACCGTATAATAGTCCTAGTTGATATAACTTAGAGTCTAAGAATCCCAATATGATACCACCCCAACTCAATGTAAGAATACTTTTCCTCTTTCATTTTTAAATTTCATCTTTTCATTAGTAGTTTTGATGTTTCAGTTGAGGGCAATTGTTTTACTATGAAACTCTCCTGGTTATCACATTTATATGAGCCACGACACGACAAAACCAACAAAGTGGTTGTGCGCCCAATGCAGACTCAGATCAGCCTGGGCATCCACCCAGTCTGATCAGAGTATTGGCTGTCAGCATGGCGGTAGCTTAGACCCTTAGCTACCCTTTAAGTGCTTAGCAAAGACTCTGATCAGACTGGGCGAATGCCCAGGTTGATCTGAGTCTGCTCTGGGCGTGCAACCACTTTGTTGGTTTTCTCGTGTCGCGGCTCAAAAGTTCAAATTCAACTGTCAGTGCAGCCACTCTCCCACCCAGATCAGATTTGCGATGCTTTATGAGTTCTAGTTTTACATTTATATCTTTGGACTATATATTTATAGCATTTGCTTTCTAAAGAGGGCAAAAATGTACATTATCGGTGGTTGTCGCTTTGTTTCTGTTTGGTAATTCTTATTGCTTTATTTTTAGCTCACCAGAGCCGTAGGCTCTGGGGGAGCTTATAGGATAGGCAGTTGTCCATCGTCGTCTGTCGTCCGTCAACACTTTCAAACAAGATCTCCTCTGAAGCCACTGGGTCAATTGGGCCCAAATTTTATCTGTAGCATCCTTGGGCTGGGGGATTGAAAGTTTGTGTTTTTTATGAAAATCGGATCATTAGTTTGGTTGCTATGGCAACTTAGAGTTCCCATAGACTTACAATGGGAAAAATCATAAAATGGCATTTACTGCCAAGCCATTGCAGACATTTTGACAAAACTTTCATAGAAATGTTCCTTTAGAAGTCTTCTATCAGCCATATGTTTTTAAGCCCACTGCTCTTTTTATTGGTTGCCATGGAAACCAAAATGCAAAAAAAGAAAAAAGAATACTTAAAAATTATCTTCTCTGAAACTGCCAGGCTGATTGGGCCAAGATTTCATCTGTAGCATCTTTGGGCTTGGGGATTGAAAGTTTGTGTTTTTTATAAAAATCTGCTATTTAGTGTGGTTGCTATGGCAACTTAGAGTTCCCATAGACTTACAATGGGGAAAATTGTAAACTGGCATTTACTGCTAAGCCATCAAATATATTGGGATAAAACTTTCATAGAAATGTTCCTTGAGAAGACTTTTATCAGGTATATGTTTTTTAGCCCAATGTGCTTTATATTGGTTGCCATGGAAACCAAAATGCAAAAACAGAAAAAAATACTTATAAAATTTATCTGCTCTGAAGTCAATGGTCCAGTTGGGCCCAGATTTTATATGTAGCATCCTTGGGCTGGGGGATTGAAAGTTTATGTTTTTTATGAAAATCGGCCTCTTAGTTTGGTTGCTATGGCAACTTAGAGTTTCATTGACTTATAATGGGGAAAATAAAAAAATGGCATTTACTGCCAAGCCATTGCAGATATTTTGACAAAACTTTCATAGAAATGTTCCTTGAGAAGTCTTTATAAGCTATAATGTTTTTTTGGCCCACTGCTCTTTTTATTGGTTGCCTAAATTAAAAAATAGAAGATGAAAAATACCTTAAATTATCATGTCGGAACCCATATGCTCTATGAGGCAGAAACTTCATAGACATACGGATCCTATTAGCCTTTACAGATTATTTGTTTTCCATTGTCACTGTTCAAAGGACATGGTTGGTATGGCAACTTATAATGGAAAAAAAACAATAAACGGGATTCATTGCTAAGTCATTGCACATATTCAGAACTTACATTTTCAGAACTATTCCTTGAGTGGTCTTCAATCAGCCCTGTACTTTTTCTGCACCCTGCTCATTTTGATCATGGCAACCAAAAGGAAAAAAAAACAAGTAGCCCAAAGGGCAACAATTGCTCACCTGAGAGACATTGTAAACCTATAGGGATATTTAAGATGCTCAAGGGCAGCTAACTCCACAGTCAGTGGTCCAATCAGGCTGAAAATTAAACTCATCCAAAACATTATGTATGCCCTCATTTAATATATGCAAGTTTAAAAAGTATCCGATCAAGAGCACAATAGACAGAGCTGTCAAGGGCAGCTAACTTCGTAGTGGTTGGCCTGATCTGGCCAAAATTTGAACTTGTTTAAGATATTATGCATTTCCTCATTACCTGCAAGTTTGAAAAGGATCGGATCAGTAGAAACCAAGAAAGAGTGGCGACATTGATTTTTTGGATGCTCAGGGCAGGTACTCCATAGTCAGTGGTGGGATCTAGCCGCAATGCTAACTAATCCTAGTTTTTATGCATATCCTCATTACCTGCAAGTATGAAGAGGATCCGATGAAAAATGAAAATGTGATGACGTTGTTTTCTCCATTATAAGACTATGGGATTTTTTTTCAAACCCTCAAGGGCAGCTAACTCCGTAGTCTGTGCTCGAATCCTGCCATCCAAGCTCTTATGTATGTCATCATTACCTGCAAGTATGATAAGGATCTAATCAAAAACCTTGATTGCAGCACCCTGAAAGTCAAACTTGCTCGAGATATTGTCATGCCCTACATTTGTGTGAATTTATTTTAAAATCTGTTGAGAAATGTAGGTGCTAGAGCGATGACAAAGTTTTCTAAAAATAGCCACAGTGACCTTGACCTTGGGCACAGCATCCTGAAAGTCGAACTTGCTTGAGATATTGTCATACCCTACATTTGTGTCAAGTTATTTCAAAATCCATGGAGAAATGAAGGTGCTAGGGCAATGACAAAGTTTTTCTAAAAATAGCCACAGTGACCTTGACCTTGGGCACAGCACCCTGAAAGTCGAACTTGCTCAAGATATTGTCATGCCCTACATTTATGTGAATTTATTTTAAAATCCATTCAGAAATGTAGGTGCTAGAGCGATGACAAAGTTTTTCTAAGAATAGCCACAGTGACCTTGACCTTGGGCGCAGCACCCTGGAAGTCAAACTTGTTTGAGATATTGTCATGCCCTACATTTGTGTGAAGTTGATTTAAAATCCGTTGAGAAATGTAGGCGCTAGAGCGATGACCAAGTTTTTCTAAAAATAGCCACAGTGACTTTGACCTTGGGTGCAGCACGCTGAAAGTCAAACTTGCTCGAGATATTGTCATGCCCTACATTTGTGTGAAGTTATTTTAAAATCTGCTGAGAAATGTAGGTGCTAGAGCGCTGACAAAGTTTTTCTAAAAATAGCCACAGTGACCTTGACCTTGGGCGCAGCATCCTGAAAGTCAAACTTGCTCGAAATATTGTTATGCCCTACATTTGTGTGAAGTTATTTTAAAATCTGCTGAGAAATGTAGGTGCTAGAGCGCTGACAAAGTTTTTCTAAAAATAGCCACAGTGGCCTTGACCTTGGGGGCAGCATCCTGAAAGTCGAACTTGCTCGAGATATTGTCATTCCCTACATTTGTGTGAAGTTATTTTAAAATCTGTTGAGAAATGTAGGCAATAGAGCGATGACAAAGTTTTTCTAAAAATATGTGATGACGTTGTTTTCTCCATTATAACACTATGGGATTTTTTTCAAATGCTCAAGGGTAGCTAACTCTGTAGTCTGTGCTCGAATCCGGCCAAATTTTGAACTCATCCAAGCTCTTATGTATGTCATCATTACCTGCAAGTATGATAAGGATCTAAGCAAAAACAGTTGAGAAAACGTGATGACGCCATTTTCCCCATTATAACCCTATGGGATTTTTTTCAAACGCTCAAGGGCAGCTTACTCCATAGTCTGTGCTCGAATTCGGCCAAATTTCGAACTCATCCAAGCTCTTGTGTATGTCATCATTACCTGCAAGTATGATACGGATCTAATCAAAAGCAGTCAAGAAAACGTGATGACGCCATTTTCCCCATTATAACCCTATGGGGGCTATCTGTTGCCATGGAAACCAGAGTTCTGAGCTGATCGGCACCAAAACCTAATGCAGCCTTTTCCCTACCCAAATGATGCTTCAGATAAAATTTGATTGTGATCGGCCCACTGGTCTCTGAGATATTTATGTTTGAAAGTGTTGACGCACGCACGCACGCACTAACGCACTAACGGACGACAGCTCGACTCCCATCCTATAAGCTCACCTCTGAGCCTTCGGCTCAGGTGAGCTAAAAATCACAAAAAATTCTCTGAAAGTTATCCTTTTTTGTTGCCAGGGCAATCAAAATGTGGAAAATAGTTATATATTTTGTTATCAACTCAACAGACCGTTAGACTGAGACTTTGTAGTCATATATTTTGTATTAGCCTGTACAAAATGTGACAGCAATAATTTGATAGCAATTTTGAGCTAGAGATCTGGTGAGCTTTGTGGCCCGTGGGCCTCTTGTTTTCTATATCTTGAGGTGTAGATCTGGATAGGAACCTGAAGATCCTTTTGATCATATTGCAGATATGTCATGGAAGCTAGCATTTAAATAAAGTGGCACACTTTTCATAACATACCTAAAATGGACTTCATAAATATGGGTTAAGTAATATTTATAATATATTTTCATCTCAAGATGAAGTACAAAAATAATAAAGCCGCATAGCCCAATCGGTAGGGCACCTGACTTACAAGCCAGAGGTCCTGGGTTTGATACTTTTGGCAAATAGTGTAGACCCAGATCAGATGCAGCATATGCAGCATTACTTCAGGGTCCTCAATGTTTGCCTCAAGCTGGGTACCCTTAAAATGAAAATGGACTTATTTCCAAAGACCAAGCTCATCATTAATGGGCATTATAGCTGCTATATTATATAGATATATTTTGTATGTATTTTGCATGATACTGTCTTGTCACATTGTAAATATTTGTATATTTTGAGGGAGGACCCCAGGGAAGATTGGACTATGTCCAACTGGGCTTTTTCGTTAACTAAAGTCATTATTATTATTATACCTGGTCCGGCCAATTACTTTCATTTCTCCTTCCACTGATTCAAGAAGGGTAGTTGTCAGTTATTGGTGAAAGTAAGTGCACTTAGTACTGGTTAACCGCTTAGGAGGTCTAAGCCTGCCCAGGAATGGTGTGGTTAGGTTAACTGACCGTCCTGACATGACCATAGCTGTTAACCGTGGACGTTAAACAATAACACAACAATAAAATACGGAAGGTATAACAAAAGATATGAAGCAAATGAATTGACTGCCATTATGTAATAAATTTACTGGAACAAATTGAATCTAAAATACATGTACATACATGCATAATACACTGTAATTTTGGGACAAAAAATATGTACATACATGCATAATACACTGTAATTTTGGGACAAAAAATATGTACATACATGCGTAATACACTGTAATTTTGGGACAAAACCAAATATGACAATGTAATCAAATCAGCCTAGGTCAGTTGTACTTAAATTGTGAGGTATGGATATGTACATAAAATTAGCCAAAATATTGAACAATACCAAGGCCATAAAAAATTCTGATATGTCTGATAAAAGTCATCTTTTGGGTGTGGATGAAACAAATTTGTATTAGTTTTTGAAATTTCTTTGAAGCTAATGTTATTGGGTTACTATGTAGCTTATAATGGTAGTCTGCTGATGCTAACCATCATTGTTCTTGTTACTTCTTTTCATTAAAGAGCTGATATTGTTAATGGCATGGTATCCAGACTCTCTGCTAGTGGGCGGTAAGGTAAAACACTCCAGGGTTTTTAAAGCACTGTCTTTTAGCACTGGCTTTTGGTGCTGAAGGTTGTTGGCTTGATGCGGTATGGTTTTTAGCACTCCCATGTATGTTTGAAGTTTTAAGACATGGTTTATAAACAGCCAGGAATGTCACCAGAAATCAGCCAGTGAGCATACTGGCTGGTCATATTTAACAGTAATCATACTGAATTTTTCCATGAACTACATTGCAAGAATCTGTCTTGAGACCATAATTGAGTCGCGACACGAGAAAACCAACAAAGTGGTTTGCCCAACGCAGACTCAGATCAGCCTGGGCATCCACCCAGTCTGAAGAGTCTTTACTAAATGCTTAAAGGGTAGCTAAGGGTCTAAGCTACCTTGATGCGGACAGCGAAGATTCTGATCAGACTGGGTAGATGCCCAGGCTGATCTGAGTCTGCGCTGGGCGAACAACCACTTTGTTTGTGTTCTTGTGTTGCGGCTTATATGAATTGTGCATGTGATAAGTCTTGTCTCATCCGGTTTAAAAAAAAAGGTCAGCTGCCCAAACAGATTGCTTATGTTAATGTGTTGAGACCAGCTTAGGCATGCACATATGTCATTTATCTTGCAAAATAGGTTCTGTTAATATGCAGCTCGTATGTGATCAGACTGCGGGTTGAGAGTTACAATTACTTATTTGTTCTACACATGCCACAAGACACATTCTCTCACAACACTGATTGCAGTTGATTTTATATAGTGTGAAATGATTTTCAAAGTATCAATGTGTAAACTTGGCTTTTACTTTTCAAGTGAAGGAGTGAAAAAAAACTCTGGTACCGGGTTTGTTTCTGTTTAGTTGGTCTGTAAATGTTGTGCCATTGAGAAGTTGTGTAGAGTTTTATCATTTATTACACCCTTGGCATGCAAGTATGTCGAGGGATTCATATAAGTTCTGACTTTTCATCTGGTCTGTTTGCTCATCCTGACATCAGTAACTGTTCAACCCTCTGTTTGTTTCATTGAATTTTTTGTTAAGTTTAAGGTCCTTTTATAAGATGGCCATGCTGACTCAATGAAAACAGGAGCCTCTGTTCAAGTTTTCGAAGATTGGTTTAGTGGTATACTAACGTTATTAGCAATATATATGTCTTTCACCTATTTTGCCGTACATATACATATATACTAGAACCAACTTCTAACCGACCACTTATTCATAGCCTGTTTTCTGCTAAATAAAATGGACAATCGAACACATGTTTCCATTTTTAATTAAGGTGTAGTATTGGTAAAGTAAATCACGTAACTCTGAAATAAAAATCTTATCCGTGTACCATTGAATAAGTGAAAGATAATGGTACCTCTGTTTCCGAAAATCGCAACATTTCAGCAGATTTTCACGATTCGGACAGAACCACAATTCGGAATCTTGTCAGCATATGCTTATGATTTGTGCGAAAATTTAGAAAATGTTTAAAAGAACTTGAGAATTCATAATAAGGCATTATTTCAATACAGAATTCAAACTTTTAGTCACAATTAAAATACCTTCTCCACCACAGTCATAATCCTTGCGAAGTTCGAAATGGGGGTACATGTGCATCCTTTGCTGCCAGGTAAACGATATTAAAGGTATTGAGCTCAAACATTTTACAACGTTTACATGACACATTTGGAGTACTGAATATAAGAAAATAATGTCCGGATACCATCTTCAAACGACAGTGTTCAAGACAAAGCAAGTGGTCGGTTAGAAGTTGTTCTTAGTATAGTTATACATATAGAATAAAAACAGTTCAATTTATAAACACTGCCATCTATTAGATTAGTCCTCGATGCATCAGTGAATTAATAATGGATCGTGAAATCCATGCAGATCATTGCAAAGATGTTGATCAGTCTCCGCTGATGCACAGGCTCATCTAAGTCTTTTATGTTGGCACATGCCATAAATGTCCTTTGTGACATTTCATTTCAATGTTCCTTCACCAGTGATGTGCTAGAAATTTTTATTTGCTATTGTGATATTTTGAATACTTTTTAACCCTTAATGCGCCAGAACGCAGACAACAAAATTTACGTCTGCTGAATTTCAAAAAATGTTTTGTCAAAGCGATATCATATTGAGAATTTGAACACTAGAGAGCAAACAGTGTAGATCCAGATGAGGTGGCTCATTATACCTCATCTGGATCTACACTGTTTCCAAATTTAACTATTTCAATTTTTGGCGCTTTAAGGGTTAAGTGCTTTTAATTGGCACTGGTATTTACTGCAATTGCATGACACTTGGCATATTGCCTGCTGTAGCAAGTTACATTAAAGGGGTCCTGGTTTCATCGGTCTATATGTAGTTCCATTCATCCATCTATCCGTACATACATCTATTCATGTACAGTTGCGTCAACTTCAAGCATATTATTAATCTCTGTTCTGAATCGTTTTGTGCATTTCCACCAAACGTCTGTCGATGTTCTATTGGGATAATCTCATTTCTGTGAGTTTTATTGGGGACATTGATCCTATTGTCAACGTCACAGGATGACCATCTATCTTTACCTCACATTATAAGTCACTGACATTCAATACCATCTTTCTTCTGAGCCATTTGACTTGTTTCTCTCAAACTTGCATGGATATACCATTTGGAGAGTCCTAAGAGGTTCTGGTGATCAATCCTCATTTTTAGGGTCACAGGAGGATAGTTCCTAATGCCATTTCGACTTTTCATCAAGCTGAAATACCGAATACAGGATAATTTTAGCGGTGTTCCATTTGTCGCGGAATTTCTCGGTCACTTAGAAACCGCGAATATTAAAGTCGGGAAATAATTTCCTATTTCTTACAAAGTATCTTCTGTAGACCCAGTGTTCGTATATTTTGTTTCTGTTTGCTTCGGCAGTTGCTGGTACTTTTCACTTGGGCCAGTTCTTTCATTAACCTGCGGCGGCCCTGTCCCAGGTTAACGAATGAACTGGCTCAAGTGAAAAAGAAGTAAAAAAGAAGTAGTTTTGCTTTTTGCGCATGTTGCTAACCACAAAAATTAAAAATCGCGAAAATTAATGTTAATGTTTTAGACCCTTAACCACGAAAATACGGTAGATGTATTATTGGGACCGTCGCCAGAGATAATTAGGGTATGGTGTCCTTGTCCCTTGTTCAAGGTGGCAGGACTGAATTTAAAATATCTGTTGAACCTATCGATAGATTTGAATTTTCACCAAACCTGCATGGATATTTAATTGGAACTATAAAATTCTGAAAAGCTTGATCCTTTGGAAGCAAGGAAAACACCATTGTAGCCTTTGAGATGATGAGAGTTCAGAGGCATTGACCCCATTCTCACTGATTAGATTTCGGCGACATTGACCCCATTTTCATTTTCAAAGAGGCCTTTGCATGTTAACTGTCGCTTGAATGTTTTGACTGATTTGACCAAACCAATAGCTTATACACTTGGGAAGAGTTACACTTAATACCAAGATTTAATAAAATGACATTGTGAAGAATGCACTGTCATGCTTTCCGCAAGTCCTCACTTAAGTATATATAATAAGTTATATTTGTGCAAAATTTGATTTGTTATTAATCATGTACATAGACTAAGTCAGTCAGGTTTAATATATATACCAGTGTATAAAGAATTTCTACTCAGTTTTTTTGTTCTTAAAAATAATGATCTTAAACAGTAAACAATAAAAACAAACTGTTGGATTCTTTTAACTTATTTATTTTGGTTAGTATGAGGCAGTTCTATTTTGTTCAAGTGAATCTGTATGATCAAGGAATGAATGACTGAATGGTGCAGTAGCCAAATTATAGATGATGTGATGTGAAAAAAGGTCAGCTAGGTAACACCAGATTTACACTGATAGTAATGATTAATGGGGAGTAGCATGACATTAAACTTTAATCTGTTCACTGTCTATAATATTCTCTTCTGCCCTTTACTGTTGGTCCAGTTAAGAACAGTCTTAACTGGTATACACTGTTTATCAAAATCCTCAGCTTTATCAGTCAGCAGATTAAAGATTATAATGTGTAGTGGCCTTCATCGTTTTAATTATGAGCAATCAAGAATGACGTTTAAATGTTTCAGAAAAACGAGAAAGCAACAGGAACGGGAGGAACGTCAACGGGAAGAAGAGCTACAAGCCCAACTTCAGAAAGAGGCTGAAGCAATTTCTAATGCAGACAATCGGCCATTTGACCCTCCCTGTGACTCAGTGCTGTTGAAATTGATTGAGGAAGTAACAGAGAAGATCCAGCCACTGCCCACTACAAGGGAACAAGTGAAAGCTTTGGCAATGTAAGAGCTTCCTCCCTTCATTCAAAAGAAATTTTTTCTTAAAAGCAAATATTAGTGTTGCAATTTTTTAATCTCTTAATATGAACTAGACTGTATATTAATTACATGGGGGGACGAATAGCATGACAGACAGTGTAAAGTTAAAGTCTTACTACTGCAGTTTGCGAAAGTCTGTCATTATAAAAATCATACAAGCAAGGGTGGATTTACTGTGGAGTTGTTAGAGATACAGGGTTCGAGGTTATAAAATTTGAGAATAATCTCAAACTCAAAATAAAGCACACTGATTGGCTGCTTCAGAGCATGTGCTCGGAAGCAGCCAATCAGTGTGCTTTATTTTGAGTTTGAGAATGTACTCAAGTTTTATAACCTCTACGCCTGATTAGCTTCGGATTTCTTCAAATAAAATGAAGGGTCTGATCTCCAGAGAAGTAACATTTTTTTTTTTTTTTGAGTATTCGTACTCTGACAATATGCTTTGATACTGTATGATTAAATTAGTTCAGTACAAGTTGTTGCGATGAAACAAACCTAAAGGAAACTACAAATATTCTCAGACCATTCTGCACACACACACAGAATCTGGTTAAAGTATGGGCAGTTTGCAAATTCAAAAAATGTATATGGATCTTTTTGAGTTCGACAAGCAAGTCTCACACCTGGTTAACTATGTTTTCAAGGCTGTTAGGAAACGAAAATGAGCTGTTACAAAAAAAAAGATTCATAGTTCCAAAACTACTTGGTCATCGTGGCTAAACAAATTTATTTAGCTACTGACGTGGTCGTTGGGGATGTGAGTCTTTTTCGTTTGGTAACAGCCCTTGTATAAACCTAATTAACCAGATGTGGGTCTTGTCATATATATGTCACATTTTGTCTTCAGACAGGGTTTGAAGTAACGTGTCTTAAAAGATCATTCAGTTTCTTGTTGAAGTTAACCACAATATCTTGGTTTCTTTTCTACTGATTCATGTTTCTGTTTCAGTTTTGTTGCAGATAAGATGGGCGGTCCTATAGAGAAAGGGCAGTTGAGCAACTTTGGCTGGGAGTTACCTTTAAGTCAAGTTAAATTTGAACTTAAATCAAATGTAATACCTTTAGGAAAGATAAAATCAGGCATACATATTCACAGAGCTCTTTTATTCAAGGTAAGTTGCCATGTATGTATATGATATACTGTAGACCAGTTAAATTTGGCAATACGTTAACACTGGCACTGTTGGCACCGAGAACAAAATGTGCAAAACCAAAAGTTTGCCAGTATTCAGTTGCCATACATCATGTACCGATACCAAAGGTGAAAGGCTCATACTGGTTCTAGTGCTGATCCCATTTGTGTAATCATCAGAATTGTCCTCGGGATCAGTGAGACAATTTCATGTACTGGCGATGCCTCTTGAAACAGTGAAAAAGTTTTGACAAAACTTCCATTGATATATTACTAGGACAAATTTTGATTTGGGCAACCTTGACCTCATTATCAAGGCACTGGAAAACTTTGATTTTGATTAAAAATATAATACCTCTTGAACAATAAGTTTGCCTCAAGCTAAATTCGCATGGAATGCATGGATACATAATTTGGAAAATCTGAAGAGTTTACCCCATATTGAAGGTTAAATGACGAATTATGATATTAAATTTCACTAAATATTTGATAAACTCAATATCAAACATAGCATCAGCATCATAATGTCCTCTCAGGTCGAGAACACTGCAGCTCACTTCAAGCTTCAACTGAACAGATCTGTCAGTGACCAGTTTTCAGAAATCGTGGTAGATTCTTTTAAGTTATGTGTTTACATGTTATATGCTATATATTTAATGTCTTTAAGAAAACCATAGTCTATTATTTGTGGAGTAAGTCTGAGAAAACCAGCAGCCCCTCAGCTATCTTGGTTGTGGCTCAGATTCGGTTTTATCTTGATCACGGTGCAAATTTTCTTTTAGTGTACAGACTAAGGGGGATTGTTCCCATCTTGTACCGAGTGGTCTAGTTTGTAACAGATGGCTAGAAATTAATGTCAGTGACAACTAAAAAAAGACTACAATAGTTGCCTTAAATTTTGGAACTCATAACCTGTATGTGATACAAACGTTGATACTGACAGCATTAGCTCGCCTGTACGAAAGTTCAGAGAGCTATTGTTGTCACCATGATGTTGGCATTGGCTTCACACTTTAAAATTTAAGACAAAGTTTTCTTATGTTAGGGGGAAGATGCTGTCAGGCGAGTACAGGTCTTGTTCAAAAGAAGTGGCAGAATTGTATTATTCAGGTTGGATGATTAACCCTTAATGTGCCAAAAAGCAGACAACAAAATTTACGTCTGCAAAAATTTCAAAAAATGTTTTGTCCAAGCTATATCATATTGAGAATTCAAAGACTGTAGGGAAAACAGTGTAGGTTCAGATGAGGTGGCTCATTATGAGCCACCTCATCTGGATCTACACTGTTTACAAATTCAACAATTTTTCATTTTTGGCGCTTTAAGGGTTAATTGCAATTATGGTTTTGCCTCTTTAACAGTAAATGTATTGTAAATTTTCAGACATTAGCAGATAAGATAGCAGTGAGTTGTTCCCTAGTGCGGGGTGAATACAACAGAGCCTGGAATGAAGTGCTCTTACCAGATCAAGATTATACGGTAAGTCAGCTGTTTATTAAAAAAAATTCCTAACATTCAAGCCAGAACACCAGAGAAAACGAAAACTGGAATAAAACTGGAATAAAACTTGTGATGTTTTGTTCTTATTTTTTCTAAAAACGTGAAGTGTAATCTGCTTTAAATCCACCCCACCAAGATGGTATCACACAACAATAAATTAACCCATTAATGCCTAGTGGACTCTTCTAATTGTATGTATTGGACAAGTCCATTTGTTGTTTAAGGGGTGTCAGGTTTAGTTTATTTTTCAGTTTTTATACCCCGCCACACGTTAGTGGCGGGGAATTATGTTTTCACGTTGGCCGTCCGTGTGTCTGTCCGTCCGTATTACGTATGTCCATCTGTCCGTCTGCACTTGGTTTCCGTTCGATAACTTAAGTATTTATCAATGGATTTCCTTCAAATTTTGCATATGCATAAATTTGTATTAAGAATGTCTCGCTTGGGATTGTTAATGGGCAAATTTCGTTATGGCACTTGTCAATGTACAAAAAATGTTTTTTTGCCTCTAGTTCCTTTACTACTTGGAGTATCATGATGAAACTTCACAAACATTATTGAAGTAACAAAAGCTTTTTATGAGCACAGAAATTTTATCATCGGGGGTTATCTGCCCCTGCCCTGGGACTATATACATGTATAAAATCATGAAAAATTCCATATAAAATAAGAGTTTGAAGCAATTTTTCTGAAACTTTCAGCTAATGATCAGAGTGATGAAAGTGTCCAGTGATGCTCAAATTTACCCCATGGGAGTTATTTCCCCCTGCCTCCGGGCTATATACATGCATAAATCTGGAAAAATCGGTGTGTGAAAAAGATTTGCAGTGGCGGGGTATCACGCAGTTGTTTGCAATGCTTTTATTTTGTTTTATTTTTAGGAAAAATACCCATTTGTCATATGCAAAAAGTGTAGACCCTGATGCGGCGTCTGATCTGGGTCTGCACTATGTGCCTATATCCCATTTTTGGGGCGCTAGGCATTAATGGGTTAAAACAGTCCTTGAAAGAAGACACTTTTGCACATTGAGGATTTTCTCTTAGTGTTGACTGTTAGCTTTTTCTATCATCTTATCATAAGAAAAAAAGCAAACCCAAAGTGGCTACATGACGTTTCTGAAAAATATTTTGAATTGTATTTGTTGGATGAAAATTAACGGATATGCTGTATGTAAAAAAGGAATGAAAAATATGTTCATGGGACCAAAGAAGGCATTTTTTTTTTCAGATAAAAAAAATGAACTGATCAGGAATACAACCAAATTGCGTCTCACGTAGAACTCCAAACAGCAAATAGTGACAAAAAATAACACAAGTAGTGAGGTAAAAAGAGCGAAAGCAAACTGAATAGTTCTTTCCCAGTTAGATAGTCACAAAGCTAGCCATATCAAAATACTAACTTTTTCCACACACCAAACAAACGTCTTCTGGCTGTTATTGTATTTTTTGTACAACATGAGAATGAAATAGAATAAACAGACACAAAAAACAGATTTTTCAAAAACTACAGACAAGCTAGCACAACATACAAACACATTGAAATCTAAAATGGAACCACCGCCTTGGAAGAGCCAGTGATACATTACTGGTGGGCATCACCCAGTTTTATTGAGCACTAACCAGGGCTTTAGGTAAGAGGGAGTATTTAATGATAATTAGGGATAATTTTTCGTGTTTCTCATCGAAACCATATGTTGTGACCCCTCATCTGAACCGTCTCGATGAGACGGTTCAGATGAGGGGTCACAAGTTAGGTTTCTATTCAGAAATAACAAAAGTTATCCCTCATTATCACCAAATACTCCCTCTTATCTAGAGCTCTGCTAACCCTCCCCCTCTCTTCCATCGTGACATTTAGTTTGGTTCACAAGTACTTTTAGCTCCTCGATGAAATACCAGTGTTATTAAAGTACTGTACTATTAACTATATATCAAGTATAACAGTATAATAACAAAAAGATGAGGACTCTGCAGAAACATTGCGGCTGGAAATAGGTTTCCGTTGTGGATAAAACTGACAATATTTGTGAATAAATTATTTAGTTAAACATATTAAAAACAGTTAACAGTAATCCACATATTAT
Source organism: Ctena decussata (assembly GCA_963989385.1). Taxonomy (NCBI): domain Eukaryota; kingdom Metazoa; phylum Mollusca; class Bivalvia; order Lucinida; family Lucinidae; genus Ctena; species Ctena decussata. The sequence continues at coordinate 52,191,941 of OZ022506.1, forward strand.
TGTCATACCCATATTGTCAAAATTGATGTATTGGACATTTTAGCTATTAATTGTAATGAAATCTACTACACTTGTTATGTAGTACTGGACTCTTTTAGTAGCCAGTATTTTTGACAGAATGTTTTTTTGTCAACATTTTTAAAAAGAAATATTTACATTCTCAGTGCACTTATTGAAGAAGCTCTACGGTAAACAATTAGAATGCAATGTAGTTTATGGTTCAACAACTACATTGGTTCACGCAACGTCTTAAGACGTTAAGTGATGTCAAAATAAACCATGATTCTCAAATCTGATTGGACGAAGGCGACATTATGACGTTGTATTTATGTCATTGACAAGGTTCCGCTTTTAGAAGAAAAACTGTGTATAGCTATTTTTCTGCTTCAACTGTAGCCCCTAACGCAAATATGCGGTCAAATAGTAGATAGAAAAGAATGTAAATATAAGCAATGAACTTAATTTTTCTGATGTTTATCGAGGTATAAACTACATTGGGTCACAAGCAAAGTTTATATGAACCCCTTCGGGTTCACTTACTTTGCACGAGACCCAATGTACTTTATACTGCAATAAACATCAGAAAAATGAAATTCATTCTTTAAGAAGAATGAGAGAAACGAATCATATTTGTAATTAAATATGTAGTTAATGACTTGTAAGCTGAAGGGTGCTGAAACATGCTTTATTGCTGGGTAACTTTAGAAAGACAGTAAGTGTAGTATATCAGGGTTGATTAATAAGGGAACATGTAGTATGAAATAATGGTTCGATTTTTTGGTTTTGATAATATACATATTCTAAGAAATTTAAAGCCCTTAAATATTTTCCATGTGTGACCACAGCTTGAAGACATACTCTTTGCTTTAAGTCCTAATGTAAGTAACAGAAACTACAAGTAGTTTTGCTGGCTCAATCTTCAAGTATGAATTTTTCTGCTTCATTTCTGTAGTCTCTTTGGTACTTACAAATAGTGGTTTTGTATCTCTCAAAAACAACCTTTTCTATCTTTATGATAGCCTAATTTCTGGTCTTTAGGTGACGGAACTGTGCTTAAAAATGATAGATTGGCCTCATTGCCTAATACTCAATCACTTTATTTAATTTTTCTAAATTGTGGTCTTAGCATTGTGCTCTTTGTTGTCACCGTGTGAATCTGATGCTATGTGTTGTGATTTTGCTTCATAGATGCTTTTATTTTGACTCTTGTGAATTGATGCAGAACTTTTTAGATTTTCACCAGTTTGAAAACATGAGGTCTGAGATAAATTATCGGAATCTGGGCTACCTGGAAATTTATACTTGATCATTATTATCAATGATTTAGGGCTTCGAGAGATCATATTTGCCATGACTGTTGGGCTACAGTTTGTGTGGTCTGATTTAATATATTTAAATGACTTATGATACAGTTAAGTGGAATGCAGATACGTTGTTATAAGGGTACATGGGTAGGAGGTGGGGATGAGGTTGTCAGATTATGCACTTTGAATGTATATCATAGTTTTTAGATGAGCTTAGAACAGAAAAGTGACACTCTGTTCCTATACAGTAATAATGCCTGTTACTTTTTGTTGTTCATGGTAGTTTTTTTCAAAGAAAGGAGTTTCATAATGGCTTAATAGCTGTTATATAAATTTTTGATTGGTTTAGACTTGTGTTCTAGATCATCGCTTTTTATTCTTTTGGACCCTTTAGTTATTAATCAGTCTTTGAATCGACTGCCTTATCGAAATTACGAAATTACTGTATGTTTTCTCTGGTTTTCATCACCAGATCATGCCAGGGTCACTGATGAGGCTTGAATACCAGAAACTTTGAAGTATGGCCCATGTTCTTTCTGTTGAATGTTTTCTCTGCTCTTGAAGGAACTCTTTTAGATTTTAATAGCTGTTATATAAACTGTTTTGGAATATTTTTGCCTATAACAGCCTCTTTGGTCTGGATATATATAGTGAAGATCGGCTGTTAATGTGTCTGTGAAATAAAATTATAATTCACCATGACACTGGTGACATTATTTGTATCATGGTGATTTTTTTTCCTTTTAGCATTAATTAAGTCGATATATACACTATTCCATTGTCATGAACCACTGTTCTGTTCACAGTCAAAAAATAGCTTATTATCATAAATTATCTGATTTCTGTCTGAAAAGTGAATAAGCAGAAGCCATAAAACTTTCTTTTCATTCTGGCTGAGATCTGCTTTCGAACCAATTTCTGCTATATGTGAAAAATTGTTCTGTAGAATTATATTGAATAAATTTAATTTAGATATGAAATACTGTAGTTGTACAGCTGTTCACGGTGTGCTTTTGTTCCCGATCTTAGCGGTCAGCACAAAATACTTGAACACAAATATCTATGACCGTGATGTTTTCATAAAAGAATTAAAATAAAACATAATAAGCCCTTGAACTGTAGTACCCATTAATACATGTATGTCTAAAATTACATATACACACTGTAACAGTGCATTTGTCTATATGAATTGTAGATTTTTAGAATTTTTGGCATACAGGTGTGCAGGGGACTCCCATGCAGACTGGAATTAATATAGGGATTAAACATGGTTTTTCATGTATTAACGTTTGCAAGGTCGCGAGGGAGATGTTGAAAACCGAGGCCGAAGTTTTCAACATCACCCGAGGGACCTTGCAAACGTTGATGCACTGGAAAAAAATGTTTGATCGCTATCATTGCATAAAATCAACTACAATGCTTCAAAAATAACGAAAATGTTGGCGCACCTTTTTTATGGTCTCATCACCATTACCTTGCTGTTTCCTGCACGCACTATGCATGTCAATACAATCCTTGTTTCAGGCCATTGTCAGCTACCGTAAACTTTTGTGCAACCCTAAGCAGCATTTCACGAGTCATAATCATGTTCATCAAAGGTTTCACTCGATGTTGTCTGCAATTTCATTTTTACAATATCCGAATTTGTGTAACTCTTCCGTTAAAGTCTTCAATGGATATCTTCAAGTGCAGTCTTGCCGCTCGTTTCTGTACTCACGCAGTATTGCCCTGCAACTTGCATACGAAAAGTCGCTATGGTGGTCATTATCGGCTTGTGAAAACCCATGTTAATACACGGTTTTGTGTTCGTTAAAACATGCCTATAAATAGCATGTGATGCCGATATTTATGCAAAAATAGTGGTTATATTATATGTGAAAGTTTTTTGATATTAGAACTTTTATCAAACAAATAACTTAGTGTTAGCATGAAAACTCTGGCCTACAACTTGATTTCATAACTGAATTTAACTGGTGGAAAGTTGAAGAATAGAACATATAAGTTTACTATTAGCTGATAAGAAGTGTAAAAGGAACTGAATGATCTTTATATGTAGTTGTAATATATTTTGTTGTTCATTTCAGCCTGGTGCTCCAAAGTTTCCTCCAAAAGCCTATATAATTGATTTGATACATGAACCGGGACATCTGATGAGATCTGATTGCCCAGAAGCTATCACCTACCAACAAATATAGAACAGAAAAACTGTTTTTAAGCAATACAGTCAACTCCCAATATCTCGAACATTGATATCTCTTATATCAAAGAATATATTTCCTATTCTATTTACATTTCAACTCATGTTATTTCAAACTACTGATATCGCCAAGTAAATTTTCTGGTACCAGAAAATTTGCTTTGAGATATCAGTTGTTTGGACTGAAATTTGACTTCGAGATATCGAGAGTTGCCTTGTAGTTTACAGTAAATATTACTATATTTTTGTTTCCGTCCACTCAAAATTTTATGAAATGTTTTGATTTGACTGTTTTGCTACCAGTCATATACAGGTTTCTAGGATTTATCATAATGCTATGTATAATGGGACACCTGAATCTTAAGGCAAAGGACTTTCTGTTTTTGTAACTGGACAAGACGGTTGTTGAAGAAAAATATATATGAAGTAATCCTGTTTAATAATTGTAGAGTTTACGAAGTAAAAAAAAAAAAGAAAAAGAAAAAATATAGATATGGAAGAGAAATGCATTTTCCTCAGTCACAACTGTAGCCATGATTCTCATTGTAAATATTGATAACACATCTACATAATTTTAGTGCATTTTTGGTCTCATGTTCATTTTTGGTCTCATGTCCAGACAGGGGCAGTAAAATAGAAAAAAAAAAACATAAAATAACATAAAAAATGAGAAGTGGAAAAAATGATTGATACTACAATTTATGCAGAAATGTGCTTGAAAAAAAGAAACTGTTAATAGAACGTTAAACAACTGGATTTAAATAACTATCATGTAAACGTTATAATTTGTTTTCTTAAATTTGGTAAGTTTGGATATATGCATAAAGTGTCCTGAGCACATTTGTTTACAGTGAGGGCGAAGTCCAACATGAATATACAAGACTTTGAGCCGTGACATGAGAAAACCAATTAAGTGGTTGTGTGCCCAGCCCAGGCTGAGATCAGCCTGGGCATCCGCCCAGTCTGACCAGACTCTTCACTAAGCACTGAAAGGGTAGCTAAGGGTCAAAACTACTTCCATGCGGACAGCAAAGACTCTGATCAGATTGGGTAGATGCCCAGGCTGATCTGAGTCTGTGCTGTGCGCACAACCACTTTGTTGGTTTTGTTGTGTCGCGGCTCACATGTATTTACGCTGTCTACTTTATACATGTGTATTTCGAATAATACTGGTTACAAACAGGAAAGGCTCATGCTGTTTTAACACTTGAGTCTTGGTCATATGAAGAGTTGTTTTGGACTATTTATAAATTCCTGTTGCAGCTCGTATGTGCAAGTGCAAACATGATACTGTTAACAGCCAGGGTCTTTGTGGTTATCCACCACGCACATTTGTGATGGTCAACCTTAACCCTTACTAAAATTGCAGTTAAAGCCACTGGCAATACTCAAGACGGCCTTTGTACGTTTGCAATCGATAATTAGACCAGTGCATAATTATTCACAGTATACAGAGTCTATATTTTACATAAATATGGCCAAAGCAAGGTTAATATTGCTGTATATTGGACTCGTTTTATTTCCAAGAAAACCATGCTTTTCATTTCTGTTATTGTAAACTGTTACAATCAAAAGTTTGTACCATGCCTTCTCTTAGTAACAGGTACTAAATTTTATGGGTTACTCAATATTTTCAAAATTAAAGTGAGTATGTTATGGTTCACCATCATTTCAATTCATCTGAAGTGTATGATTAAACATCACAAAGAGCGTGATGGATAGTCATAAAGTCTCCTGACTGGTTAAGTTAGATGATTATATATACAATTATATTTGATACTGTGATATATTATTAACTCTTCCTGCCGATGAAACTTTTGTTTCACATTTTCAGTTTATCGTTTCATTACTTTCAGGCCTCTATATTTGGTAATGATGAAATCTTTTTGTTGGTTTAGAAGGATAGCTTTGTATGGACGTAATATGACGTGATAATATTGAAAAATCTCTTTACATATATATACATATTTTATAGATATTTTGTCATTTGTTGAAAGTAAAATGCATAAATTTGCATTGGGTATGTGTCTTTATCTAATCCAGATGTCATTCTGTTAATAATTTTCCTTGGGGTTCGATTTCTGAATGGAAAATTTAGAAGTTAATTTGCTATTATCAATGCTTTAAAATGTTTGATGACTGAAACACCGATTTCACATATTTTGTTGTTCCCAAGCATATTGAAATGGTTCCTGTCTGTTTCGTGAAACTAACACCTTCGGCTGTAGTAAAATGAAGAGTAATTGCACTGGCATTATTCTCAAGTAAATGAGACTGCACAGACATCCAGAAAAGTGCCTCATTTTTTTTCTCAGAAAATTGGACATTGCGATTTTTTTTCTCGTAAACGTCAATCCTTCATCAAAATGATGCAAAAGAATGGGAAATTGTTGGCCACTGGCGGCCGAATTTATAGGCCATTTAACCGGGTAGATTTTGAATTATTTCTATGGGAACATATCAGCTTGTCCCTGCAGTGTGAATATAGCTTACACTTGAAGAGAATTAAAAACGCTACACTGACACTTAAATTTAAGGAAGTGTCTCCGGGTACGGTACTGTATCCCTAGACCCTGGGTCTCCAGGTACGGAACCGTACCCCGAGACTCTGGGTCTCCAGGTACGGAACCGTACCTGGAGACAGTCCTGTGAGGATTGGCTCCAGGTACGGCAGTAAGTTTTCAACACTATGTATTAAGTAGTTTTACCCTTTGGAGATATAGAGTTAATCCAGCAATAAAATTACTCCTTGTAAAAATTTCATTTAGTCGCCATATTGCTAGGGAAAATAATTATTGATAATGAGATCAAAACAATGTGTTTATTTTGCATAAAAAATAACATGACGTACGTTTTCGCACTCACACCAATAATTGTTTTTCATACCTGCATGTTTTGTCAAAAATAAAAATAGAATGAAACAATGAGTAACAGTTTTTATTCATTGGACGGACTGCGGCTATGGATACGTTCCGCTGAGGTGCATTAAATCAATTATATGTCTTTCTGTAACGTTAGTGATTATTATTTTTTTTATTTTTTCTTTTTGAGGGGTGAGGGGTGGCGGGGGGAGCTAAAACCAAATCCACAAAGACGCTCGTAGTTACCGTAAATCCTTTCAAGTTGTGTGTCAGGGACTGTTATTTTGTAAGTGCATATACATGAAATCAGACGGTTCATTTTCAGTGGCATAGATCTAAAGATTAAAAAGCAAGATACTCATGATAAATCTGGGCCGAGTTTTTATAATTTGATGCGAGTTGACTTTTGGCAAGTTTATGATATGGGACGAGCTGAATTGTGGTAAGTTGACAAAAAATATGAGGCGGGTCCTGGGCCGAGATTTTTGTGGGGCGAGTTGTGTTTGGTCCGAGTTGTCCTGATTCCGTCAGTACGATGTCTGTTGAAGTGATAATAACCTTCATAAGCACACAATTAAATTCTCAATGTCATTTCGATTGAGCTACGTACAACACTTTGGAAACTTTACTTGGCGCATATGACATGATGTGTTAAAACCGTTTGACGACAGTATTTCATTGCCCCGAAAGGTAGGTCTATAAATCAAGAACGCTGCATGCGTTTTGTAGGCGTCTGTTTAAGGTCTACATTGCTTATCGCAGAATTATTAAAAGATGGATACTTTTCAATAAATATTTGTACAGATTATAACGAGATGATAGTTGTTTGCACTCTTCAGAAGTCATTGTCGGCGAGCAATTAGCGGGCGATCAAATACGAGGGGCATTTCAGAAATAGTGTAAATGAATCTGCCATTCCTAGGAATTTTGACCGATTTTAAAAAAATATGTCTTACCTTTTAGGTTTACATAACCTCCAATGGCTGTCACTCAAAAGAATTGAGTCACTGGCATTTTCTTCAAAATATGCCTTGACAATTGTTGTTAGGGTGAGGACACTGAGTAGAAACGGACGGAATATTTATGTGAAGACAAATTCATATCTTAACTCTGGATACAAGCAGCTCTGTATTGATACCTATATTAACTGTTATACTGAAAATATTGCAGCATGTAAAGCATTGTATCAGCTTTGCTAAAAAATAAGATTTACCTTGCATGATAGACTAATCATTGAACAATGCCCATTTCTGGTGACGTCACTGCCTGTGCTAAATTGAAATGTATAGTAAGTTGTTTAAACTTCGATTTAGAGGTCAATTTCAGTGAAAGTGATTGTTTGATGACAGATGTGAAACAAAAAATAAATAAAATGTAATTCGTCATGCTTGTTTTCTGTTATAAATAATCTTTTACGGCACCTTATGCTCTTCTGTCAGTGGGCAACCTGAATTTTTACGATAAATTTCCCCACATACCCACCGATTTCAATGCCAGTATGCCATATAAAATAACAAGTTTTTCAAGTCTTTATGTATGGATTTTTCTTTCAATATGTCCCTCTAATTTTTGACATGGAACAAAGTTAAATATATTTAGCCTGGGTCTTTTTATTAGAAGATACTTACATTTTAGTGTTTTGTATTTAATATGAATTGCTGCTACTTTGCAACTTCCGACGTGGAGTTTGCACACATATCACCGAGTTTCATCAGTGATTTGATGCCAGTCGTAACAAAATATAGTGACGTAATCATTTCAGTAATAGAATGTCTGTCATTTGTTAAAATTGGATGTGAATAAGTAAAAAATCACATTTTATTGATATAATGCATTTATAATAATTTTGCATATATAACCACACAACCGAGAAAAAATCTCATTTATTCTATTACTTGAATAGAATCTGGAAACGATATCCGTATAACTTTCTTATTTTACATTGAAAGGACAGCATTACGCCTGTCTTCATCAAAATATATGATTTTATTATTGAGCAAATAGCAATAGAAAATAAGAGACTTTCAGTGAAAATGTCAAGTTTCCAATATCCACACCCTTAAGTCGTATAGGCACGTGCTGTCATGCATGGGCGACTTAGAAATTCTTTTAACACATACCATTCTAAAGCACTTGAATTAACCTTTCTAATGATATATAAAACTACTGCTAAATATCAGCCAACAGGCTACCCCGAGATCATTTACATTATTTCTGAAATGCCCCTCGTACGACACCTCGGCCGTGTTTTTCGCAGTTTATGTACATGTACATCAGTCAGAATAACGCAAATGACTGGCTTACGTTATAATTTTCCCGTAAGACTTAATGAAATTTTTACAAGGAGTAATTTTATTGCTGGATTAACTATATATCAAAAGGGTAAAACTACTTAATACATAGTGTTGAAAACTTACTGCCGTACATGGAGCCAATCCTCATAGGGCTGTCTCCAGGTTCCGTAATTTCTAATTCCCCAGCAACAAACATCTTACAATCTAGGGACATAAAAGAAACAGACTCAGACACAAATTCAAACTGTAAGGCTGAATGAGGCCAAATTTGCGGGTATTTAACAGTGTCTGTTACGAAATGTCATCAATTCGTTTGGCAACTATGACTCTTTTTCGTTTCGTAACAGCTGTTTTTCAACATCCTTGAATAAATAGTTAACCAGATGTGAATATGGGATGTGATCAGTCATACCATAGATAGTCGTTATATCGGAAAACGAAAACTAAGAGTACTTGTTACATACCTTATCCTTACAAGCACGTGGTTCTTTTAGCTCCGTACCATTGCAAACAATGATTTGTTCGATTCATCAGCACTTCTTGTAAACTAGAAGACACAATATCTATACATTAATCTTATACTTCAAACTGCATCCCTTGTATTTTCTATTGAAAAAGTGTAGCACTCCTAGAGAATATTTGTCAAATCGAACTTTACCATTATTACCCGAGAAATCTGTTGTAAGCATTACCAATAACGGCAGTGGTACTACTGCTAACGACTATCGGCTGAGCTGATACTGCTGTCGATTGTCTCGATCGACAGCCACTTCTGCATATATGGTTATTGAGTGGCTAGGTCGACAGCACAGTAGGGAAAGACCCTCTTAGTTAATGTATTCCCTTACAACGACAATCTGACAGATCTGCTGAGTCAGCCATGCCCAGCGGGCACATACGTCGAAATGACGTCACACTGACGTCGATGCGACGTCATCACGTCGCATCGATGTCAGTATGACGTCATTACGGCGTAATGTGCCTGCTGAGTGTGGAATCGCTTTGAGTTTTATTTTGAACAGGCGGTAAGTTCTGCCCAGGACCCAGGGTATACTGTGTGATACTTGCATGACAATGCTATGATATTATTTTGTTTTGGCTCTGAATGCTTTCGCATATCACGTGGAGGAATTTCATAGCAACGCATACATTTGTATATACCTACCCAAAGCCTGAAATATACAGTCAGACATAAGTTAAGCATCACCCCAATTTTATTTGAAAGTTTAATTTATATTCGACAAATCGGCATATTTGATATGAATTAAATAAAATTTCAAATATTTCAGTTCTTTGGATAGTAAAGAAAATATAGACAGAATATTGATGCAAAAAGTAAGGATGTTCCTGTGATAACGTTGCCGGGCCGGGTAGCGCAATCGGTAGGGCACCTGACTCGTAAGTCAGAGGTCCTGGGTTCGAATCACGGTCTGGCCACATACTTTCGTTTCTCCTTCAGCTGAGTCAAGAAGGGCAGTTGTCGGTTACTGGCGAAAGTATGTGCACTTAGTACTGGTTAACCGCTTAGGTTAGGAGGTCTAAGCCTGCCCAGGAATAGTGTGGTTAGATTAACTGACCGTCCCGACATGACCTTAGTTGTTTACCGTGGACGTTAAGCATCAAATCAACCAAACCAACCAACCAAGTGATAACGTTACTTAAAACATACCTCCTTCAAGAAGGGCAGTTGTCAGTTACTGGCGAAAGTATGTGCACTTAGTACTGGTTAACCGCTTAGGAGGTCTAAGCCTGCCCAGTAATAGTGTGGTTAGGTTAACTGACCGTCCCGACATGACCTTAGTTGTTTACCGTGGACGTTAAGCATCAAATCAACCAACCAACCTTCTAAAGGGCAACTTATTCAAGTGATGCTTAACTGATGTCTGACTGTATATAAAGCATGTTCTGGGCATTGCGGTAGTGTAGTGGATAACATGGTAGTGTAGTGGATACTGAACACGCTGGACTATCAATCCAGGGGTCGCAAAATCGATCCCCTGCTTCTCCGTTTTTTATGTCCCCGCCATGAAACGGTGAAAGGGCATATAGAGTTTACCCTGTCAGTGTGTGCATATGTATGTGTGTGTACGTGTGTGTGTGTGTGTGTAGGTGTGTTACCAGAATCGTGTCCGGGCCATAACTTAGCCCTGAATTGTAGGACCCAAAATATATTCGGCACAAATGATCATTATGACAAGACAATGTGTTGCGTGCAAGAATCATGTCACTTGCCTAAAGGTCAAGGTCACATTGGGCACGTAAACTTTGTGCATAGGCTATAGTGAAACATGTTCGTGTCTGGCCCATGACTTTGTCCTGCATGGTGGGATTTCAAAATTATTTGGTATAAATAATCATGTCGCGTGCAAGAAGCATGCCCCTGGCTCAAAGGTCAAGGTCACAGTATGCACTTTAACTTTGTATATTGGCTACAGTGAAACATTTCGTGTTCAGGCCATATAATTGTCTTCAAAATTATTTTGCCTAACTGCAAAGCATGAGAAGACAATGTGTTACCTTAAGAAACATATTGCTTGCATGAGGGTCAAGGTCACACTAAACACTTAAACTTTGTCTATAGACTTAGTGAAAACATTTTGTATCCAACCCAAAATTTTGTCCTGCATGGTGGGATTTCAAAATTATTTGGCATAAATACTGATTTTCTTGACAAGACGATGTGTCGCGTGCAAGAACCATGTCCCTTGCTCAAAGGTCAAAGTCTCACTTTGCACTTAAACTTTGTGGATAGGCAACGTTGAGAACCTGTTCATATGTAGCCTGTAATTTTGTCCTGCATGGTGGGAAGTCAAATTTATTTGGCAAGGCGATTCAGCAAACGTTAAGGACTTTGTCACTGGCTTAAAGGTCAAGGTCACAGTGCGCATTGAAAAGATGCTTGTGTCATATCCTTGTCTAAGGTTTGACTGCAAAGTACATACAAGTCCTTTTACTGATTTTCTTGGCCCTTAATGGTTCCCTTTATATTACACAAATCGGCCTCTATAAAGCTATTATCCTACAAGTGCCAGTACCTTAATCAAGGCGCCGTCTTACTGAAGGCACTAGGCGGGGGCATCCGTGCCCTATGGACACATTTCTAGTTTTGGATGAGTCTTTATACCGAGGTCTCGTCTCCGTATGACCTAGTTGTTGGTGGGATGTTAAACCCGAGTTCACTCACTCTAACGCAGACTTTCGATGCAAGATTTTTCTTTTTATATTCTGATTGTAGAGTATATTTGACCCGCGACGAGAGAAAACCAACAAAGTGGTTGTGCACCCAGTGCAGACTCAGATCAGCCTGGGCATCCGCCAAGTCTGATCAGAGTCTTCCCAAGCGCTTGAAGGGTAGCTAAGGGACTAAGCTACCTTCATGCGGACAGCGAAGACTCTGATCAGACTGGATGGATGCCCAGGCTGATCTGAGTCTGCGCTGGGCACACAACCACTTTGTTGGTTTTCTCGTATCGCGGCTCAAATTTTTAGTGTTGTGAGGGCGCCCAATAGAAAGATTGAACTTACTGACACAACCGTATATACCGTGTCATGCAGTGGTTATCTAGACTCTCTAAACATCAATATAAATCTTGCTATCAACACATTATCAAATTTTTGTTAACTTATCTCTAATGAACAGTCTCACAGTATTTATCAATTAAGCCTTGATCTGCTGAAAAGGGTTCTCACGACATTTTCGAACAGCGATGGCTCAGACCAGCCTGCGCTGATACCATCAGCGCAGGCTGGTCACAGCCACAGCTGTTCGCGCACATCAGATATAGACTTAAAGGAAGTACTAACACAAAGACAACAGTTCTAGCTAGATTGTAACGGTTTGAGGTTTTGCTGGTTGCAGTTGCTGAGCCAGATTTTAAATGGCGCGGCTCAGTTATCAATCACAGATAAAATACAATTTGTCAACAAAAGTTGCAAGTGGGACAAAGTAAATGGTGCAGACGCACAAATGGACAGACATGATTCTTCTTATGTAATTGATATATGTTACTTATTTATATGATCTTAGAATGGACAATAAAGATCTGATTTTAATTATTGGTGCTTTTCTTGCTGGTAAGTCGTTTGATAATAAAATCAACCTACCGTAAATAAAAAAAAGTGACACCTAAAATAATTTCCGTAATAATTATCCTAAAATGGAATAGTTTGGTTTAACTCTTTAAGCCCCAGTGACGAAATTAGCAAAACTTGCAACCAGCGTAGATCCTGATGAGGCGGCTCATAATGAGCCGCCTCATCTAGATCTACATTGTTTGCCCTCTAGTCTTTGAATTCTCAAAATGAAATGTCTTGGACAAGGCATTTTTTTTTTATTTTGGCAGACGTAAATTTTGTCGTCTGCTTTTTGGTGCTTAAAGAGTTGACAACGCAGAGATGCAGCCAAAGATGCAAATGGAACAGCAAACAGTGTTGACCATGATTAGACTGCTCCTTTCAGTTCCGTTGTTTGGTCTTTAAGTCTGTTTTTGGGCGGTACTGTTATTGAGTATTTCAGTCTGTTTTTGGGCGGTACTGTTGTTGGGTCTTTCAGTCTGATCTGGGGCGGTACTGTTGTTGGGTCTTTCAGTCTGATCCGGGGCGGTACTGTTGGGTCTTTCAGTCTGATCTGGGGCGCTACTGTTGTCAGGTCTTTCAGTCTGATCTGGGGCGGTATTGTTGTTGGGTCTTTCAGTCTTATCTGGGGCGGTACTGTTGTTGGGTCTTTCAGTCTGATCCGGGGCGGTACTGTTGTTGGGTCATTCAGTCTGATCTGGGCGCTACTGTTGTCGGGTCTTTCAGTCTGATCTGGGGCAGAATTGTTGTTGGGTCTTTCAGTCTGATCTGGGGCGGTACTGTTGTTGGGTCTTTCAGTCTGATCCGGGGCGGTACTGTTGTTGTGTCTTTCAGTCTTATCTGGGGCGGTACTGTTGTTGGGTCTTTCAGTCTGATCTGGGGCGGTATTGTTGTTGGGTCTTTCAGTCTTATCTGGGGCGGTACTGTTGTTGGGTCTTTCAGTCTGATCCGGGGCGGTACTGTTGTTGGGTCTTTCAGTCTGATCTGGGGCGCTACTGTTGTTGGGTCTTTCAGTCTGATCTGGGCGCTACTGTTGTCGGGTCTTTCAGTCTGATCTGGGGCGGAATTGTTGTTGGGTCTTTCAGTCTGATCTGGGGCGGTACTGTTGTTGTGTATTTCAGTCTGATCCGGGGCGGTACTGTTGTTGGGTCTTTCAGTCTGATCTGGGGCGGTACTGTTGTTGGGTCTTTCACTCTGATCCGGGGAGGAACTCTTGTTGGGTCTTTCAGTCAGATCTGGGGCGCTACTGTTGTCGGGTCTTTCAGTCTGATCTGGGGCGGTATTGTTGTTGGGTCTTTCAGTCTAAATTGGGGCGGTACTGTTGTTGGGTCTTTCAGTCTGATCCGGGGCGGTACTGTTGTTGGGTCTTTCAGTCTCATCTGGGGCGCTACTGTTGTCATGTCTTTCAGTCTCATCTGGGGCGGTATTGTTGTTGGGTCTTTCAGTCTTATCTGGGGCGGAACTGTTGTTGGGTCTTTCAGTCTGATCATAGGCGGTACTGTTGTTGGGTCTTTGAGTCTGATCTTGGGCGGTACTGTTGTTGGGTCTTTCAGTCTGATCCGGGGCGGTACTGTTGTTGGGTCTTTCAGTCTGATCTGGGGCGGTACGGTTGTTGGGTCTTTCAGTCTGATCTGGGGTGCTTCTGTTGTCGGGTCTTTCAGTCTGACCTGGGGCGGTATTGTTGTCGGGTCTTTCAGTCTGATCCGGGGCGGTACTGTTGTTGGGTCTTTCAGTCTGATCCGGGGCGGTACTGTTGTTGGGTCTTTCAGTCTGAACTGGGGCAGTACTGTTGTTGGGTCTTTCAGTCTGATCTGGGGCGCTACTGTTGTCGGGTCTTTCAGTCTGATCTGGGGCGGTATTGTTGTCGGGTCTTTCAGTCTTATTTGGGGCGGTTCTGTTGTTTGGTTTTCAGTCTGATCTGGGGCGCTACTGTTGTCGGGTCTTTCAGTCTGATCTGGGGCGGTATTGTTTTTGGGTCTTTCAGTCTTATCTGGGGCGGTACTGTTGTTGGTTCTTTCAGTCTGATCCGGGGCGGTACTGTTGTTGGGTCTTTCAGTCTCATATGGGGCGCTACTGTTGTCGGGTCTTTCAGTCTGATCTGGGGCGGTATTGTTGTCGGGTCTTTCAGACTTATCTGGGGCGGTACTGTTGTTGGGTCTTTCAGTCTGATCCCGGGCGGTACTGTTGTTGGGTCTTTCAGTCTGATCCGGTGCGGTATTGTTGTTGGGTCTTTCAGTCTGATCCGGGGTGGTACTGTTGTTGGGTCTTTCAGTCTGATCTGGGGCGCTACTGTTGTCGGGTCTTTCAGTCTGATCTGGGGCGCTACTGTTGTCGGGTCTTTCAGTCTGATCTGGGGCGGTATTGTTGTCGGGTCTTTCAGTCTTATCTGGGGCGGTACTGTTGTTGGGTCTTTCAGTCTGATCCGGGGCGGTACTGTTGTTGGGTCTTTCAGTCCCATCTGGGGCGGTACTGTTGTTGGGTCTTTCAGTCTGATCTGGGGCGGTATTGTTGTTGGGTCTTTCAGTCTTATCTGGGGCGGTACTGTTGTTGGGTCTTTCAGTCTGATCCGGGGCGGTACTGTTGTTGGGTCTTTCAGTCTGATCCGGTGCGGTATTGTTGTTGGGTCTTTCAGTCTGATCCGGGGCGGTACTGTTGTTGGGTCTTTCAGTCTGATCTGGGGCGGTACTGTTGTTGGGTCTTTCAGTCTGATCTGGGGCGCTACTATTGTTGGGTCTTTCAGTCTGATCTGGGGCGGTACTGTTGTTGGGTCTTTCAGTCTGATCTGGGGCGCTCCTGTTGTTGGGTCTTTCAGTCTGATCTGGGGCGCTACTGTTGTCGGGTCTTTCAGTCCCATCTGGGGCGGTACTGTTGTTGGGTCTTTCAGTCTGATCTGGGGCGGTACTGTTGTTGGGTCTTTCAGTCTTATCTGGGGCGGTACTGTTGTTGGGTCTTTCAGTCTGATCCGGGGCGGTACTGTTGTTGGGTCTTTCAGTCTGATCTGTGGCGCTACTGTTGTCGGGTCTTTCAGTCTGATCTGGGGCGCTACTGTTGTCGGGTCTTTCAGTCTGATCTGGGGCGGTACTGTTGTTGGGTCTTTCAGTCTGATCATGGGTGGTACTATTGTTGGGTCTTTCAGTCTGATCCAGGGTGGTACTGTTGTTGGGTCTTTCAGTCTGATCGGGGGCGCTCCTGTTGTTGGGTCTTTCAGTCTGATCCGGGGCGGTACTGTTGTTGGGTCTTTCAGTCTGATCTGGGGCGCTACTGTTGTCGGGTCTTTCAGTCTGATCCGGGGCGGTACTGTTGTCGGGTCTTTCAGTCTGATCTGGGGCGGTACTGTTGTTGGGTCTTTCAGTCTGATCCGGGGCGGTACTGTTGTTGGGTCTTTCAGTCTGATCTGGGGCGCTACTGTTGTCGGGTCTTTCAGTCTGATCCGGGGCGGTACTGTTGTTGGGTCTTTCAGTCTGATCCGGGGCGGTACTGTTGTTGGGTCTTTCAGTCTGATCTGGGGCGCTACTGTTGTCGGGTCTTTCAGTCTGATCCAGGGCGGTACTGTTGTTGGGTCTTTCAGCCTGATCGGGGGCGGTACTGTTGTTGGGTCTTTCAGTCTGATCTGGGGCGGTATTGTTGTTGAGTCTTTCAGTCTGATCTGGGGCGCTACTGTTGTCGGGTCTTTCAGTCTGATCTGGGGCGGTACTGTTGTTGGGTCTTTCAGTCTGATCCGGGGCGCTACTGTTGTTGGCTCTGTCACCTTACTTAGAATTTCACGGTAGTATTATGCGCGTATCATAACTGTTTTAACCATTTTTTTGACCAGTGACATATTATGAAGCAATCGGAGTACGCTCGTCCAATTCCGTCGGAACTGGCCGAGCGGTGTTCCGATTGATTATGCTGCTGAAACTGATGACGAAATATTATGGAAAACACATTCAGCGTCATTTTGAACCACGAGGGCTTCTATCCATACTAATTTTATTGCATCTGGTAATGCAAAAGTAGATCATTGTCCCGATTTATGCCATTGTAAAATTGGACAATTTCTTCCTTAATTATTATTACTATTATTATTTTTACTGGTACTTATAGTATTTTATCGTTATTTGTTTGCTTTTTTCCATTTGCTTTTATATGTCGAAAATGATCGTGATTTAACGTTGAACTGCGGCGAAGCAACAGTGTGCGATGGGCCCTAAAATATTTTCCGTAATTGATAAACTTATCTTTTAAGCATTTCGACTACATAACATTAACAGGTACATGTCAGTGGTTATCAGCTTCAAACGTTACATGAACATTGGTCGTTTTCACCTGTAATCATGAAAAAAAAATGACATCGCTTTCGTGTGCCTAATTATTAAGTTAGACATAACATTAAGAATGCGCAGAGTATGTGTAATCATGTGTACTTTGAATTGGTGTTCGCGATTTTTTCGTGGGCTTCATAGTTTATGTATTGAACAGAAGTATCGCCATTTCTAAAATTCACAAGATTCAGTACGTCACAGTTTGTGAATAACCTTTTTGAAATGAGCAAAACCACTTTATTACTGAAGCAAATGACCGATCCGAAGAAACAAATTCCTGCATGACAGTGGTCGCTTTGGGTCAAAACTTTAAAACTTACCCCACCACTCAATGCAAAATCTTGCTAATTTTGAAAATAGTGATACCCGTATTCATCTGTGCTTCCTGGATACAGTGTACTGTATTATGCTAAATCGTTTAGTGGTATGGTCTACCGACATGTTCGCCTGTCTGTGGCTGCAAAATGAACTGTGAGATTGCTAATAGCATTGAGGAAAAATGATAAAACTATGTGGCCGGCTAGAACTTTTGGCTAGTATACTTACAAGTTTACTGACAAGTACACTTAATTTTGTTTTAATTCTGAACAACTGACATATAAAGGAAACGATGTCACTGTTCGAATTTACTCGCTGTCCAAATTTAGCAAACTTTACCCTATATATTTAACATGTAGAACCTAATTGTAAAGGTGCGTTTGATGGTGATGTGTCTTGATCAACGACACTGTAGGGTCAAGTCAGCTAAATTGGGACAACAGATAAATTCGGACACTGACATTGTTTCCTTTATATGTCAGTTGTTTGGAATTTTAAAATACATGTAATAAAAAAAAACTCGGCAAACAGTGAATATTCTGATGAGACGGCTCATGATGAGCCGTCTCATCTGAATTTTCACTGTTTGCAATGGTATGTCCGAATTTACCTGTTGTCCGAATTTACCTGACTTCACCCTACTTGTACCCTGACAGAATTTCATAAGTACTGTTCGTCCTCATTCCGCCGAGGTAAACGAATGCCTGAATATACTCTACCTCTATGGTGTAAAATCAAATGTTACAAAGACAAGCATTACGTAGGGTTGGTTGTACATCTGTCACTATTTCGTACTTAAATATTACATTTAATGTCTCTCCTATATCGTGTATTTCATATCAGTCCTCTCATTTCCCTTTAGCTCAATCACTCTTGAGCATTGAAAAATGTAACGTATATATATACTCCTCGCCAAAAGTTTAGCATATTTCTGCTCTATAGTACGCTTTTTACAAATTCTGCAGAAAATTTGCAAAGTATCAAACAATAATGTAATTTATGGAATTTGAAAGATGGATTACTCAAGCATACGCCTGATGATATTTTTGTCCCAAATTATCAGTCTGAAGACTTTTGGCGGGTTGACTTTTTCGTGTAAAATAATCGTTTTTTATCTTTTATTTTCTGCACATGAAAATGTCGTGATAGGAAAAAAATCCCATGTCAGACAGAATACCATACAATAAGTAAGTAATATAAAATTCGAAGTGCCAGTATCAAAGACCAACATTTTTCAGCAGGACGAAAATGTTAAGGATGCATAGGAAAATGCATTGTTAATGATTAACAAAACAAGTATTGACACGAGTTTCTTTTAGGTCTGATTTAGAAATGACTGGACCACAATCAATGTAGCAAATAACGGTTAACATGTCGTCTACAGACTATGGTAATTTGGTGTGTGAAAAAACATGTCGTCTACAGACTATGGTAATTTGGTGTGTGAAAAAATAAAATTGATAATGTTTTTCAGACACAGTTTTTGAAAGTGTCAAAAATTGTACTTTAATTACAGTGGTCTTAACTTTTGTCGTTGTGTATCCGAACAGCTATAGATTTTCAAAACTCAGGTGTGCAGGTGTTATATTGTACTGACTGTTCCGCTGTTTCAATAACCTCACATTGTTTTACTTATACATGTAAGAAGTCACCCTTATCAATTATTTCTGCTGCTAACTTCATAAACAGTTATGCTAAACTTTTGGCGAGGAGTATATTTTTTGTTTCGTCCTTGGCCACTTCGAATCGTACTATAGTAGTTTATATTTACTAAAGTTCCAATCAAAGTGCGATGGTAGCTACTAAAATGACGTCATAAACTTACCAAAGATCAACCGAGGTCTGGACCGCCGCTACTTTAGTAGCGAGATGGCGGTCGTTGAAGACTTTCGCGATTTCTGGGTGTACAACAAGTATCTATTTGTTCATATAATTATTTTAGGTCACTTATTATCATTTTAACTATAAATTATCGTTTTTAAAGACTACATGCACGGAAAAGGCAATGACTGCATAGTATTTATATCCGTTTCCATGACAATCTACTAATACAGCAACTTTTGGCGTTCGACTGGTTATGCGAGTGCGCATGCCGAAAATTCTAATATCATGGTAGCTACTATGGTTCGATTCGAACTTATTTAAATTAGCATGCGCATGCGTTTAACATCACTGACTCACGCTTGCATGCGCACGTAGAACCTATGCGCTTTGTCAGTCTTTCATTGTCTCTGACAGGGGTAGGACTTACGTCCGCCTCTAAGGACAAGATATATACTAGAACCAACTTCTAAACGACCACTTAAAATCATATTCCTTTTTCTGCAAAACAAAATTGAAAGCACTATCGAACATACGTTTCCATCTTTAATTAACTTGATGTATTAGTAAAATAAATCAGGTATCACTTAAATAAAAGTCTTATAATTATATATACTATTAAATAAGTGAAAAATACAGCTACATGTACCCCCGTTTCAGAAAATCACAACATTTCAGCAGTTTGTCATGATTCGGACAGAACCACAGTTCGGAATCTAATCAGCATTGCGAATACTTGAAATGGTTTACTGAACTTGAGAACGCATCATAGAACATCATTCGGATACACTTTTGGAAATTTCAGTCACAATTTCAAAAGCTTTCCCAGCAGAGTCCTAAGCCATACGAAGTTTGAAAATGAGGGCACATGTGCATCCCCTTTTGCCAGGAAAAAGCTAATAATGGTATTGATCTTAAATCTTTGAAAAAAAAAAACGTTTACATGACTAATTGGGTATAATGAATATATAAGAAAATTATGTCCGGATACCAACTGCTTATGAAAGTGTTCAAGACCAAGCAAGTGGTCGGTTAGAAGTTGTGCTTAGTATATATACACGTGTATTATGTTCCTTACATGTATTGATAAAGAACCCATATTAAATTGTTACAGTTTACTGGCCATGGCAGTCAGGGAAAATCATTAAATCCATCCATTCATCGATTCATTTCGTGGTGATTCACAGGGTATAATCGATTCCGCTAATTTTCGCTTCCTGCAGAGACTGTACATCATATTTGGCTTCCATCGAGACTATCTGCGAACTCTTGCTTCCTGCAGGGACTACTGTCCTCGAACATTGGCTTCCTGCCGAGACTGTCCGCGTGACTCTGCTTCCTGCCGAGAGCCTCGGCAGGAAGCAGTCACGCGGACAATCTCTGCAGGAAGCCATTTATCAGATACAGAAATCTCGGCAGAAAGCAAGAGATCGCGGACAGTCTCGGCGGAAGCCAAATATGATGTACAGTCTCTGTAGGAAGCGAAAATTAGCGGAAACGATTATACCCTGTGTGATTTCATTCCCCAAACCCTCTCGAGGCAGACGGGGTACCAACATTTCATCAGCGACATTTCTGACAGAGAAGGAAAATCTTAATGTTATTGCAAATAAATAGATAAATTAATAAAGTATTCTGCATTAAGACAAACTCTGGCATTATGGAGATGCACCGAATTAAAGGGATTTAACACTTGCAATGTTGGAAAGCATTTCTAAACGCAATTTGTTTTGTTTGAGAAAAAAAAAACAAGATTTAAAATTGAAGAAAAAAGTAAGATAATTTATTCCGTTCAACACCAGCATTGAAATAGTGTACTGCATCGTGTACCGTGGCTAAATTAAGAAACAGATTTTTGTTAGAATCGAAATATATTCCTTATAAGTAGTAATTTTTTGCCCAATGTAGCACTGGTTGGAGTTCCGTGTGGTGGATATTTCACGAGCGCGAAGCGCGAGTGATATATTCACTGACGACTGGCCGACTACCATTGATATTACTAGGTATCAAGAATCTTTTTCGATTCTAGTACACACACACACACACACACACACACACACACACACACACACACAACGAAAAAGCAAGTGTCTCCTCCAGAAAAGTTAAAACTTAACATTTATATGAACATGTACATATTTTCTATGAGCAGGTATATCTGTGGTTGCCTGTGATTGTGAGGTGGGATGGAGAGAATATTATGACAACTGTTATTACTTCTCGGACATCAGGCATCGTTACTCTGACTACCAACATGTTTGTGCTGCGAGGAACGCTTCTGTCTTTGTCTGGCAGAGTAGAGGAGAACTGGTAAGAAACACATAATATGTGATCCGCGACACGAGAAAACCAACAATGTGGTTGTGCGCCCAGCGCAGACTCAGAGCAACCTGAGCATACGCCCAGTTTGATGAGAATCTGCGTTATGTGCTCAAAGGGTAGCTACATGTAAGGATCTAAGCTACCTCCGTGCGGACAGCGAAGACTCTCATCAGACTGGGTGGATGCCCAGGCTGATCTGAGTCTGTGCTGGGCGCACAACCACATTGTTGGTTTTCTCGTGTCGCGGCTCAATTGTGTTTTTAAGGTGTATGGATAAGCTTGTTCGATTTTTCCGTAATCTTTACAAAGGGGAACAACTTTTGTGACACCCTGTTGCATTCCGGGAGGAAAAATACATTCCAAAATAGTGTTTACTCTTAACGGAAAAAATGTTCCTGGATAAGCCATATTTAATACTTAAACCATTCCATTCGGGATACCCCTTTAGTGGTATCTGGGCAAACAGTTTGGATCCAGATCAGGCCCCACAAATGTGGGGCCTGATCTGAGATCCAAACTGTTTGCTGCCTAGACATCATTTCTACAAGAGTTGGTTAGACCAATATTGCATAAAATATTCTCGATTTTTGATGCAGACGACATTTTAAGCAGACGTCAAAAATACCCAGAATGCAATGGGTTAAAACCCATTACAAAGGGAAGCAACATTAAAATGGCAGATTTACTTCCCTGAAAATGCAACCATTCACCTCAAAGAGATAGAAACCTGGGCCCCGTTGTTCAAAACTAACGACGTCGTTAGTTAACGTGACGTTAAAATTTCAAACTTTAACATCTCAACTATGCCAATATTTTTTATTGTAAAAATGTGTGAAGCTTTTCACATATTTTCAACAAAAATATCAGTGTATTTGGCTATAAAGTCACAAAACACTTAACAAGTTGACCTCTTAACGAGCTCGTTAGGCTAACGATGCTTTGAACAACTGGGCCCTGTTTTTTATTAAATGCAATTGCATTCATTAACATTTCATTCAATTTAAAAACATGAGAGTTTTTTTTTTCAAAGAATTGTACACATTTCATAATAATCTCAAATGTAGAAATTTATCTTAAAGCTAGATTATTGGTTTAGTAAGTAATCTTTTTGCAAGCCCAGGCTTATATTTTTAGGACTGGGTTACAAACCTGATCATGGAGGGACCTCGGATTATGTACTGGACCGGTCTAAAGCTGGTAAATCGTCACTGGAGATGGACTGACGGCACTCCTTACAGTAGAACTAATGCGTAAGTCTGCTATTGTAACTAAGACTTCTATAGTCATAATTATTGGCTTCTAAGTCAAATAACGGGAAGTTCTTCCTGTGTTACTGAGGTTTCTGGACACAGCAATGGAACGTGGTAAAATAATGTGCAAGAAATAGGTAACTGAAAGACCTCAAAGTCGTCACCTAAGTACAAATAATGAATAACTTTAAGCTTTTTAGTATTTCGTAAGGTATATGAGAACACCATGTTTTTCCTGCTATCTTCAGGGAAACAACTTTTGTGACACCCTGTTTGCTTTCCTGGGCAATGTAGCCCTTCCAAGTATGGCGTCTAAGAAGTTGCTCCTCTAGAAACAAATTCTTTCCCATTAAGAGTTGACACCTATCAAGAAGGGGGTTAAAACATGACAGTTGCTTCGTCCGAAGATGTACCAATTCCCCTTATATATCGGCAATACGGGTTCGAGGTTATAAAACTTGAGAATGATTTCAAACTCAAAATAAAGCACACTGATTGGCTGCTTCCGAGCATGTGCTCGGAAGCAGCCAATCAGTGTGCTTTATTTGCAAACTACATACTCGGAAGCAGCCAATCAGTGTGCTTTATTTTGAGTTTGAGAATGTACTCAAGTTTTAGAACCTCTGGGCACGGTTTAAAATTTAAGAAATTCTAAATCATCGCTGATTCGTTACAAAATAATGCATTAGGTGAAATACTCAGCGAGTTTACTTACATAATCTGATGATGATTTTAAGTCAGATAGTCACCCTCAGCTTTACTTTGTACGAGGCTACAAGTGGCAGTCTGCATAGATATGTCTCCCAGCTTTCACTCGTTTTGGGGACCTGTGTAGAAAGAAATAATAATTTATTCGTCAAATGCAAACGAAATCATCAAAAGTCAATTGATATGGTGTATACAATGGAGTCTACCAAAAACATTTATACAGTCTGTTTATACAGGAAGCTATAAAATAGAAAACGCATGTGCAGCCGGGCAGCTTAAGTGATTCATTATTGTTTCCGTTTGCAGTTATTACCTAAAACAGAGAGAATTGAATTACTTTAGTATCAATTACAGGTTTGAGAAAATCATTTTCCCCTAATATGAATTTAAGCGAGCATCTCACTTCTAATTCGACCTGACCATGCCCTAACAGATACTAACGACGTCATAGCCTTGTTACCATAGCAAATGTAGGATTACTGACTGAAAGTGATTAATACCTTTGCAGAATGACGTCTCAGTGACGTCACTTTGACAACAACAAGAATTCATAGTTGCTATGATAATAGCGCATTAATATCATCCTTGTCTGCAAGGGTATACGGCAATCGGAGCACGCTCGGCCAATTCCGTGAATCATTTGATTCACGGAATTGGCCGAGCGTAGTTCCGATTGGGGTATACGGCGTATGTCATGGTCAGCGAATTTATCAATGACGCAACACTATAGATTTTCTAAACTGAAATAATTCTTTCTCAATTTATCTAATCTTGTGTTTTAATTGACAATGGTTTCAGCCATTGGTATCGAAATCAAGAAGGTAACACTCACTCTGGGGATACCTGTACAGCTATATACAGCTACAAACCTTATCAGGGACAGATGAGACAACAGCGTTGTACTACCACGTGGGGATCTATATGTGTCAGACCTAAAGGTACATTGAATTTCATACATTTCTGACCTTCCAATTCTTTGTCAATAAAATTCCACTGGGTACACAACTTGATTCAGCACACAACGTTGACTCAACACTGAATGAGTGAATCAATATAGGGATCAAACATAGTTTCTCATGCATTTACGTTTGCCAGGTCCCTCGGCACCTGGCAAATGTAAATGCAATGAAAAGCAATGTTTAATTGCTGTTAGTGCATAAATTCAAGCATAACGCTACAAAAATAAGGAAAGTGTTTGGGCACTATTTTTTTTTACCTCATCACCATAACCTAGCAGATACATACACGCACTAGGTATTTCTATCAAACTCCTCGGGTCAGGACATGGTCAGCTGTCCTGATCCTTTTGAAAAACCTTTAGCAGCAGTTCACAAGTCAACATTATGTTCCCTAAAGTTTTCACTCAATGGCGTCTGCACCGTCCATATTTACAATATCCGAATTTGTATAACTATTGCGAGGAAGTCTTATCGATACCTAAAGCTACAAACTTGCCGCTTGCTTCAGTATTGATGGAGTACTGCCCTGACTCTTTCATATAAAAAGCCGCAAAGCCGTGCATCAACAGCGCGTGGATTTCCTTGTTGAAACAGAGCTTTCCGCTGGTTGATACACGGCTGTTAATAGCGTACGGCACCGCTTTTTTATGCAATAAAGTTGATTCAACGTCTTGGCGTTGAATCAACGTCTAGTCACTGTTGAGTCAACGTTGTGTATCTGCTGGGATTTCTTAGCCCGCAGTCCATCTACCCAACAGTTTGTATGGATTTTGATTATATCTCAACTCCATATATTTTTCATTAGAAATTGCAGACGGTTCCAGTAGTTTTTAAAAGCCGCGTCCTGCGGCGTCTGATCTGGATCAACATTTTCTCGCCAAGATTCTTATTATGGCGTTTACTTTGTTAACTGTGATTATGTTGGAACCCCGAACATAAATCTTAGAATCAGTGTATTGAAAATTCTGTTTCTTTCTCCTATCTTGCACTGTTTGCAAAAAGTGTTATAAGACAGCCCATAATAAGAGAATAATTGAGCCGCGACACGAGAAAACCAACAAAGTGGTTGTGCGCCAAACACAGACCCAGATCAGTCTGGGTATCCGCCCAGTCTGATCAGAGTCTTCGCTGTTCGCATGGAGGTAGCTTTGACCTTAGCTACCCTATAAGCCCTTAGCGAGGAATCTGATCAGACTGCGCGGATGGCCAGGCTGATATGAGTCTGTGCTTGGCGCACAACCACTTTGTTTGTTTTCTCGTGTCGCGGCTCAATTGTGGATTTGTCCGAGTGTATGGACAGATAAGAAGACTGAGCAAACAACACAGGTCCCCTCTTAAGGATAGAATTAATTCTTGGAGGAGCAAATTCTTCCCTCTAATAATTGACACACATGGAGAAGGAACAATAATAATAATAACAATAATAATAATAATAGTAAAGTCTTTATTGCAAGAAGATGACATATTTAGCAAAGCATACTAATCTCACACATGGTCCTCATAAAACAAAAATACAAATTGAACATATGAGTCATATTTACATATATACACCATTAAGATGTCTGGGAGACCTAAGAGACTGTATATGCGAAGAATGATTTGGTAAAAAAATAAGTTCTACTTGCAGAATGATTCATTAAGAATTAAACACTATGTAGAATGATTCATTAAAATGGTTAAGAACCTTTTCCTTAATACTGACTGTTTAGCCATAGTCATAACAAGTTATAACATGTCATTAGATGACTTCATGAAAACATTATAAAATGAATGTTACAAAATGAATTTGTACAGTTGCTTCCTGCGAAAATACAGCTATTAACCTTTATTCCACTGCAGATATGTTGGATTTCTGTGACTTGGCTAATGGCTGGAGGTACATAGATGGCAGATGCTTGAAGTTCTTTGACACACCCTTACCCTGGTTTGATGCCCGGAGAACCTGTCAGGATCACCAGGGAGATTTGACAATCTACAAAAATTACAACCAGATGTTAGACCTTTTTGAGATTGTACCCTGTCGCAGTGTTGAAGATACTGTCTGGATTGGGCTCTCTGATACTGTAAGTTACCGTAAAATGAGCCGCGACACGAGAAAATAAACAAAGTGCCATGTGTGTCCAGCAAAGACTCAGATCAGCCTAGGCATACGCCCAGTCTGATCAGACTCTTCGGTAGCGCTTAAAGGGTAACTAAGGGTATAAGCTACATCCATGCGGACAGCAAAGACTCTGATCAGACTGGGCGGATGCCCAGTCTGATCTAAGTCTTTGCTGGGCGCACATGGCACTTTGATGGTTTTCTCGTGTCGCGGCTCAAATACTAATAAAATTTCCTTTTAAAAAGGAAAGCTTACCCAGCTAAGACAGTGAAATTTTCATGAGTTGTTTATTGAAATAAACCCGATTGTTAGTGCACTTTCTGTTGCTAACTTTTATTTAGCAAAGAATTTAATTTCTAACTTATTGAATGGTGGCATTATCCACGAGTGTAAGGTAAAAACAAGTGTAGAATTTATTTGAAAAAAAAAACAAATTGAAAAAAAATATTTAAACACACACACACACACACACACACACACACACACACACACACACACACACACAACAACAACAACAAAAAACAATTTTCCAACGTTTTGGCCGGCCGTTTTAGGCATGTCTCAAGGAAAATAACTATATGGACCTATTTCAAGTCTTTTCTTCACGGCTGTTGAGTCACATTTAGTCTGAATCAAAATTGTAGGAAAGGCTGTTTCAAACCCATGTCTATGGAATCTTGGCACATCTGAACTTGGCATCAAAAGAAGACAATAAATTTATATTTACTGAAGTTTATTTTTGGTTTAAGTGGCATCAGTGGCAGTGACTGGAACAAAATTTTGACACTCTGAGTAAATATGCATGCTGCTGTTGTTTGGGACAACAGCTTGCTTTACACCATTTGGGAACAACAAAGCACGGGACTCATTGTTTTCGTATTTCCATGAACTCCCGGCAAATGAAATTTATCTCTTTTCAGTAAATGTGATAAGGGAAGAAAATCGTCAAAAGCGCTTGTTTCTAAATTTAAACAATAAATTTGAACTCTGCTCTCTCGGATTTTACACTGATACACAGATCAGCCCACTCTGGCATAAGCGCAGTCTGATCAGTCTGGTATCAGCATGAAAGATGAAGAATATATATATGCCGAAAAAGACTGATCAGATCCAACGAATGCATCGGCGCTGGACAGTGTGCCGGCTGCTCTGACTAGTCAGATTATGCGATGCCCTAAGGCCTAGTTTTCGCGATGCCGCTGCATATTTTTTTGGAAAAGCTAATGCTTTGCGCTAAGCTATATATAAAAACACTGTTTCTTACACAAGTTTGGGTATATTTCTTAGGATGCAAAGCCAAATACTTTGCATTGCATTCACAGTTTTTTTTATTTTATTCCATCAGTTTATAAAAAGCAAACGAAATGTGGCCAAGTTCAAGGCACTTGTAAAAGAAAAACGATGTACTTATGTTGTAATTGATAAATAAAATATTGTTTAAAAACCAAAAGAAAAACGTGCTTTTTAACGGAAATATTTAAATAAAAATACACGAACTATCAAAAATAGAATAAAGTTTCCATCGTTATTTTTAGCAGATGAGGCAAATCGGATATGGATATAAATAGACAAAATCGGACGAGATATTGTTTGTTATGTCTGTGAAGAAAATAATGAAGAAATGCTGTCTCAAACCGGAACGAACTTTCCGACCTCTTTAGCTTAATTGCTGCCCTAAAAAAATCTAGAACGAATCGTTGCAGTACACACTCACTGTGTACACACTCTCCTGGTATTTTCCGACTAAGCGTGACGTATCGTTTCTTCCAAAAATGTCTCGGTATCACTAAACCACTTGAATACTGGCTTGCGATCGAAAGCGCAAGCCAAAAATTGTATTACCGAAAATAATTATCGTAATTGTTCAACATGCGACAGTTTGGTTTTATAATGCAGAAATACGTCCAAATAGCCTAGTAAGCACAGGGACAGCTAGGTTTTAGCAAAAAGTGCAGGCCCTGGTCGGCCTGGTCTTTTAGAAGCTACCTGATCTGTGTCTGCACCGTTTGGTCAAACCTGGCTGTCCCCAAACTTAGAACGTAAACTATAATCAGCAAAGGTGGGCCATTACATTTTCCTCAGGCAACTGTTTGATTTTAATGTTACCAAATAGATATGTTTTATAGAAGTGTATAGATTATAGTTTCTGGCCCTTTGGCATCAGTGGGGTATCAATGAACTTATTCTGGAAAATCGTATTCATGAAGATTGAGCGGGGTTTAATTCTGTCTTTTTGGTCATTTTCGTTACCATACAGTCTTTCCAATAATTGTTGTAATAAAAAGCCACCGTTTTTTTTTTTTGCAACACCGGTTTTTTGCAAACTTCACTTGTCTTTTTAGTCTTATTAGTCACTTAAAACCACTTTAAAACATTAATATAGGTCATAGACGTTAATATCTATATGTTTTGCGCCAAACAATATTTAGTCTTGAGTTTGAAATAACAACACAAACTTAAAAATCCCATAGGAATTTTGAAAATCCAGTTTTCCCATGGGAATTTTGAAAATTTCTATTGGAATTTTTCCCATATTATGAAATGGGATTTTTCCCACAAGATAATGAGAAAAAATAAAATAATTGTTTTAAGTCTTAAATCTTCATATTAAGTCATAAATATTGCAGAAAAAAATTCTACTTCTTAATTCAAAAGTTTAATTTTTCCCATGGGACTTTTTCCCATTTGCCATGTGAGATACATATCTTCCAGTGGCCCGGAAATACTGTGTACTGCTTGTGTTGACGCAAGTAAATATGCGAAATATGCCACAGATTACTTAGAATCCATGTACAAGTACTGAGCTATATAACATGCCAGAGCCCTGGTTTGTTATTGTTTACCATGTTATCTAAATTTCAGGTTCAGCCAAGGATATGGAGATGGATCAACAATGACACGGTATCACATTACCAACATTGGTACTCATACGCAAATCAAATACTGTAAGCATCCCGTTTCTCTAATACGTAATTTGTTAATTTCAGGTAAATTAGCTCACCTATAGGGGAAGCAGTTCTACAATTTTGCCTTCCTTCACTCTTTAAGGAAATAAATTGCTCCCCTAGGAGCATTTTTTCCAGTAGAGTAGACCCAGTTTGGAAGGACTTCTTCGTCCAGGAAAGCAAACCAGAATTCAGAAAGGTTTTTTTTCCATTTGTAAAATTGCGGCAAAATCTAAAGTGTAACCATTCCCTTTTAATCGTTTTTAATGTATAAATTTAATATTAGAGTATTAAAATTACCTCTCTTTGAATATTTATGTAAATCTCTAAAGGCGCCCCGAGTTGTAGTAAATAATTTTGCAAATGCATTAGCGGTTGTGCTGCTTGTGATATATATAAGATAATATATGCATTTTGCCTTCCTGATCTGTAGCCTTGTACAAGGCTTAATTCTATGGAAAAAGTGACCAGTTAGAAAGTTTGTTCATTGTAATGTCATGACTACAATATATGAAAATAATCCGGGAATAAAAACCCATTCATTCACGAATGAAACCTATGATAATGATCCATGAATAAAAACACGTCATTATCCATGAAAGAAATAATAACAACAAACATATAGCTACTTTTATAATGAGCATATACATTGGTACTGAATTGAGCTAGTAGCGAGTAAGACCAGAATGCTCTATATGACTGATCAATGCTTTTTCTGTTTGACACATTAGTGAAAGTGATATGTTCAAGTAAAATCATAATGATTGCAGTATTTGAATAATGCGCCTCAGTTTATAGAGATATTAAAATCACTAATCTATCGGGGCTATACATCGTGATAGTTACATTTTTTTGTCTTCAGGCAGAACGGATCAACATGTGCTGCTGCCGATCCGATGAACAGCTGGTCTTGGCGAAACTATGTTTGTGACACACCACACAAGTTTGTTTGTAACAGATCCATTGGTAAGCCATGGAAAAGTATATTTTGAGATACTTGGCATATACATATATTGGTAATATACCAAACAAAAAAAAAATAAAATAAAATAAAAAAGAGAGAACGCACACAGTAATATTTTAATATTTCTTGAAAATAACAAATAATTCAAAAACAATAATCCATACAGTGTTAGAGGTAGGCAGTCGGACACGTCCACCCGAAAATTTAATTGTTTCAATTCAGTACTTTGTGACGCGTCTCTGAACAAGGCAAAGGGTCATCTTTTCAATCTCACAGTTTTCAATAAGAGGCCATTATCAGTGATTTCATTAATGCATATTTTTCATGCATATGGAAAGTACAATTACTCATGTACGCCATGATGAAGACTGAGCAAGATTTGATCAGAAATATGGATTTTTAAACATTTTCTCATCATGCGATAAAAGCTAAATTAAACGGGAAAATCTTACTGTGTGCGTTTTTTTTGTTTGGTATATGTTTCATCGTTCTATAGATAAGCTATGCAGATATAAGAGTTGTAACATTTAAACATATGCAACAGGACCATGTGCAAGTAAGCAGGAACTTTATATTGTAAAGTTATTTTACCGCTAGGAGACGAACTTAAAATGTAACACAATCACAAGCAAGTAATAATAAAAATAATAGTGACAGTGCAAAGAAATATTATCCTTCAATGCTTCAGTGTGTCATACGCATACTTATTTGTGCTGAGTGCAAACTGAATGTCAATCAAACGGAGCGATTATGAATATTAATGTTTTACTCAACAGGTGTATGTCCCACGGGCTGGCTTCAGAACCAAGATCGCTGCTACCAACCTAACGTTGTCGATATATCCAGAAAAACATGGTTTGATGCCAAAACCTATTGCGAATCTATCGGCACTTCTGGAGGACTGCTGATTATCAACAGGTCAGCAGCTGTGATTTGATTTTCTGTTTTAATTTTTAAATGCCAGAGACAAAAATAGCTTAACTTGAAAACAGCGTAGATACTGATGAAGCGGCGCATACTGAGTCGCCTCATTCAGATCTTCACTGTTTTCTAGCTAGATTGTGAATTCTCAGTACGATATGGCTTGGATAAAACGGGGTTTTTTTAAATTTGCAGAGTCAAATTTTGTCGTCTGCTTTAGGGCGCTTAAAGGGTTATGTTCCTGGAAAAATTACTATGAAAACTGGCCCCGAGGTTATAAAACTTGAATACATTCTCAAACTCAAAATAAAGCACACTGATTGGCTGCTTCCGAGCCTGTGCTCGGAAGCAGTCAATCAGTGTGCTTTATTTTGAGTTTCAGATTATACTCAAGTTTTATAACCTTAGACCCTGGTCTATTGGGGCCTTCACTAAAGGCAAATAATTAAACTCTCTCGAAGAGTCACTCCAATTTTGGACGGGCTTTTATCGTTTAGGGACGCAAACAAAGACTCACTGAAAATTTGTCCCCTCGTAAAAATGGCGGGAAAAGCTGGAGGTTTTCAGTCATCTAAATTCACCTGAAGATTCACGGCGCCTGTATCTGCAGGAGTTTTTACGTATTGCCCGCACCTGTTAATATTCTCTTTTCATTTAATGACACTTTTTGTACCTGACACACATGGTTTTTGGCGGTTTATGTTGGTACTAGTCCAACATCTCGTTATCATTTCTTTTTATTGACACTATTTGATATCTAACTGGACATAGATTAATTTTCCTTATCATATGACATCGCATCTGAGAGTGTAATAAAGCCATGCATTAAAAGCGATAATCCACTAGTGGATTAAATATGCAAATTACGTCGTAACGTTATACGTTGACGTCCATTAAAATGTCGCGTTTTCTAATGGCGAAATCGTGACGTTTTAGTGTAAATTTTGCTTATAAAATGCGTTTTTAGTGTCATATGATAAATAGAATCTGGCATTCGTGCTCCTGTATTATTGAATTTATTAAACTCGTT
Source organism: Ctena decussata (assembly GCA_963989385.1). Taxonomy (NCBI): domain Eukaryota; kingdom Metazoa; phylum Mollusca; class Bivalvia; order Lucinida; family Lucinidae; genus Ctena; species Ctena decussata. Next base: position 52,224,314 of record OZ022506.1, read on the forward strand.
AAGGAAACCCGATAAGATGCTCGGCAAAGCCTCGCATCTTATCTTTTTCCTCAACTCGTTTAATAAATTCAATAATACATGAACAGACATGTAAGATCCTCTGTTTACACCTTCACCTGCTTATTTGTTAACATATTTACTTACAGTCAAGGGACAAAAGTAATTCTGCAAAATTAATTTTTCCATAGACCAGTGTATTTTCAAGTCTATTGGAAATTATTTTATGGCTCTTCTGTTCAACGTAATACAATCATTTTGTAATGGTAGAAGCTAAATGAAATGAATAAGGCTAGCGATTTATTTATTTCATTTTAGCTGTTCATCGTATACGTAAAAAGCATGGCTGAAAGTGTACGTTCGGAATTTTAGTTATTGTCTTATGACATCGCCATTGATTTCAATGGAATTTTTTTGTTTGTAAAATTTATGCTCAGATCTTGACAATTAGGGGGCAAAATTAAGTTCTGTAAAAACTGCTATTTGAGTTGTTTATTTAGCTTCAAATATTAGTAGTTGTTTACGATTGTCCCAGGACAACTAACTATATTACATGTGAATGCACCAAAGTCTAGGAGAATATATGTTTATGTGGAATGACTTTTTTATAATCTTGGGATTATACTGAATGAAGTATATCACTTTTGTTTTCTTAATTTCAGTGACACTGAACAGCAGTTTATCACCAGCACACTCCATGATCTGCATGTTAATAGAGCTTGGTTAGCCTTCTCTGGTAATGGATTTGTAAAATTATAGTCACTTTTATGTATGAATGAAAAAAAAACAAGACATACAAAACATACAAGTTATACGGTCAACGTAAAGGACTGTCAACCCATCGAGGGATCAAAACAGCAAACGTATAGATCAGGCACTGGGAGCCTTGCCATCATTGTGGTTTGTTAAATAAACTCAAAAATTAATTGCCTCTGAGGATATCATTATCAAAGTAATAAAAGGTCTTAAGCCAATTGTCCCCTCCGTTTGAAATATAACACAAACTATTTTTATGTTTACAGCCTTTTATTCACTCTTAAGTCTAGTGTGTAGTTTACACAATATGTCTTCCACATAAGTTTTCTGTGCTAATACGCAAAAGACTCCGTCTAAACAGAGCTATGCACTGCATATTCTTCCCACATGTAAAAACTACAAGGAATAGAACATGTTCTATCTTTATGCTTTTTTCCATAAACTTTTTACCAATCAGAAGAGAGTTCACTTAGGTTAATTGCTTTTGCAACCTCAGCAGGTACCTGGAAATACCAAAATATTAATATCAGTACTATTATAGTGTATATTTCTTGAATATTACATGTATTTTACAAAGGATAACAACTTTTATGACTTCCTGACAGCATCCCTGAATGTTGAAGTCCTTTCATTTTAGGGCTTGTACTCTTATACGCTGCAATTTCTCTTAAGAGTATGCGCAATGAATAATACACAAACTGGAATCATCAGCATGTCCTCAGTCTTTTTTTTTTGTAACATAAAAGATGACAAAAGTATGCAGACACTTCAATATAAATTCAGGAAACTCTGAGAATGTATGTGTTCTCTGCACATCATAAAAACACAAAGCCATATGCGGTACACTTCTATATATGTATTTTTTTTACCACATGTGCAAAAACATATCGTCTAAACCAGGCTTTAGAGTTGCTGTATGGGCATAACAGAACATGATTTTCACAGAACCTTTTTAGTCTTTAAAGCTGAACCAAGTAGTGAAATACTTAGAAAGTTTGGATAGGCACATACTTCTGTGTGAAAGTCTGTTCCGAAGTTTATTAGGTGACTGAAATTTTAGGCCCTTAAATAATGTCAAAAGTAAAATGATGGTATACCCAATAACAACTAACAAGGGTCTAAACGGTGCTGACATGAATCTGATGAAAATGAACAATGCATTTATGAAAACTTCAGCCTCCTAATACAGCTAGTTCTGGAGTTATTCTTCTACCTTCGAGGGAATATATACTGTCTAAAAAAAGAGAATAAACCTGAAACAATATCAGTTAAGCACATCCTATAACCATAGTCAGAATAATTAACATACCAAATGCCAATACTAAAACGACTCTCTCGGTCAAGCGGTTCAAAAGTTGGAAAAATGACAAAGAGCCATAAATTAGTCGAAAATATGACAATTGAAAATCCAAAATCAATGCACGTCTTCAGATCATGGTGAAACATTCTGCACAATTTCAAGTCGCCTCGATCAAAGATGTCGCAGAAGTTGCAAGGACAAGATGTGAGGCAGCAAGAGGCATTACTACATATACATGACCGAAGCAAAAAATAAAAATAAAAACTACATGCACATCATCATATCATAAGGACACAATCTACAAAACGTCAGTCCTATGAAAGAAGTAGGAGGAGTGCAAGGAGCAGGTTTTCAAACGAACGGACGGACGGACGGAAGGACAGACGAAGGTCATTTGAAATTACTCATTTCTATAATTGCCTTTCGCCTACGTCTGGTGACAATAGCAAGTACATAGACAATCAAATATACCCACATTATTCACTAATTTCTATAATAATTGCTCTATTTCAGATCTCAGTGCTTCTGACCTGCTGACCTGGACTGATGGTAGTGCTGTTGTAAATTCCAGTAGATACCAACACTGGGACTCGCACTATCCCCATACTGACCCAAAACGGTTTGACTGTGGAATTGTTACCTCTACAGGTGTGTCTTATATTACTGTCCTGCTTCTAACATGTAGTTATGAAGTATGATTCTGTAAGAAAAAAAAATATACTTAAGGACAAAGTTCTGAACGGATGTTAAATTAACATCCGTGCAGAACTTTGTCCTTAAGTATATCTGCTTTGCGATACATACATATGAATCGAAACACAGAATAATCAAATAAACATGTATTGAGACCAAACTAAGCCTCACGTTTAATGACAAACTCCACCGAACTATTCTTACTCTCTTCGATAATAATGTCCCACACTAAATTTTAGAGGGGAACATACTCATTTCAGTGTGGATTCTGTTAATCGTGGCGTCCGCGTCAGTGTGATGTGTTTGCACGATGTCTCTTGATCTAGTTAGTAGATTTTTACCAAACTGAAACAGGCCTGTATGCATCATAGTGCATGGCTGATTACACCATTTTGATGGTCACAGGAAAACCGAGACATGTCGAACGTTTGCTGACAATTTTATTTCTCTAGAAGCATTGCCTTGCTGGATAAGCCCTGCATAGATATGGTACTAAGATAAGCTAAAAGTGCAAAACATGAATAGGTTATGGTGACTCTAATCCCATTTTCAAGGTCAAAGTCTTATTTGTACTATATTTCTTAAAGAGTGGAGGACATTTAAAATATAATTCATGAATATATAATAAGTAAATGCTCTTGGTAATATTGGTGACATTGACCGTTATTTTGCGAAGACAGTAGTGTGTGTTGAGTGGGTGTGGTGGGGTGGCGGATACGCTGGTGTGGTGCATCTATTTTTCCCTGAAAAATAATAGATGTGAAAGCAGGCGTTGATGTTTTTTTTTTTTTTTTTTTTTCTCTTTTTTTTTTTTTTTTTTTTTTTTTGGAATAAAAAGTTAATGCTTCGACTTACTACTATTTTGTTGGACATTTTTGGCAAATTAAATAGAATATTCTTTAAGAGTTCATGTAAGCCTGTTTTCTTATTATCTGATCAAAACTGTTTGATTGTTATGCTGTATATTTATATATACTGGTCTGTTGAGATGGTTGTCTTTTATGCATATTTTCTCAAAGGTCCATGTTTTTTAAAAGATTATAATTTGTCAACACGAACAGTTAGCTAAAATTAAAAGAATTTCCTCCTTTTAAAGATATTTGTTTCTATGCTGAAGCTATATCCTTTAGCAAAATTAATTCCTATCAGCTTTGTTAATTATCATAGCATTTTTTAAAGGTTAGCTTTTAATCGCAGTCAAAAGCTTTCTTTCTTCTTTTGTTTCTTCTACCAGCCAGAGATGCGAGATGGTCAAATGGGTATTGTTTTAACTCCGAGCCTTTTATCTGTGAAATGAAGGTTACTGACAGACCGTTCTTGAAGCCTGCTCCACCAGGTAAGAGTTGCTCACAATCACAATACTATACAGAGTTTTTTTAGAAAGCCTTCGTGAAAGCCTGAGAACCAAGCGAATGCTCAGCGTTGTATCACCGAATCAGTGTCATGATATTGAACCTACGTGGATATCTCAAAGACATTAAGTCTTCCGCAGTGACTACCACCAACAAATGTAATACAGACGTCGACAGTTTCTCGGGTGCAAAGCCAAGAGTGAAATCCCGACATTTCATCACACGAGTTGATGATATTAGCGATATTCACTGCAAAGAATGAATTTTTTTTTGTCGTTAAGATGGTTAATGGGCCTTTGATTGATGTTGTTTCTGTTTAAATAGATATCAATTGTGTATGATTTGACGTTAAATAAAATATAGTTCATGCTTAATTTTTCTTGAAGTTTGCATTTCTTCATTTGTAAACTTACCCCGTTGGATCAGGCCTAAAGTTACAGAATTTAAATCACTGTTTGTCTCAATCTGATTACTATTATCCGAATAAACTGATATTTTCAGTTACCAATCATTGTGATCCAGACTGGATTCTCTACAAGAAAAAATGTTACTATTTCGGACCAGTCAGAAACCAAACGACTAAAACCTGGGATGAAGCTAAATCCTATTGTCAAGCAGCAGGAGGGAACCTTGTTGTCATAGGAGATCCATATGAAATGTCTTTTGTTACAGGTAGTGTAAAAATTAAGGTGTTTGGGAGAACTCTCTATGGACGTACATGTGGATTTCCCATTTTGCTTCCCTTCTCAGTTTATGTCAACAAGCATAGACCCCATTTTGGAAAGGCTACATTGTCTAGCGTTGTTAACAGGGAGTCAAGAATAGATCTATAACAATCCATCATGAGTTTCCTTGTAGGATAGAGAAATCTCATCAGGTGTCGGAATTTCAACCAGGGGCGAGGCTTGCCGACCCCGAAGGTGAGATTTAGCTATGCTACATGGACTGGTTCGTGATGGCTTATTTTTCTACCACTTTTAGCTGTCTTTAAACCTGAAATCGGATAAGGCTTTAAAACAGGAAAAGTTTTTAACTTAGAAAAAAATACATTTAAACAATGGGAATTTCAGGCACCATTGTCTTCTACACCAGCTTTTGAGCTCTGAAGCACTATTGTGGTAGCCTCCTGATGACTTTTAGATATATTGTAATGGCATCAGTCTGCATAAAAAAATTGATAACTATCTAACTTGATTCTCTATTAATTGTGTGCCAACAAATGGACTTGTCTGAGTTAGAGGCTAGAAGATCCCATGTTTGATACAGAAATTGTCAAAGTGTCTGAACTTTTTAACCAGTGATCTGATGTAAATATTGAGTAGCCCATCTTAAAAAGGGTGTAAACAGTTTTCACCTAAAAAATAGACGGGAAGATGACTATTTATTTTCCAGAGGGCAAAACCAAAATGCAGCCTAGCCTCTCAGTCTCGCGCGTCACGTTTCATGACATGTTTTTACAGACGTCATTAAAGTTGGTGATATCACAAACCTATGATCTGCTATCAAAACTCGTCCTGGTTGCTTCCGTGTCCATTTTGTTCATTTAAAAATTGAAATATTAGCCATAAATGGAAAAGTCTGGTTTCTGCAAAGAAAACGAAATCTACATTAACCATTTTTTTGTTTTGTTTTCTTTTCACTGATTGGATACACTTTACATACTAGCTGAATAAACTTTTATATCTCTGCTTCGTGACATCGTTTTTCATAGATCTAAAATGCGAACAGAATGTAGATGAAGAAAATTTAAGACGCTGATAGAAATGTTGAATCACTCTTTTCAGGCGACGCTTTGAAATTTATGTCACTTCACGGAAACCCAATTAAGTTTACATGCAAATTTTATGACGTCACTTTCATTTCACGTTTCGTGACGTCAACGTCGCACCTCAACAAGGCTCAAAATGTCAGGCACTGTCACATATGAGCTGGAAACCTATCTTGTATATGTGGAAGTGGGAGAAAGTTGTTTCTTCGTAAAAAGGGTGAAAACATAGAGAGTTCATTCTAGAGCAGAGCACACATTCAAAAGAAGAAACATAAGCCATACTTCGAAGTTTCGGCTATTCAAGCCTCATCAGTGACCCTGACAATATCTGGTCACAAAAGCCAGAAAAAAGCATACTGTAATTTCTTGATTTTAATAAGGGAGTCAATTCAAAGACTGTACGTATCAAAAAGTGTCCAAATGGTGAAAAACGATGATTTAGAAAGAAAAAGTCTAAGCCGATCAAAGATTTCTGATTTCTCAGAATATATCCTCTGATCTCAATGGACAAAAATTAAATATAATCTGCACTATGGCTGATGTACGGGGAGACGTTTTATGGCCGCTATACGGCACAACACCAGCTGCATGAAGTCAGATTAAAATTTAAGAGAGTTCCTTTAAGAGTTGATCATACATTCAAAAGAAGGAGCATATGCCATACTTGGAAGGTTCGGCTATTTAAGCCTCATCAATGACGCGGACAATATCGGGTTACGCAAGCCAGAGAAAAGCATACTGTAATTTCTCAATTTAAATTAGGCAGTCAACTCAAAGACTTTTAGTATCAAAAAGGGTACAAATGGTGAAAACGATGATTTAGAAAGAAAAAGTCTAAACCGATCAAAGATTTCTGATTTCTCAGAATACATCCTCTGATCTCAATGGACAAAAATGAAATATAATCTGCACTATGGATGATATACGGGTAGACGTTTCACGGCCGCCACACGGCACAACGCTAGCTGCAGTGAGGTCAAATCAAAATCTTAAATAATTCCTTCAAGAGCAAGCATACAATGTCATTCAAATCCTACAAACGTATGTGTTGTATTATCTATGTATGTTTTTAAAAAAAAGTGAACTAAATATGTTTAAACAAAAAAAATACATACATTAAAGCTCTGTTTTAGCCCCACAAATGACAAAAATAATGATAAAGGCAGCCGTTACTTACGATTCTTATTATTTCTATATTCACAGTCAATCAGGCTTCTATAGTTACGGCATGGATAGGTTTGAGATTCAGTTCAGCAAATAGTCAGTTGACTTGGGTTGATGGACACACCCCAGGACAGAATTCGGTAATATCAACTTCTGAAATTGAATTTTTTATCCTGTCTTCAGTAATATACATTGAATAACGGCATATAGCATAGCCTTGTAGGTTTATGGATTGCATATTATACTCCCTCGCAAAACGTAGTTTTGGGTGGAGTATACTGTTTTCAGCATGTCCGTCCTTCCATCTTTCTGTCAACATTTGAGGTTTTGCTGCAAAACTTAAAAAGCTTTTGTCATATAATGAGCAGATTTACACCACACCATAACCATGATAGAATGCAGGTGTGATAGAAAAATAAGGACTGATGGCAAGGGTGATGCCACTTTGTGATTCTTACAAATATATGTTTGTATTACGACTGAAGTATAGAAAATATTTTTTGACAATTTACAGGGCTTTGAACTTAGCCATTGTCAGACCTTTGTACGTATTAAATAATGGTTGATCGTGCATACTTGTAATAACCAATTTCATTATTTGAAACAGTGAGATAATCAGTTTCGATTTCACCGAGAAATATCTATAATTCATGGAAAGTGTTAAAGAAGAAGCTAGTCCCCATTAAAAAACGGGTGGGAAACTGAAAACGGCACTTCTTCTGAAAGTGCATCCACTTACCTTAAACACAGGTAACAATATTCATCTGAACATACCAATAACAGAAACTGTCCAATTCTGAAAATTTCTAGAACACAAAACTATTCATACGGCGAGCACGAACTATATCGACCATATTATATTTTCTGTACTTGTATTCCGTGTTTTTACAACAGATAAACGAGACGAATTTTGCCCCTGGTGGCTCTGCTGATGTGACCCATGGTCAAGAGTGCATCCAGATAGTAGGAGGACAAAGAGGTTATTCTGGGGCATGGATGAACGGCAACTGTTCTGTGTCACAGGGCTTTATATGTGAAAAGACAGCTTGTAAGTTAAGGGTTTAGAGCTGTACCAGATCAGCTGTGCCAGATCTTTGAAACGCCTTCAGTGCATGCACCTTACTACTCCAGATCATCCCTATCTATACTAGGTCACTGTGACCTACTTTTACAAAAAAGTACATATCTCACTTTTCATTTACCCCAGACATTTGGAACTCCAACAGTGCTTGCAACTTGCCACTCCAGGTCCCTCGCATAAAACTAGGTCACTATTTTAAAAATTTTGAGTGCCTATACCTCTGTAACATATGACTGAGTCTTATCTTGAAAGTGTAATAAGAAATTATGAAGATTATGAAGACAGAGTGTAACTATATCATCCAAGCAGAGACTCCAGGTTGAGGATTACAAGTTGCGATCGCTAAAAGCTGTTGCTATCTTAAGCTTAGCATTTTCAGTACTGTCAAAGCGCCAACGGGCTCGACATGCTGGCCGCGGCCATCTAGTTTGTTTATACAGCTATTAGACTTGTTAGTTGTTACGATAAAAAATTGGACTATATGCTAGTACTATATGTAGGATACTAGGATGATTATTAATAGGTATTATGATATAAACATTAGAGTTTCCGTAAAGTATCCAGAAACCAAAAGAAACAAACGCTAAAAACTTATATACTCCTCGCCAAAAGTTTAGCATATTTCAGCTCAATGCTACCTTTGTCACAAATTCAGCAGAAAATTAACAAACTATAAAACAACGATATAATTTATGGATTTTGAAAGATAGAATACTTAAGCATATGCCTCATGACATTTTTATCCAAAATTATCAGTTAAAAGAATTTTGGCGGGTTGACTTTTTTGTGTAAAATAATAGTTTTTTTATCTTTTATTTTCTGCATATAAAATGTCGTGCCAGGATAAAAATGTCGCACGTCAGACAGGAGACCATGGAACAAATAAGTTACACATAAAATTTGAAGTGCCAGTATCAAAGACCGACAGTTTTCAGTAAGACAAAAATGATAAGAATTCATAGGAAAAATGCAATGTTAATGGTTAAGAAAACAAGTATTGACAAGGGTTTCTTTTATGTCTGATTTAGAAATGACTGAGACACAATCAATGTAGCAAATTACGATTTAACATGTCGTCTACAGACTATGATAATTTGGTTTGCGAAAAAACAAAACTGATGATATTTTGGACACACTTTTAAAAGGCGTCAAAATTGTACTTGAATTACAGTGGTCTTAACTTTTGTCGTTGGGTATCCAAACGGCTGCAGGGTTTCAAAAAATCCAGTGTGTAGGTGTTTTCATTGTACATTATTGCTTCGGATAGGATCCATAATCTCATATTGTTTTGCTTATAAGAAGTCCCCTTTATCATTATTTCTGCTGCTTACTTCACAAACAATTATGCTAAACTTTTGGCGAGGAGTATATGAGTATTCTTTAATATACACCATAAAAATGCTACATGTGATTTACAAAAATATATACAGTCATATGCATGTTTACACACCTCTTCGGTACGTAAAGCGACTTCATTTCTGGAAGTAACTGAAGCCAATATCATACTTGTCAACAAAATATCTGCTTGTTTCAAACAAAATATTGCATTTGTCCTCTTATAAATAATATATGAACATCATTTCAAAATATAAGTAAGTGTTGGTTACCACAAAACATCTAGATTAAGTGTAAATGGTTATTACTGGACTGAACGAATACAGAAGATAAATGACACACTTTAGACGCACGGTAACTATGCATAAATTTTATAAGACCGTAATTATGTTATAAAGTTAATATCGCTGAAAGGTTTTGATTTTAGGAAGCTGCCATTTTAGAGAACATTTTTTTTTTAATTCTACGACCTTTTAACTTCTTTACAGATCTTGGCAATGGAACTCAGGCGAGCAGCACTACTCCATCAACTAGTAAGTGATGTAGGCAATTTAAGCAGACATAGCGAGAGACAGCAAAAATACTACGTGCAATTTAGGTGCAAATTCGCTGCTATCGCAGGAACCCTCTTTAATGATAGAATAAGGAACCAAACGTAGATCTCGATTACAATGAAAATATTACAGGATTTACATTCGTTACTAGTATAAGTAAGGAAGGTAAAAATTCATTGCCTCCCATAAATTTCCTGCCTTTGACAAAGTCCCTAAACCTTGTTAGATTGCTCCAGTTGCAAAATATTTATTCATTTCTCTTAATTTTATCGATGAGCGAAGATAAGCCAGAAAACGATCCCATATGGCAATTGTTACCTGTATGCAGAACAAACCGTTTTAAAGGAAATTTTATGGTAACTTATTTATTTGTCTCAGTGGTAACTCATTTGGCTTAGGGATGGCCTGCTAAGCTACAACTGCAAGACTTCGATCCTTTATTCCTTGTAGCCAGATGCGTCTTGAATTAGCTAAAATAAATACAAAGCCGTATACTTGTCTTATGCATATTTGAGCCGCGACACGAGAAAACCAACAATGTGGTTGTGCGCCCAGCGCAGACTCAGATCAGCCTGGGCATCCGCCCAGTCTGATCAGAGTCTTCGCTGTCCGCATGGAGGTAGCTCAGACCCTTAGATACCTTTTAAGCGCTTAGCGAAGAGTCTGATCAGCCTGGGTGGATGCTCAGGCTGATCTGAGTCTGCGCTGGGCGCATAACCACATTGTTGGTTTTCTCACGTCGCGGCTCATTTTCGAAGTCAATATTTATGTTACAGACTCTTTCTCCTCGCAGTGTGGTCCTGGCTGGATTTATGACAACAATGAAAATTTCTGTTACCAAATAATTCTCAATTCTCCCAAGACCTGGGCTGATGCACGAGCTGACTGTTCACAGAAAGGTTCTGATCTAGCCAGTATCAGTGGCAGGCGGGAGCAAAATTTTCTCCAAGGTACTCTATAGACTTATACAAACTATGTAATGAGCAAATGTTTTTGTAGCATATACAAATAACGAATACTCTTATCAGCCTGCGAGGCCACGAAACTATCATCATTATTCGTCAAGTATCTATGAATGCTAAGGAATGCATTTGCTTGGATATCAGGCGGTACGATTGTTTTGAATTTTTTTCCACTTTTCTTTAAGCGTGACTTCCTGCTTCCCTTGGCGATGAAACCCTTCTGAACAGGCCTAACCCTTTAGGGAAATATTTGCTTTTTGGGTGCAAAGTCTTCTTTTAGGAGCAGACTCCAATGAGATGGGATATAGAGATACAAAATAAAAAATGGTGTGTACCCATTCATCTCACAAAAATATAGTGTACCCATTCATCTTACAAAACACTTACCACGGAGAACAATGAAAACAATCCTAAGGGTCTTTCTTTCAGTTTATTTCATGGGCATATGGCTTTTGAAGCCTCATCCGAGATCATCAGGATCGACCAGGCCGCCAAATGTATAATGGAATAGTTAAAACCTTTTAAAACACCTTTTAAAACAGGTTTGATTAAGGTCTGCGTTGCAACCAAAGTGAGAGTAAATACATAATATCCAAACTTTAGTTGTATGTATCTAAACTGTAACTGAGGGGTTACAAGTGTACCTTCATGATTTTTTCTGCCATTTTACCGAGGGGAAAACGTTCATGAATCCCTGTTTGTTTTCCTTAACGGCATAGTCCTTCCTTAAGGGAGTCTGCTCTAAAAGAGATAATTTTAGGGGATCAAATTTCTTCCTGAAAAAGTTGACTCCCGTCGAGAAGGGAGGCAAAGACTGAAAACGGGAGACTAGCTTCCCCTAAAAGGCTTGCCGCTGACCTTAGTTTCCAAACAGCAGTGTAAGTCTGAATTCAAACTTCTCAGAATGGCCTCATTGATATCTAAGGACTACACACTATGTCAAAATACGGAGAATTTTTATGACCGCCACACTGAACTAAACACCAGGCATAATATAAGTATAATCATCTGTATGAAAAGTAGTAACACCCTACAGAAATATGCAATCAGATATGAATATTTGCAGTACGCACACTTAATCTTTAGTTTATAGCCCATCAAGAAAGACTATATTAAAAACAGTCGAATCTGACACAGCGAATATATGAAATTTGTGTTTGGTTTCACGACTTTGTATTTTTTCTTAAGCAAACCCCGAGTCAGAATTATTTGAGTTCCTTCAAGAGCAGAGCAGACATTCAAAAGAATGAACATGCGTCATACTTCGAAGTTTCTGCTATTCAAACCTCATCAGTGACCCTGACAGTATCTGGTTACGTAACCCAGAGAACTGAATACTGTAATTTTTTAATTTTAATAAGGCAGTCAATTCAAAGACTGATTAGTATCAAAAGAATCCAAATTGTTATAAAGCAATGATATAGAATAAAAGTCTAAACCAATCAAGAGTTTCTGATTTCTCAGAATATATCCTCTGATCTCAAAGGACAAAAATAAAATATAATCTGCACCATGGATGATGTACGAGGAGACGTTTTACGGCCGCCACACGGCACAACACCAGCTGCAAAGAAGTCAAATTAAAATCTTAAAGAGTTCCTTCAAAAGCAGAGCAGACTTTCAAAAGAAGGAACATGGGTCATATTACGAAGTTTCGGCTATTCAGGCATCATCAGTGACCCTGACAAGTTCTGGCTGCGATCATCCATATCTGCAAGAACCAAATTATGGTGCCTGTAGATCTTCATCAAATTAACTGGATTCTATTCCATACTGCTCTATGCTTTCAGAAACTTTCTGGATTAGATAGCGTGACAGGTATAATGACTTTATGACAGTTAGTAGGACTAGCGGACTTGATATGTTATTGAAATTTGCAGGTGTTTTAAGGAGCGGTGTTTATGCATCTGTACAAGTGAATTTCTGGATTGGGGCCACAGACCAATCAAATGAAGGGGGTTGGATCTGGACTGATGGGGCGCCATTTAGGTTCCTGAACTGGCATCCAGGTAAGTCATGCAATTGATGACATCAGAATAAACTCAAACATTCAAAATAAGTTATAAGTTTTGCTGATATTTAAATGAAATGACCTTTTTTTCAAACTCAGCCAGCTGTGACACCTTATCACCATACTCAATGTCGATTTTGAGTATCATGATTGCTATCTTTTAAAACATGAAAGAGTATCTCTCTATGTTCTTTCCTATAGAAGCGAAGCTTCAAATAATTTTCAATATGTCTGCCGGTCATTCTGTCGTTTTGGTCAGGATTATAGTTTTCTTAACTTAAAATATTTTCAATACATCTTCTATCCTGCCTTGCTGACCAAACAACATTATATACACTCAAGCCATTTACGCCCAAGAAACTCTTCTAGCCTTATGCATTGGATGAGTCCATTCATCATTTTTAGGAGTACATGTATCTTGTTTATTTCATCTTAACATATAGTGTAGACTTAACGGTGAATTTTAGGCAAACAGTGCAAACTCTGATCAGACGCCGCAGAATGCGGCGTCTGATCAGGGTTTGCGCTGTCTGGTTATGTCCTTTCTTGGCCCTCATTGAGTAAGTTCAAACAACTTAACTAGAATATATGAGATAATTGAGCCGCGACACTAGAAAACCAACAAAGTAGTTGTGCGCCCAGCGCACTCAAATCAGCCTTGGCGTCTTGCCAGTCTGATAAGGCTCTTCTTTAAGCGCTTAAAAGATAGCTAAGGGGCTAAGCTACCTCAGTGCGGACAGCGAAGACTGTGATCAGACTGGGCGGATGCCCAGGCTGATCTGAGTCTGCGCTGTGCGCACAACCACTTTGTTGGTTTTCTCGTGTCGCGGCTCACTAGATGACAGAAAGTTTTGATAACAACTTTGGGATGATGCATCGCTGAGGTGGTTTAAATGAGGTTATTCAATCTATGTTAGGAATTTTTTAAAACAAATTACCCCTTATTATCACAAAATACTCCCGCTCATCTAGAGTTCTTGAATACGCTAGTTTATTACGTTTCAGGTGAACCGAACAATGTTGCGTCCGTTGCATCGCTTGAGAATTGTGGTGAGATGGTACCATCTTGGGGCTACCAGTGGAATGATAAGAAGTGTAGCATAGAACAGTTGTACATCTGCAAGAAACAAGGTTAGATAGGCATAAATAGATTTTACAGCATCGCCCACTTTTACTTTGTATGCCCCACCTACCAGTCATCATCGGTCAGTCGTAATCATCAGTGCTGTTTCTCGAGCCAATAAGATTGTTAAGTGGCGTAGAAGACATGCTTGTGTCTGGTATATTCTAAATCTGAGGATACTGGCTACAAGCGAAGTTGATGCAGCCACATGAAATCATTAAACTCAGTAGGGTAAAGTCGGATAAAACCGGACAGCGGGTAAATTCGGACAGTGGCATTGTTTCCTTCATATAGCGGTTGTTTTGGAATTAAAACAAAATTAACTGGGCAAACTGTGAAAATCCTGATGAGACGGCTCTTTATGAGCCGTCTAATCTGGATTTTTAAAGTTGCGATGGTATGTCCGAATTTACCTGCTGTCCGAAGTTATCCGACTTTACCCTATTTGTTCCTATTGGACAAATGATGAAGTGTATGTGTGGCAAGGACTAGGGTTTTAATTACTTAGATGCTGACAAACCTCTCCAAAATTTTGAATTTATTTATTCAAAGCTTTAGCAATGAATTGTATTCTGAATACGCGTTCTTTACTAATTGAAGAATTTTCTGAAAGCTGAAAGTCAAGTTTGTCACACTGTCAGATCTCCTTTCCTTGTTAGATGTGTACATGTATATGTTTTGAGTTTTTTTTCTCTTATATTTCGCTTTTAGAAGTGACATCGCAGGTGTGCCTTGCCTAATGTCGAGGCTGCCCTGTCTCGCAGATTACGCCAGCAAGAGAGGCTCGAGCGAGGGATTTTCATTTCCTGCCGCAACGTCCATAATTGAGCCGCGACACGAGAAAACCAACAAAGGGGTTATGCGCCAAGCGCAGACTCAGATCAGCCTGGGCATCCGCTCTGTCCGATCAGAGTCTTTGCTTTGCGCTGAAAGGGTAGCCAAGGGTCAAAGTTAGCTCCATGCGGACAGCGAAGACTCTAATCCGACTGGGCGGATTCCCAGGCTGCTCTGAGTCTGCGCTGGGCGCACAACCTCTTTGTTGCTTTTCTCGTGTCGCGGCTCAATTATCATTTTTTGTTAGCGACACTGAGAAGGTTAAATACAGAAGCATTGAATTTGGTAAAGGAACTGTTATGTTCTTAAAAACTTCAAACGGCCATTCAAATGTCTATTAGGAAAATATTGCTATTAAAATTTATTTATTTACATCTTATTTCAGCTAATTTGACACAGGTTGCCACAATTACTCCACCAACAGCCCCGCCACTGACTAGTAAGTATATGCCAAGCACAGTGAAATATACTGTTGCTCCGATCTAATGGAAAATAAACATTGAATGTTAGATACAGAGTCAGTTAGTGTGAATAACACCACGCGGCATGAATGCAAAACAATGATATGACGAAACAAGTGTAAAATCATTATTTCATTAGGTCATATCAAATGCATGCTATATATACTTTGTTTAGTTTTTTTCTCACTAGAATGAAGTTAAATAGAAATTGAAAGCACTGACGACATTTTTATAAGACTATGGACCTCTGTTAAAGTGAACCTCATGCTTATGACTTGATTGAGCCGCGACACGAAAAAAGTAACAAAGTGGTTGTGCGACCAGCGCAGACTAAGATCAGCCTGGGCATCCGCCCAGACTGATCAGAGTCTTCGCTATCCGCATGGAGGTAGCTTGGACATTTAGTTACCCTTTAAGCGCTTAGCGAAGAGTCTGATCAGACTGGCCGGATGCCCAGGCTGATCTGAGTCTGCCTTGGGCGCACAACCACTTTGTTGGTTTTCTCGTGTCGCTGCTCATATATCTGAATAACACCACAGTGGAATAGTTGATTTGACTTTGATGGCTGTGGCTTATGGAATCCTTTTAATGCACGTATTTACTGAAGTACATTCGTTTATTGTGATTTCAGTTTTCATATTAATTTCAAAGGACTAAGTCTACGAATCCTTAAGGTGTCGTGGCTTCATTGTAAGAACTTTCCAGTGAAGTTTACATACAATGACTTAGTTTTGTAAGTGACATTCATTTACGGTTGCGTCAGATGGTTCAAGCTATATTCTTCAAACTTATGAGTTACATCAAGTAACGGGTCAGCCTGAGAGAAAAAAGGTATCTAGTTCCACTATGTCGCAGCGGAGACTGATCTCAATCCATTTCAATAGTGATTTTACTTTGTCATTGCCTATTTTCACCATTGTGATAATGACTGGCACTTTCTGTTTAGAACGTCTTTTTTCACAAATAACAGAAAACAGGTTTTAATTCACGAATAACATAACGATGAGTTACACTCATAAAGCATATTACGATAGTTCTGCACAACGTTTATTTTTAATATTATTTTGCTAATATTTCTTAGTGTAGTCTCTGCAATATGTTTTTTCAGAGTCCTGTGTAGGGGAGCCGATGATCTCAGGGAATTACAGTCTTATTGACAAGACGGCTTTTGAAGCTTCAACATCCAGGGATGCCTCACACCTACCATCCAACTCACGGTGGTATCAGGGCAGTATGGGTAAATAGTCCTATATGTGAGCCGCGGTACGAGAAAACCAACAAAGTGGTTGTGCACCCAGCGCAGACCCAGATCAGCCTTGGCATCCGCCCAGTCCGCATGGAGGTAGCTTAGACCCTTAGCTACCTTTAAGCGCTGAGCGGAGAGTCTGATCAGACTTGGCGGACGCCCAGGCTGATCTGACTGAGTATGCGCTGGCCGCACAACCACTTTGTTGGTTTTGTCGTGTCGCTGCTCATGTGATAATCGAACTGTGCCAGAGCACATGTTCTTGTGCACAAAAGAGAGGCTGGATGTGTATTCGCGTTTTGCAGTGTTGTAGCTTCGGGGTCAATCGGTTACTAAGCAAACAAGGCAGACTCTAATCAGGCCCCGAGGTTATAAAACTTGAGTACATTCTCAAACTCAAAATAAAGCACACTGATTGGCTGCTTCCGGAAGCAGCCAATCAGTGTGCTTGATTTTGAGTTAGTCTTATAACCTCGAACCCTGATTACGTAGATGTAAAGGGTGATCTGAGTTATTGCTTTTGCACATGCATCACGGAAAATATTTTCATAACATTGCTGATATTCGTTTCGTTATGCCAAATTCTTTTCCATCGTTTGTATATAGCAACTATACTCTTGCAATGTATACAGAGAGTGAATGAATAAATCATTTGGTGCGTTAGACTAAGGTGGAACATTTTTATTTTGATTTTCTTAAAACTTTTTTTATCATAACTTGAAGCCGTTTTCATATCTTCCGATGACATCATTAATTCTATATCCGAATCCCAATGACAGACTGAGTCATGAAGACAAATGAGCCGCGACACGAGAAAATTAACAAACTGGTTGTGCGCCAAGTGCAGACTCAGATCAGCCTCGGCATCCGCCTAGTCTTCGCAGAGTCTTCCCTATTAAAGGGTAGCTAAGGGTCTAAGCTACCCTCATGCGGACAGCGAAGACTCTGATCAGACTGGGCGGATGCCCAGGCTGATCTGAGTCTGCGCTGGGCGCACAACCACATTGTTGGTTTTCTCGTGTCGCGGCTCAGATAGGATTTTTTATGATTTATTCCTATTTCTATGAGGTATTGACATTATCTTGGTGATTAAAATCATCGTAACAACATTTATAAGGAACTGAAAAGTATTTTTTTTTTTGCGCAGAATTTCATCGTCAACGTGAAATCCGAAACAAAATCAAAACATGTTTATTGTATTTCCAGACTTTTCTGTGTTGCTATTTCTCCTAGTTTTCTTGCATTGAAATGTATAATATGGAACTAAGCAGCCAGAGTTTATATTCTTGCCCATGTAGGCTTTGGCCAATGCATATTCATATTGGTTAAAAGCAATATTGATCAAGTCTGACGCGTGCCTGTGTAACATTGATATTTTCATGTTATTTATGTTGAAATTCTAGAGCAAATAAGCACCTTCCTTACTTTGACAAAGATAAATCGGTACTTATAGCTCTGCCACACCCAGTACTCTACTCTTCCAGGTGCTTGGTCGGCACGGAATTCCTCACTTGGTCAGTGGATATCAGCTTCATTCTTCAGTACAATAGTAGTAACAGGAGTTACCACTGCAGGCCGTACTGACAATGATGAGTGGGTAACCAACTACACACTCCAGTATCAGCCGGACTACTACTCCGAGTGGACTACTTATAATGACCCACCGGGTAAACCGAAGGTCAGATTTTTTGTTTCGAAGAAGTTTCATGACATTGTCGAACATGCAGATTTCCATGATTAATTTTTCCGCCTATTAAATTATAAAATAAGATGAGGGTATTGTTACAAGTCAAACAATTTAGGCTCAGAATTCGCCACTGGAATTCTCTGGCCTAGGTTCTTCACTATTTACATTTATTTTTTATTTTTTTTTTGCATCGCAGCAGACTAATGGTTAAAATTGCCTGTCGATTTAACGATAGGGAACGATACTTAAATTCTATTCTATTCTTTTCTATTCCATAACCTTGCAAGGTAGTTGGGGCACCACAGATGACTTAAAAAAACAAAACAAAAAAAAAAAAAACTGTCCACCTTGTCCTGTTTTCAGCTGCCCCAGTCGAGCTGGCAAAGCCCATCACCGTCCATTCTTTAATTGTGTCTAAACCTGTTCTTCTGTCTACCTCTTCTCCTTTTTCCTTTCACTGTCCCCTGTCGAACCAGAAGACCTTGAGTTGTGGTCAGGCCACCTTAGTTTCCGTTTCTTGGTCACGTGTTCATCATATTGTCCAATAGTTGTTTGGATTTTTTTCTGCGAACCTCCTTATTGGCTATGTGGTCCTTGTAAAAAATGTTCAATAACTTTCGGTAGCATTTCATCTCAAAGACTTGCATTCTTTCTCCAACTCTTCAGCACTGATCTCCATCGTATACCTTGTGCAAGTTTTGTCGAGTCTTTCAACTAGGCTTCTAATTCCTGCTCTTCCTCAGCTAGAGCATCTATGTCATCTGCAAACCGCAGATTAGTAATATTTCTGCCGCCTTTGCTAACCTTTCCACCATGTTCTTCCAGAGCATCAGACTTAATCTGTCCGATTAAAAAAGTAAGGAGAAAAATTGTCAGGAACTGACACAATTCCATCTCAGATCCAAACCAAAACACCATGTGAGAAAGAGACAACACAATATTAGTCGCCACCAAAGACAACACCAGCGACAACCATGTGAAGAGCCATTTCCCAAAGTCACCTGCTAGTGTATATAAAACTGGCTAATGCAACGACAAGCTAGCATGTGATATAGACTTTCAAACAAAATCGCACGTAAAATATCCCGCATAAGTGTATGATTTTACCTTACAGTTAATGGAGGGATGTATATCTGTTTAAAGTAGGAGTGGTTTCCGGAACTATAACTTGGATGGCACTTGTAGCCTTGTCGTAGAGATGCTCAATGGTGCGAATCAGAGGGAACGCTTACGTTATAGCAAGTGAAACCTGTCATAACTTGAACCCAATGTTCACTTGCATTGTCAAGAGAGATTTGTTATCGATACATGCGCAAGATATAAATTTTGAAAGTAGATATAAGCAGCTGAAATTATATTTATAAGTATGAGATGCTAGAAAATATTTTGACGGCGCTTTTGGCAGGTAACATATTACTAGTTTTGTCGCACTAAAATTGACTACGTTTAGGTCAGCTATATTCGTCATCAATCAATTTTCTTTACTGTTCTATGGCATATATGACAGAGGATGGCCTATCTTACTTCTTTTTAAGTTGTTAGCCCATAAAACGAGCTGTGTATTTAATTGTGCACATATGATTACGACAGCTTATTTCGTAGATACCATAAAGATTCTACAAATTGGGACGCCGAAAATTGTCCTAAAAATGGAACAGTTTGTTTTTACGATACAGTTATACGCCCAAAAGATGAAGATGGAATGGCAAACAATCAGGCACCTGATCAGTATACCAAAAGCTGTATTTGAGCCGCGACGCGAGAAAAACCAACAATTTCAAAGTGGTTGTGCGCACAGCGCGGACTCAGAGCAGCCTGAGCATCCACCCAGTCTGTGCAGAGTCTTTGTTGTCGGCATGGAGGTAGCTTAGACCCTTAGCTACCTCTTGAGCCCTTATGACAGAGTCTGATCAGACTGGGCGGATGCCAAGGCTGATCTGAGTCTGCGCTGGGCGCACAACCACTTTGTTGGTTTTCTGATGTCGCGCCTCATTTTTCAAAGCATCTTGCCGAAACTGTAATTACATACCGGATGCTGCATTTTTAACGCATTTTAATGAACCATCGAACGAAAAAAAAAATTAACGCTATCGAACTGACAATTACTGGCGTGCGAACAGTGAAGGCCGCGTACCAGTGATGGCCATTTGCGTTCTGCACTCACAATTACGTATTTGTTGTGTCTCAGATCATCCATTGTGTAAAAGGAAACAAAACGAACACCCACAAAAATGATGGGTAAAATTCTTTGCTTGGGAGGCAAAAGTAAACAATTTCCCAAAGCTACCCTCATATCAACATCATTGCCTTTCCGGGGGACTACAACCCTTGACACGCACATAAATAAATACAGAAATAAACATGTACAAATTTGTGTATCAATGTGCACCTATCACGAAAAAGGTATAACCAGCAACTAACCTGCAAAAAAGCTGTAATCTTGTAATTCACAGCACACGTGTAACCATTATTTATGTTTGTTTTCGACGTAATATGTAGCGTGTGCCTACGAAACGGCTACGTCACAGTTTTAAAGTCCGTTTCTGATAATTGTTTCTGTTGCTTATATTCCACCTCTGCCGAACGCGCTAAAACTGTAAAAATATGATAAAGACCACAGACTAACAACAACATATCATCAAAGTTTAAACTCAGAACAAGGTTTTAAAAAATGGATTATTCAACACAGGGCAATCCTGATGGCCTCCACTGGTACGCTACGCAAGTATTTTAATGCTTGTTGGTGACCTAGTTCGAGGGTCTGTCACAGGCACATGTTATAGTCTATTTCAAAAATTACATCAATATTATAGCGACAAGAACTCCTAGTTTATTGAATCAAGATATAGAATCACTAAACAGAATATGTTGGTCACAAGATAAAGTGTAATAAAAAACGGCCATCACTGGTAGCCAGCCAGTACAGTTATGACCCGTTGCGTACATTGCAAAAAAAGGTTGTCCGTACGACAGAAGCAATATCTTCAAAAGATTTTTCTCGAAACGTATACATCCTGTATAATACATGTACATGACTGTTTTTCTCAGACATATTTGTCTCAGTTCTTAGAATTTTAACGTTAATATTTTGACAGGTGTTCACCGGTAACAATGATTCCAGTACACCAGTGACCAACATGTTACTGTTTCCATTTGAGGCTCGAGCCGTGAAGTTAATTCCTATGACGTGGAACACAGGAATATCTCTGCGTTGGGAAATACTTGGATGCCTTGAAGGTAAAATTTTGCTTAACCCATTGCATTCTGTGTATTTTTTGTCGTCTGCTTTAGTTGTCGTTTGCATCAAAAATCAAAAATATTTTGAGAATGTTGGTCTAACGAACTCTTGTAGAAATGATGTCTAGGCAGCAAACAGTTTGGATCTCAGATCAGGCCCCACGTTTGTGGGGCCTGATCTGGATCCAAACTGTTTGCCCAGATACCCCTAAAGGGGTATCCTGAATGGATTGGGTTAAGGTTAATGAGTGCACCTCAGGGCAAGCAACTCGCCTTTTTCATTTTCAATTCAATTTTAATGTGGATTTTACTCCCCAAGGTTTAGTATTAGCCTATTTCTGATAAAAGCTTCCATTCAAACGGCCTAAAACCGTCTCTCTTTGAATTCGAAACCAGTGGCAGGAAAAACATGGAAATATATCCATTCACCTTATTCAATAGTCAAAAACCTGTTATATATGAGCCGCTACACGAGAAAACCAACAAAGTGGTTGCGCGCCCAGCGCAGACTCAGATCAGCCTGGGCATCCACCCGGTCTGATCAGAGTCTTCGCTAAGCGCTTAAAGTGTCGCTAAGGGTCTAAGCTACCTCCATGCGGATAGCGAAGACTCTGATCAGACTGGGCGGATGCCCAGGCTGATCGGAGTCTGCGCTGGGCGCACAACCACTTTGTTGGTTTTCTCATGTCGTGGCTCAATTTATTACATATGTGCATTTGTCTGGAATTGTCTGCTTTTCAATAGTATTTGTAAAATAAATTTATATTTTCTTTTTTAAGTTTAAATACAAAGCTAAATTTGAGTATGTCGGAATTACAATGAACAAGTCTGGGATATGATTTCATATTCATAGTCAATGCATACCGTCTTAAAATAGAATGTTGAAATGTGAAGTAGACAAGCACAATGTTGAGTATAAAATGAGACATATGTGACAGTGCCTGGGATTTTGAGCCTTGTGGAGGTGCGACGTTGACGTCACGAAACGTGAAATGAAAGTGACGTCACGAAATTTGCACGTAAAGTTAATTGGATTGCCGCGCACTGACTAATACATTTCAAAGCGTCACCTGAAAAGAGTGATTAAACATTTCTATCGGCATCTTTAATTTTCTACATCTACACTCTTTTGAGAATGTTCGCATTACAGGTCTTTGAAAAGGGATGTCACAAACCAGAATTATAAACGTTTATCCAGCTACTATGTAAATTGTATCCAATCAGTGAAACGAAAACAAAAATCGGGGTGGTGTGAATTTCGTTTGCTTTTGCAGTAAACATTAGCGCTATTGCTTTGTGCTTCTCGAAATCTCTTCTAGAAGCACTAACAAATATGAAAATGTTAAAAACAAAATTTCCGAATTCCGCTCCATAAGGCTCAAAATGCCAGACACTGTCACATATCATGCATGTGACTTCTAACAATGTCGCAGTTTTGTCGTGTAATATTCAGCTCATCCTGATAAGGGCGCGTTTACACGACCAAAGTTTTTATGACAAAGTAGGTTTGTCACAGAAAAATATGACAATATTTCTTTGACAAATATATATGGTAAAGTTACTTCGATAAATTAAATTTGTCAATGTAAACGGAGAACTTTGCTAAAGATTATGTAACAAAGAACATTACTACAAGCGTGGAAAATGTGACAAAGATTTTGTTTCATCGCTGCAGGTAGCTTTGACGAATAATATTTGGTCGTGTGAACACTGCAGCAAATATTTCATTGCCAAAGTTTATGTGACAAAGATTCTATGGCACATTTTCTTTAACAAATAAGTTGCTCCGTGTGAACGCAAAATGTTTCTTTGTTAAAGTTTCTGTGACATAGAAACTTTGCTCGTGTAAACGCGCCCTTATCGTTTATACCGGGTCAACCATATCTCTGTTTGGTGTATTTCTTCGGCCTGTTCCATAAATGACTGAACTGAAAAGCGAACGCTCTGAACAGACTGCAGTCAAGTGCAGTCTGATCAGAGCCTTTGCTTGTCTCTAATGCCACATTGTTTGAAATCACATTATAATAATTGAGCCGCGACACGACAAAACCAACAATGTGGTTGTGCGCCCAGCGCAGACTCAGATCAGCCTGGGCATCCGCCCAGTCTGATTAGACTTTTCGCTTCGCGCTTAAAGGGTAGCTAAGGGTCTAACCTACCTACATGCGGACAGCGAGGACTCTGATCAGACTGGGCGGATGCCCAGGCTGATCTGAGTCTGCGATGGGCGCACAACCACATTGTTGGTTTTGTCGTGTCGCGGCTCAATTATGGTTCATTAATAGCATAAGAATTTTTTAGGGACAGACACATGTCGTTAACATTCATTAGGAGACAAGCAAAGCTGATAATCTTTGTGCTGCATCACGATGAAGCTATACCTTCTACAATTTGTAAATAATATCATAGTAGACTCATCCTGCGATGCCAGAAGATAAACAGATTATTCATTTAAGGTGGTGATTTATGGTAAATGTAAAAATCTGCACAAAACCATAAAAAAGTAACGTATCTCCCTGAAAGGTAGCAGACTTCTTATTTTTGTCGTTCTTTACAGTTTAGAATACAAAATAGACGTACATGCTGCTTAAAAAGGTGTTTTTATAAGGAAAGATCAAAGGGTAATTTTCTGCGAATAAATCTGAAAAACTGATATCGTTATTGAAAATGTACGTAGTGCTGAAGGCGCATTATTGCATAATGAAGAGCGTCTTAGCAATTATTTATTCAAACTCTCTCTCAAATTGTATTGTAGACCAGATGAAAGTGGTAGCTATTTCTTAAATGTTCAACCATGTACAAAGTAAATGTACACTGGACCCATTTATTAAATATAGGGTAGGCAAGCATACCTATGTTAACACCTACAATATAAATAATACATTACTGACATGATCAGTGGTGAGTAGATGAAACTGTTCAACCTTGTTAAAATAGTCTCACCTGTCTCACCTGCGTGTTTTGACAAAAAAAAAAATGGACCACAGACTGCATCTTTTTTCATCTGCTCAGCCTAATAATGTGTGAAAGAGTTTGAAAAAATAATTGCTAGGACGCTCTCCATTATGCAACAAGGTACTCTAAGCACTAAGTATATTTTCAATAATGATATTATTTTTTCAGATTTATTCGCAGAAAATTACCATTTGATCTTCTCTTATAAAAACACTTTTTAACATTAACAAATGCTGCATTTTGGGATTCTAAATTATGAGAAACAGCATACAGAAGGAATCTGCTAAGTTTTGGAAAGATCAGTTTTATTTTGAGTATTTTATGCAGATTTTTGTCTTTGTCCCAAATCAGTGATTATCACCACCTTAAAGGAACCTGATTATGATCAGACTGCATAGATGCACATGCCACTTCGAGAGTTGGCTGTTCCCTGCAGTGTAATTGTCCTCTGTCGCGACTCATATGTCTATGTAAGAATACAGATACAAGGGACTGATCATTGAAAAACTGGCAACTACCAAAGCTAAAAAGGTGCACGTTTAGGGGAAGCAACTGTGTCAGTTTAAATTTTTGTTCCCCTTTAATATTAGAGTCAGGTCTAAAGGGAGAGTTTGCTGTTTTCGATGGAAATTCTTACCGTCAAGGGTAGACTCCATTTCCGACAGGGCTTGGACGCCGCACACAAAGAAATTCCCTTTGGATAAAAATGGTGAAAAAACATTGAGGTGTGCCCTTACACATTGAAATGAATTCATACTTCCTTTTTGGCACAAACAGAGGACTGCAACCCGGACTATGGTGTAAGTGGTCCATTGATGGTTCCCGACTCTAACCTCACAGCGTCGTCGGAATTTGACGCCGGTCATAACGCTGCTTCAGCCAGGCTACACTCTATAGCTACTGGTAAACCATTGTCATGTTGGAGACCCAAAACATCCGATACCAACCAGTGGATTCAGGTAGTACTTATAAGAATTGAATAAAAACAAGTATATTAGTTTAATTAAAGTCTTAGATTTTTGCCACCTGTGTTTAACACCTGCTTCACGTACGGATTTTGCCCACCTCGTTAAGCATCTGGGGCAGTATTTATAAAACAAGTGGTTGCTATGCTGTTGCTAAGGCTAAATTTCTATGGGAATCTCATTTATAGAAATTTAGCCTTAGCAACAGCATAGCAGCAACTTACGTCGTTTTATAAATATGGCTCCTGCTTGTTAGTGTAAATGAAGTTTGTACGGCACAAATCAATGTTTGTCAGTGGTTTGTGGTATTTACCTATTGGCTATAGGGTAAAGTCGGGTAAATCCGGACAGCGGATAAATTCGGACACTGACATTGTTTCCTTTATATGTCAGTTGTTTGGAATTAAAACAAAATTAAATGGGCGAACGGTGAAAATCCTGATCATCTGGATTTTCACTGTTTGCAATGGTATGTCCGAATTTACCCGCCTCTACCAAAGTTGCCATTCTGATATCTTCCGTACCTTATGGATTCTTCTGGTATACTGTGATCATTTGGATTGATCTGGTCTCGAATTAGAAACATATTAGAACATTATTATGTGAGTCAGCTGTAAAATTCTAGACTCCTAGGTGGGGTTGAGGCTGGGACAAGGAAATGACAGGCTAGTTTTCAGATTATTATACCCCCGCTTTGAAAAAAGTGGGGGGTATATTGGTTTACATCTGTCCGTCCGTCCTTCCGATTTCCGTAATTCCGTAAGCCTTTTTGATAAAATCTTTCGTCAAAGATTTCTCCACAACCCTGCAAGCTAGAGTAGTCATATTTGGTATGCAAATTGGTGCCGACGTGTTGTAATGTGGGATTGAGGACCAGCCTTCTCCTTCTTATTCTTCCCTTTATTTGTCCGATTTTCTTTCTTTCCATACTTTGAATAATGTAAATTTTCGTCAAAGATTTCTCCACAACCCTACAAGCTAGAGTAGTCATATTTGGTATGCAGGTTGGTGGCGACATGTTGTATCGTGGGATTGAGAACCAGCCTTCTCCCTTTTATTCTTCCCTTTATTTGTCCGATTTTCTTTCTTTCCATACTTTGAATAATATAATTTTTCGTCAAAGATTTCTCCACAACCCTGCAAGCTAGAGTAGTCATATTTGGTATGCAGGTTGGTGACGACATGTTGTATCGTGGGATTGAGAACCAGCCTTCTTCTTCTTATTCTTCTCTTTATTTGTCCGATTTTCTTTCTTTCTATACTTTGAATAATGTAATTTTTCGTCAAAGATTTCTCCACAACCCTGCAAGCTAGAGTAGTCATATTTGGTATGCAGGTTGGTGACGACATGTTGTATCGTGAGATTGACATCCAGTCTTCTCCTGCTATTAATATTCTTCCCTTTATTTGTCCGATTTTCTTTCTTTCCATACTTTGAATAATTTAATTTTTATCAAAGATTTCTCCACAACCCTAAAAGCTAGAGTAGTCGTATTTGGTGTGCAGCTTGATGACGACATGTTGTATCGTAGGATTGAGAACCAGCCTTCTCCTTCTTATTCGTCCCTTTATTTGTCCGATTTTCTTTCTTTCCATACTTTGAATAATGTAATTTATCGTCAAAGATTTCTCCACAACTCTTCAAGCTAGAGTAGTTATATTTGGTATGCAGGTTGGTGACGAGATGTTGTATAGTGGGATTGAGAACCAGTCTTCTCCTATTTATTCGTCCCTTTATTTGTCCGGTTATCTTTCTTTCATACTTTGAATAATGTAATATTTCGTCAAAGATTTCTCCACTTTTCTTTCTTTCCATACTTTGAATAATGTATTTTATGTGAAAGCTTTCTCAACAATTGCAAGCTACAGTAGTCATATTTGGTATGCAGGCTGTATCGTGGGATTGAGAACCAGCCGTCTCCTGCTTATTTCCCCCTGTATTTGTCCTATCTTTTTTCTCTCTTTACTTTGAAAAACGCAATTTTTTATAACAGATTTCACAGCAACACTTCAAGGTAGAATGTTCATATTTGGTATACAGATTGATAACGACTTATTGTATTGTGGGATTGCAAACCAGCCGTATCTGGCATATTCTTCTCTGTATGTTTCCGATTTTCTGTCTGTCCATACTTTCTTTGAATAATGAAATTTTTTGTCAAAGATTCCTACGCAGCCTTTGCAAGTTAGAGTTGCGATATTTTCTGTGCAGGTTGATATTGTGGGATTGAGAACTAGCCTTCTCCTGCTTATTCTTCCCTATATTTTTCCAATTTCTTTCTCTCCTTACTTTGAATAATGCAATTTTTTATAACAGATTTCACAGCAACCCTTCAAGTTTGAATATTCATACTTGTATATTGATTGATAAAGACTTGTGTCTTACATGTGTTTATGTGAAAGCATTTTATTCAGTATTACATAGAAAGGGATTTAAGTAGAATATTGATATTTGATTTACATGTTGAAAATGAGTTTTCTCTCTGTGTGCCTAATGTAAGGAAAATAATACCATTTGATTAAAGCAGTTAAGCGGGGTATAGTCAGATTCTCTGACAGTTCTAGTTTAGTCTGTGCGAGGCTTGCCGAGCATCTTGTGCTTGGCTTGCCGAATATAAGGCTTAAATAATCTGAAAACGACTACGAGATTTCCTTGTTGAGGCCTTGATCTCATATTAAATTCTATTATACTACAGTATAGATATTAAAAGCATTGGTTATTTTTATCACCCATTATATGTATAAAACAGAAAAGCCAGATAATGCTAAAATTTTTGTTCCAATCATTACTATATTTTCTGTTATAATAATTACATAAATATCGGTGTCACACGCTATGAACAGGCATGTTTTAACTTATAAACAAGGCGATCCACGTGCTATAATGACCGGCTTGCGACTTTTCGCATGCAAGTTGCAGGGCACAAAAGCAAGCGACAAGATTCGGTTGGAGATAATAGAGTTGTATGCAAGAGTTATTCAAATTGATTGGGAGTGTAGGTGACATTTATTGAAAATTTTTGCGAAAGACTTTGCGGTTTTGTAGTCTGGTATGAGTCTTCGCTAATAGATGCACTTTAAATTTTCAACAGGTTGATTTGGGAGGTGTGATGGTGATTCGCGGCATAACGATAAGAGGAGATCCTTATACTCAGGAATGGGTGACAAAGTTTAAACTTCAGTACAGCATAGATAAACCAAACGGCCCATTTACCTATTACCAAGAACCATTTAACCAAGTGAAGGTAAATTCTTAAAATATATCTCATTTTAGTGATGGACAGAGGAGAAGTAGGATTGAGAGAAGATGCCGTGAAACTGTAGGCATTGAGAGTCCTTGGTGAATCATTGGCTTTGTAAGAAGTTTTAAAGTTTTAGTTGTAGATCCAGGAGTGTGAGTGGAGTTTCTGTCAGCAACAAGACTTAGTCTGAAACTGTATGGAAAACAGTCCGCATAACCAACATCTTAATCGACATTGCCGACAGTAAAGAAACTGGGTCGTAAGTTATGAGACCTCCACCAGCAAATTGTCAGGTCGTTAATATCTGTTGCTTGGTACCGGGTAAAACCATTGAGGGGTTGGTCATCAATGTTACCTGCTAGTACTTTGGTAACCTTTTTTGTATAAAATGTATGCTGCATTCGTTTAATGAATGTTTTCAAATTACTGTTTCTACTTACGACAACGAATGGTTTGCTAATACATATATTCCATTTCCTAATATCGTCTTAGCTCCTGTCTCCTTACAGAGACAATGTAATTAGTATGTACTCTCTCTCTCTCTCTCTCTCTCTCTCTCTCTCTCTCTCTCTCTCTCTCTCATTGTTCATAAAATGTATTCTTTTTGGTTTTGTTGCAATTACGCTCTTTGCCATTTATTTACAATGTACAATATAGTTTGTATAAGAAGATGGCTTTAATATAAGCAACACGCTTACCGTCAGATCCTATATTCTACTGATTTGAATATTATGTATATGTATGTATTTAATGAAGAATAAAATACTGTTTAAACCAAATTGTCAGTCGTCCTTGACGGCCATATAATCTAGACTATTGAAACTGCAATCGAGCTTACATGTAACTTCGGCTATAAGTTTATCATACATAACATGTTTCTCATGTAGAGACTCAATGAAACCGAACTTCCTAGTGTATTTTGTGTTTTTATTCTATTTCAGAACTTATTTGTCTTTTGGTGTTAGTGTAAAATGCCATTTAATAATTGTAAAAGACCTGTAGGTTTTTGTAATGCGGATTTTATAGTCTTTCTTGTTTTCAGGAGTTAGCACCTAACTCTAAGTGCGAATATCGAAAACTGTTTCATAGGTCAAAATGTTTTGGTTAGGGTCAAGTCGGGTAACTTCGGACAGCGGGTAAATTCGGACATATTATTGCCAACAGTGAAAATCCAGATGAGACGGCTCATAATAGCCCATCTCATCAGGATTTTCACTATTTGCCCAGTTAATTGTTTTAATTCCAAACAACTAACATATAAAAGAAACAATGTCACTGTCCGAATTTACCCGCTGTCCGAAGTTACCAGACTTCATCCTGCTACTTGTTTCGTCCGCACTTGCCGTGATATAATCTTCCATGGCTACAGTCACTGTCCCTAAACACCATCTGTCCTTTTTTTTGTAGTAGGGTGTGTGTGTGTGTGTGGGGGGGGGGGGTGAATCTGTTGTCGAAGCGAGGTTTCTCCAATCAGAGGTGGGTCAGATTACTGATTCAGGTATAGAGAATAGAGAATCGTAAAGTGATGTAATCAGCAGTTCTTGCTGAACCAGCTTTCATATGAGTTGCAAGTCTGTGATACCCTTGAGTTATTAAGACAAATTCATGGCGGCTCGGCACTGCTTCTCATCCTGGCTTAGCACACTTTCTGCATAGATACCAGACACGACCGGGGTTCTATTGCTGCATCTCAACGCAGGAACCATGTGAAGAACAGTTTCTGTTGAATAATTTATGCGATTGTTAGGTTTGTATATTTTCAGACCTGGGGGAACCCCTGCGGTAGACCAAAATAAAATTTTCTGCCTCCCTCTTTGAAAGGAAATTACGTAGTTATAATTTCAGGAAGAAAACGAGGGCAAGTCTGCCGAAAGAGACCATAATCAGGCAAGGCGTAGGGACTCTTTGGTATAAGGTCTCTCTGCTTAGAATGGTGGAATGTTTATTATATTTCTTAAATGTTGCATATCCTGAATGGCTTGGATTTTGTTCTGCCTGTGTTTGTTCTTGCCTCACAGTATTTTTTAATTTTTGTTTAAAAGTCCATTTTTATTAGCGCGCCTTTGCGAAGCAAAGGAGGGCTTAGGCGATACCCCCGGCGTCGTAGTCCGAGTATAGAGGGCCTCAGGGAAGATTGGTTTTGCCAACTGTGTATTACCCTCTTTAAATAAACACATTACATACTTACTTACTTACTTACTTACTTACTAGTATCCGTCAGCGTAAGCGTTATTGTTAGTGTTAGCGTTAGCGTCCGCGTCTCCGTCAGCGTCCTCGTCGGCGTCCGTGATTAGGTTAACCAATGTTAACATTTGCGTTTAACTGGATGTTTAACTCAGCTGAAACAATTCTATGTCCTTGACCTAATTGTTACGTTGACTGACTTTAGTGTTTGGCACCTTTTTTAAGGCAAACGTTTTAGTTTTGATGATACCTTTGACACAAGAGAGTTGATAATTGGTCAAATAGCATATCCCTATAATTGCAGCAGCTGCAGAGCATCCATGCAGACTCTAGTGCCCTTGACCTTTGTTCATGGTCCAATGATTTTGCCTTATATTTCCAACATTGTCTGATGGATTAACTTCATGATCAGTCTGACTTTGCAAATGACCTCATACTATTTATAGATCACCGTGACTTACATTTCATGGTTCAGTGATTTTTGACATATCTTGAACACGGTCTAGCAGATTTTCATCATACATGGGATACTGGTTCAGTTTGACTCTGCAAATAAGTTCATACTATTTGTAGGTCGCTATGGCCTATATTTCAGGGTTCACTGATTTGCCTTGTATCTCCAAAACTGTTTTAAGAGATTAAACATCATACTTGGCAACATGGATTAATAGTTTTGCAGGTATTCATCAAATATCTGGGATAACAGTCAGTCAGACACTGCAGATAATCTCATATATTTGTAAGACTTTGTAACTTTAAGAATCAGGCACCTATGAGGCGCACTTCGTTGTCTTCTGACAACTCTTGTTTGCTTTAGCTCAGCTCTTGCTTAGTTATTTTGTGTTATGCTGTGCGGTGTAATTATTATATTTTCGTTTCGTTTAATGCATGCATTATTATTATGTCTTATGCTAATTCATCATATGACGTCGCATCTGAGAGTGTAATAAAGCCATGATCAACTAGTAGATTAAATATGCAAATTAGCGTCGTAACGCTATGCGTTGACATCCATAGAATTGTCGCGTTTTCTAATGGCGAAATCTTGATGTTTTAGTGCAAAATTTGCTGATAAAATGCGATTTTAGTGTTATATGATAAACATAAACTTGGATTCATGCTCCTGTACATGTATTATTGAATTGATTAAACTCGTTTGGGAAAACCGATAAGATGCTCGGCATAGCCGCGCATCTTATCGGTTTCCCCAACTTGTTTAATATATTCAATAATGCATGAGCACTCATGTAAGATCCTTATGCATGCTTGTTGCTTGTCGTCTCCATTTTGGTCTTATTCGTGATCATCCCTAATGTTTTCTTGAGCGTCAAATCCCTCTCTTTATTTTCTTTCGTTTAAACGGGGCTATCTTTATTGGTGGGAATACATTTCAAATACATTGATTTCCTTTCCCAGCCTTATTTTATTTTGGACAAAGGTCGCGTGGAAATCTTTTGTTATATTGTAATACTCGTATATGCTCAGTAAATTTTAAAATGAAATAAGGAAAACACACATGCACAAGGGTATGATATAAATAAAAAAAATCAATTTTTTTTTACCTCATCTACTGAATCTCGGAATGCACAAACGAAATATCCGGTCATGAAAATACGTTTTTATGCCCCCAGCTTCGGAGAAGTTGAGGGGCATATTGGCTAGGGCCTGTCCGTTTGTCCGTCCGTCCATCTGTCCGTTTGTCCGTAACGCTTTTTGCAGCTGGGAAACTTAAGAACCGCTTATGCTAGGATATTGAAATTTTATATGTAGCATGTACATGAAAAAAAGTGGGCCCGTTTTCTTTTACTCCGCCAATCTTGCCGTTCAGGAGTTTTGCCCCTATGTCGACTTTGTCATTTGATATAGGAATAATATTGTGAACAAAATATTTGAAGAACCACTTAAGCTAGGATGATTTTTATATTTGACGTACAGGTTTAGACCAAGGGGTAGATGACCTGATTAACGTCTTGAGCATACTTGGTAACTTTTCAAATGAGTTTTTTTTCGGAAATAGACATTTTGTATAGGAACAAGCCTGTGAACAAAATATCTGAAGAACTACATAAGCTAGCCGTGATATAATCTTCATGGCTACAGTCACTGTCCCTAAACACCATCTATCATTTTTTTTGTGAATCTATTGTCGAAGCGAAGTGTCTACAACCAGAGGTGGATCAGATTACTGATTCAGGTATACAGAATAAAGAATAGTAAAGTGATGTAATAAGCAATTCTTGCCGAACCAACTTTCATATGAATGGCAAGTCTGTAATACCCTTGAGTAAATAAGACCGATTCATGGCGGCTTGGCACTGCTTCTCATCCTTACTTAGCACACTCTCTGCATGCTTACCAGACACGTCCGGGGTTCTTTTGCTGCATCTCAGCACAGGAACCATGCGAAGAACAGTTTCAGAATCTGTTGACTATTTTAGGCGATTGGTAGGTTTGTATATTTTCAAACCTGGGGGAACCTCTGCGGTAGACAAAGTTTGGCAGACCTTGAAAGGCATTCTCTAAGCGCTGATCTTCCCAATACTCTTCGGACAGCGGATAAATTCGGACAGTGACATTAATTCTTTTATATTGTCAGTTGTTTGGAATTAAAACAAAATTAACTAAGCAAACAATGAAAATCCTGATGAGACGGCTCATTAGGAGCCGTCTCATCTGGATTTTTACTGCTTGCAATGGTATGTCCGAATTTACCCGCTGTCCGAAGTTTCCCGACTCGACCTCTAATGGGATCGTCTGTACAATAAAATAGGTCGCTTTTCGTTATAGTCAAAACGCTAGAAGTGTCATAGAAGTCATCGAAATAAAAATTTTCTGCCTCCCTCTTCGAAGAGAGATCACTTGGTTATAATTTCAGGAAGAAAACGCAGGCAAGTCTGCTGAAAGAGACCATTACCAGGCAAGGCGTAAGGACTTTTTGGTATGAGGTCTCCCAGCTTAGAATGGTGGAATGTTTATTATATTTCTTAAAAATGTTGCATATCCGGAATGGCATGAATTTTGTTCTGCCTGTTCTTGCCTCAGATTAGTTTTATTTTTTGTTTAAAAGCCCATTTTTATTTGCTTTAGCTCAGCTCTTGCTTACATTTTTGTTTGTGTTATGCTGTGCGTGATTTTATTTATTATGTTTTTGTTTTATGTTTACATTATTAGTATGCCTTATGCTAGTTTATCATGGAGTGAGAGTGTAATAAAGCCATTCATTAAAAGCGATAATCAACTAGTGGATTAAATAGGCAAATTACGTCGTAACGTTATGCGTTGACGTTCAGACTGATAAAATGCGATTTTAGTGTCATATGATAAATATAATCTTGGATTCGTGCTCTTGTATTATTGAATTGATTAAGCTCGTTGGGAAAAATCGATAAGATGCTCGGCATAGCCGCGCATCTTATCGGTTTTTCCCAACTTGTTTAATAAATTCAATAATACGAGTACATGAGCACTCATGTAAGATTCTCTATTTCTAGCATGTATGCATGCTTGTTTTCTCCATCATTGTCTTGTTCATGATCATCCCTGATGTTTTCGTGGGCGTCAAATCTCACTCTTTATTTGCTTTCGTTTACACGGGACTATCTTTATTGATGGAAATCCATTTCAAGTGCATTGCTTTCCTTTCTCAGCCTAGTTTTATTTTGGGCAAAGGTCACTTGGAAGTCATTTGTGATATTGTAAATACTCGTATATGCGCAGTAAATTTTAAAATGAAATAAGGAAAAAAATTCTAAAAATTCGATTACACTAAGCCAAGTCCTTTGAATATTTATCAATAATCAGTCTTTGATTCTGGTATCTATGAGCAAATGGAGTGTCGATCCATTCCCCGTGGAGCCACAGTTCTCAGCTTGTTCACTGTTATACTCACCTGAAATAGTATTACAAACGCAGCACGTTACACCGTTATAACAGTTTACTTTTGTTTTTCCTCTTTCTTTCCTTTCTGTTAATTTGAACTTTCTAGTATTACTACCTTACGGAATATTTATAAGTTATTCCAAAATACCGCTAATTAGATAAAACTGTATTGGTATTTATTCGACTATCACATTTGTATGGAATTTGTATTCATTGCAATCATGGGATACAGATTCAAATAAGTCAATTGACTTTCTTCTGAATCCCTTTTGTATATTCATTGTATTTGTAGTATTTGTATAATTTGTGCTACATGTATGTATAAAAAATTAAAGAGTAACTACACTTCAGGAACTGACTGAATCAGATCCCAAACCCTATCCCCAACATCAAAGGGAAAGATTGACAAAGACATCCCAACAAACAATAAATTACAAGTGATAAGCCGAGTCAGCAGCTCTTTCCCAAATAGATGGCAACTCAGCTATCTTTATTGAACTAAATAATTTAGACCAACAGACGGGTTACAACGGACTAAGCGAATTATATGAAAAAAACATTTAACAATTATTTTTACCTATTTTCTATTTTTATGATAGAAGAATTAAACTGAGAACACAATAAATTAAACAGCACCGAACTTAAAACAAATGCAACCGCAACAAAAGTACCGCCTTGGGACGGTCAGTAATAACTACTGGGGGGTTTAAACCGGTTTTACTGGGCCCAAACCTTCACCCTCACCCTCCGCTGCGGTGCACATAATTAGTTGGTAGTTCGGTTCGTATGGAGGTCCCCTAACTCATCAGAGAGTCATCACGGTCAACAATTAAGATCAAGAAAAGACCATGATGAAGCAAGGATGAGGACTCGACAGCCAAAACGTGTTGAGACACCCGGAGATCCCTGGGGCGTCAGCAACACCACTGGAGTACTGGAGCAAAAGAAGACCACCAGTTGAACCCCGGTGGGCCAAGAAACAGACAAACATCCGGCCCCAACCAACTAATATATAGCTTTATGTAGGGGCTATCATAGAGTCTGAACCCCGACCCACCGGCGTGCAATTAAAGAGGACAGCAAAGTTGTCAACCGTGATTGGGTTAACCACTAAGCATGCAGACTGTCGCATTACATCTATGTTATAGCCAATGCGTTTAAATCGTATGATAATTTTCTTAAATTGATCGGGAAATTCTGTTTTCCCTACGATTTTGCGTAATTTATATACTAAGTCACCATAAAATTCAGGTTCCGATAGGCTTTGTTGCAAAAGTGACCTTAACCCTATATTATATTTAGAAACCAATTTAAAGTGTCTACGATAAAATTTAGAAAAAGCTTTCCGAAGTTTATGATACCGATACCCCTGCTGTAAAAGCTTGGCAGTCAAACTTTTATTACGAGCATTGAAGTCAGGCAGATGACTAGACACCCTAGCGAAGCGAATAAGCTGAGAAATGTAAACACCATAAGAAGTGGTGCGGGGAACATCACCATCCAAAAACAGAAAATTAACAATGTCGAAATCAAAATCATTGCGTTTGTCATAAATTTTAGATGAAACAAATCCATCTAAAATAGATAAATGTAAATCCAAAAATGGGGCCTCGGTATCAGAAGTATTTGCTTTATTTAACTGCAATTCAGCAGGATAAATCTGACTAACCATTTCTTCAAATTAAGGGTTGTCAATATTTAAAAGGTCGTCCAAGTATCTAGACGTTGAGTTTGAATGCTTCAATGACATGAGCTTGGGTATCATCAGAAAGAGACATCATAAAGTCTCTTTCATAGCAAAATAGAAACAAATCTGCTACAAGAGGAGCGCAATTAGTACCCAGCGGAATTCCTATAATTTGTCTGTGTAACTTAGTACCGAATATGATGAAAATGTTATCTAGAAGATATACTAAAGCACCACAAACATTTTGGCAAGACCACATTTTAAACCTTGTTTGGTCATCGGAAGTAAAAAAAGCATGTTTATCATTGCAAGCAAGATAAAGAGCACCCTCTCTCTGAAAAGTAGTCTCAATTAAATTTATTAGTTTCTTTTTTATTAAATTATGCTTTATTATTATAAAGTATACGAATAAAATACTGTTTAAACCAAGGAAAACACACACATGCACAAAAACGAAACAAAAATGTAAAAATTAAAACCAGAATACAATCTTCTACCCAGTTCCGAACAGGGTGTGAGATAAATAAAAAGAATCGCAAATTTTTTACTTCATCTACTGTATCTCGGAATGCACAAACGAAATAATCCGGTCATGAAAATATGTTTTAGGCCTCAGCGTCGGAGAAGTTGAGGGGGCATATTGGTTGGGATCTGTCCGTCCGTCTGTCCGTCCATCCATCTGTCCATTTGTCCTTAATTTGTTTTGGCAGCTGGGAAACTTAAGACCTGCTTATGCTAGGTTATTGAAATTTTTATATGTGGCTGATGAACTGATTACTTTTTGAGCCTATTTCATAAATATATGGTTAAGTTATGCCCCTTTTTTCAGACATTGGCGTTTTTTGTAGGAATAACTTTGTGAACAGAATACCTGCAGGACCGCTTAAGCTAGCATGTTTACATTAAAGCATAAAGTCTATACCGTTACCGATTACGGTGTAGATGAAATGATTAACTTTTGAGCATATTTCGTAAATTTTCAATTGAGTTATTCCCCTTTTTAGGACAAAGGGATTTTGTATAGGAACAAGCTTGTGAACAAAATAACTGAAGAACCACATAGGCTAGGATATTTTTATTGGCTTGCAGGTGGATCAAGCTGTGGATGAACTGATTAATTTCTTTGACTATTTCATAATTTTTCAATTGATTAATTCCCCTTTTATTCCCCTTTTCAGACACAGGCACTTTATATAGGAACACTAGCATGTGAACAAAATATCTGACGAACCCCTTAAGTTTTGATCTTTATATTTGGCATACAGAAAGTATAATCTATT